>JAODUP010000118.1:0-437500 GCA_025642065.1 Paralvinella palmiformis | reverse complement strand
TCATGTAGCCCTCTGCTCGTAGATTTATAAATTAGTCACGTGGTATACCAAGTGCGAATCCACGGGTCGGTCACGTGTTGTCTACGTATCGCGGCATGCCAATTATTCACGTGGTGCCTAAAGTTAAGAAACACAGGCCTGATACCGTTGTACAATTGAGGACAATCCAGTGGTGACGCACCAATGTCGCTGTACACGGTGTACACAGAAGTTTCTACTCGTCGCCGACCCATATCCCACCATGTACTCGCCATTCACGTGCTGAGGAACAGCTCGCTTCCGTTAGAAATCACGTGACCCGATCCATCCAATCAGCAGCTAGCCATCACTAGACCGACGTCACGGGGTGGTGGTGGTGTTCCATGCCGGTGTACAAATATGGCGAGCCCAAAGCTTCCGTTTTGACGAGGTTTAGCGACATTGGCGAGCCGACTTGTGGCTGTTCGTCCAGTTTCTGACAAAAGTTATACTTCCGGGCCAGGTCATTGTCGTGATGGACCATGTGGTGACCATTCAAGGCGGCCGACATGGGCATGCCCATCGCGCCCATGTTGTGTATGCCGGCCATGCCCGGATGCGCATGCGCCGCCATGTGGTGGGTCATGTGATTCTCCTCGGCCAACATTGAGCTGGAAAAAAAATGGAGGGAGTGAGCGATATTTTAGTGAAACGCGCTTATGATTTATTTTTTATAATAAAAGATTTATTAGTAAATTATTACTGATTTTAGACTTAACCATATGTATACATTCGTCGCAACTGCGTTCCAATCATCGACATATACATAAACGTGCACACACACACATTATATATATATATATATATATATATATATATGGATGAATACATATGTGGAGTGCAAGGTGTCTTTAACCATTGGAGGCTCAGCAAAAGAAAAATGGCTGACTCTAAATCCCTGCTTCTATAGTCCCTGCTCCCTCTATAGTCCCCTAGGCTTCAGGCTAATCAAACGTATGGATAACACGACCCTACACACACACACACACACACACACACACACACACACACATACATATATATATATATATATATGGACACACCTGGAGACAAACATGTTGCTCTCTCTCTCTCTCTCTCTATATATATATATATATATATATATATATATAATTCGTGGCGCATTTCAATCCCCAAACTGTCGACGTGTCAACAGAAGCGACATCACACGGTGTGACAGAGCAGCTCGGAAATTGTGTAAAAGCCGGAATAGAAATAGAATGGAAATGATCTCAGTTTTGTTGTAGCTTAAGGTGTGTCATTTATTTACCGATCATTGTCGTGTATTAGATACTTAATACTTATAGAGATAGGAGTAGACTCTCTTCTCTCTCTCTCTCTCTCTCTCTCTCTCTCTCTCTCTTGTGTGTGTGTGTGTGTGTTAGCAGTGTGTGATAAGACACTGGGATAGAAAATTACAATCTCTGGACGATTTATCAGCGAACTTATTCCGGATTGTCAAGGTTAAAGTTCACGGCATCCCCGTGTGACCGATCATTTGGCATGATCGGGTGGGCGGATATGATTAGACGTGACCTAATTTAGGCTATACCTAATATACAGGCGACACCTAATATAGGTGACATCTAATATAGGTGACATCTAATACAGGTAACGCTAGATATAGGTGAATATCTGACATCGAGATGTGGATGGGGAGTGGCGGGGGGGGGGGTATTTGACATATCAGAAATCTGCAGAAATACCCAACATGATTATGTCAGACTGTAGCTGACATAATGGTACCGAGGATGGTCACCATGATTATGTGGGGCAATATCAGTCATGATTGTGCAGAAAAGTAACCGACATGATCATACGGAGGGAGATAGTCAGAATGATGATCTGTGGAAAATGTTCTACATAATTGTGCAATAATGACGTTAGGCGGCGCTGTCAAACATGATTGGAGGAGGGGGGTATTTTCAACACGATAATGTTGTCGGTTTACCTGGACTTCCGGGGGGGGGGGTTACGTTCCGCTGGGAATGTCTGTACCGCGATAGGCGCGCGCGCGCACACACACAGATCGATACGAAGCAGACACGAACTTGTCTGTTCGTGTACACCCATTATTCAGAGATATTATTCACATTTATTGAATGAAATTGTGTTGGTTAAAGAAGAAGAAAAAAAATACAATTTTCTCAACAGAAAGGTAAACGTTTAGAGAGCTAACTGGGTGGGGGTGGGGGTGGGCTGGCTAGAGATAGATAGATTGATCGTCAACACTTGATATTGATGTCAGACCGAGACACACCACACGAACACGCACACGCAATTACATACGCATATACACACAGACCAAACACGCACACATACAGACACACATATACAGACCACACACACACACACACATACATATATATATATATATATATATATATATATACGCTGATAAAATAATACATGCCCTGGTAAGATAAATCATTGTTCTGCATTCAGTCATCTGATGTATCACCTGGATGATACAATCAACGTCTGTGCCAGTGCCTTTCAACCTTCTTTCAACGCACATATACAGACAGACAGACAGACATACACACATACAGAGAGAGCGGGGGGTTGGCGGGTTGGGAAAGAGAATCAGGCTAATTGGCTAAAGCTACATTACTTGGAGGTGTTTTACATAACTTCCTGTTTATCTCATGAATGTTTATTATTGATTGGAGAAGAGACCGACTGACAAACAAATGGACAATCAGATACACATACATGACAGACACAGATAATCAGAGTAGCTGAAAGGTATACAAACATATATATATATATATATATATATATAAATAAATAGAGAGAGAGAGCGAGAGAGAGCATAACGGCATTCAAACATACATATATAACAACTTACACACAGAAACACAAATAGACAGAGAGATTTATAGACAGATAAAAATACAAATAGGCCGATTGACACAGATAAACAGACTAGCATACAGACAGGCAGATTGACACAAATAAACAGACTAACATACAGACAAGCCGATTGACACAGATAAACAGACTAGCATACAGACAGGCAGATTGACACAGATAAACAGACTAACATACAGACAGGCAGATTGACACAAATAAACAGACTAACATACAGACAGGCAGATTGACACAGATAAACAGACTAGCATACAGACAGGCAGATTGACACAAATAAACAGACTAACATACAGACAGGCAGACTGACACAGATAAACAGACTAACATACAGACAGGCAGATTGACACAAATAAACAGACTAGCATAAAGACAGGCAGATTGACACAGATAAACAAACTAACATACAGATATATATGTATACATATAAGGGAAAAAACAGCCAGCCCGTTAGACTGCTATATAGTAATATACACCTAAATACTTTAGTCACAGACTAAATATCGAAGATGATTCACAGAGATAATAGATATTGCATCACAGACAACACTTATGTTACCAGTGGTCAGGTGAGTTGATTAACAGTCTCTCTCTCTCTCTCTCTCTCTCTCTCTCTCTCTCTCTCTCCTCAGTAAAGTAACGATCCATATACACACTTCTCCAGTAATTTCGATTTTGTTGACAGACAACAAACACGTACGCGCATATGCGTTCAACTCAACCCCCTCCCACCCACGCAGCACCTGACTATGGACAGATCACAGACACTTGAAGGAAGGCACAGTCACAATAACGCTCCACGCTACATTCACAAAAATACAGTCCCTCAGCGCATACATCTACATGATCACCTCCATAAATCACGACCCCCTCACTCTTCTTAAATCATATATACAACCCTCATCCCTACCCCTCGCCGATACTTACCCCAAGTAGACATAGCCCCACCGTTTATACCACGTATCCCCCGCTCTTTATCCGTGACCTGACCTTATATATTAGGTCAGTCTGTTTCATTCTGTCTGATTAGTGTCAACAGTGATGACCTTTTTGTTAGCGCATGTCCTTAACTTATCGAGGTCATAGCTACAAGGTCAGGATGCTAAGTTATAGTCCTATTTGATAGTTAATTATGAGGTATGTTGTCTAGCTATTAAGTGTGTTGCATGTCTAGTTGTCGGGTATGTTGTCTAGCTGTTGTCCACACACTCATGGTGCGATATCTTTCTAATAAGTGATATCCCCATGTTAACATGGCCTCGTTCCTCGGCCTACACACAGCTACCCATGTTAACGTGGCTTTATTACACCTTTCCCTTTAAGCCGCTCGCTTTGGGAAATTAGTCGGGGGAATTCCCAGCATGAATGTTAGTTTCGAAATATGAATAATTGAGTAAGGGGAGTGGTCCAGTTATACTAATATATGAGGCGAAGTTGAGCCGTGACTGCTCGCGATTGAATGCGTGAGTGAGCGAATGGGTCATTCAGTAAGTAAGTCTGTCGTCTGTCTGTCTGTCTGTCTGTCTGTCTGTCTGTCTGTCTGTCTGTCTGTCTGTCTGTCTGTCTGTCTGTAGGTCAGTCAGAATGGATATGCAACACAGTGATTGATCCTTCAGCTATTTCGGCGCGGAGAAAAGAAATATCCATATCTTCAAATTTGTTAATCTGTTATTAAAACTCGCTCGTTTTGATAAATAATCATAATTAGTAGTAGTAGTATTAGTGGTGGTGGTGGTAGTAGTAGTAGTAGTAGTGGTGTTTATTAATTACAGAATTAACGGGTACCGGGGAAGATGCCAGCTATAAAGATATGAATAGAAAATAAACAAAAGTCACGAAGTAAGATAACAATAATTAGGCGATGCTATATTATAGAGAGATAGTACTACGTCATAACAACTGTTATTATTATGATAATAGTGTTACAGACTCGGCTCTACGATATAACGTAAACAAATTATATAGGACAGTTATAGAAGGTGATGAGTGGATACAGCGACGTAATGATATGTTGTTGTTAACACATTGGTTGGTAGGTCTCTCTCTCTCTCTCTCTCTCTCTCTCTGTGTGTGTGTCTATCTACTCTCTCTCTCTCTCTCTCTCTCTCTGTGTGTGTGTGTGTGTTATACACACACACACACAACGCCGCAACCTAGGCGTGTCGATAACGTTTGTGTTGTGGCAGAGAGCCGTTGATATACTCTATACCTGTATTCTTGTAATTTAAAAAAAAAACGTCCATGTGTCTATTTATAGTTCTCTGTATATAAAGTAACCGTTTCGTTGGTGACTTTATCGGGGACATGTTTGTTTGTGAGTCTGGGCCGGTGTGTTAGTATGTTGTGGATAGATAGATAAATAGATAGCTAGATTAGATATATTGATTGATATGTAGATATAGACGTGTAGTGGAATTATGACACAATAGACACTAAAGACGTCACAGTAACATATCATCTGGGTCAGTATGTAAACAATATGACGATTTATTTATTATTATTATTATTGTTATCATCATCATCGTCGTTGTGGTCATCGGCTGCTAAAGACGGAATTACTATCAAGTGGGTCAAAGGTTTCCTCGACAACATATTCCCGATATAATGAGCCGAATTATATCACGTCGAATAATTCACAGTTTCTTTCCCTTAATCTTATCTTTAATTAATTACTCGTCGCTGAAATACAACCCGTTTTTGACGGCAACTCCTTTCATCTCTACGTCCAACAACAACAACAAAAACCCTGACAATCTCTCTTTTGTTACGAGGAATACGATAATTCGCATTATTTTCCGGCGTCTACTAAAACGCCCCGATATGATTTTTACTCTCGCAGTTTAATTGCTTGACGTCCTCGGTCCAGACCAATCTATGGGATTAATTTCGGTTTCCATGGTAACCGAACAACCACGGGAACGCGACGAAATGCTACGACAATAATATAGGTGGTATTCATTCCTAAATCGTGACCATTTCTTGTTTTACCCGACGGCAGCAGGCTACGTCGTTGTCTCGCTCTCTCGGGGTGAGCGGATGGCGAGGTGGTGGTGGTGGGGGGGGGGGGTTGTCGTTGAGACTGTTTGTCGTGGATCCGGTAGAACTGTGGCCACCGGTAACTGGAGTTAATCAGGCAGATTGCCTTTTTGAAATCGGAAGCTCCCCCACCGACCATATTATCGCCCAGCCCGCTCGCCTCCGCTTACCGCGTTCACGTCACAGGTGCGCAAGCGCAGACGTCACGGGCGGAGTACCGGCCTGGCTAGCGGGCGTTCGCTTCCGCCGGTGTTCCGCTGACGAATGCCTCCAAACAGCTGCGTTTTTGTCCGCTGTCCCTGTTACGCCTTGCGCAGCTGGTCGGCGAATGAAAGCGCAGCGGGTACATCACGTGACATGGCGGCCATGTTGGCTGGGCAAAACGTTTACGTTTCTGTGGTCAGGTTACAGGTAAAAAGACGTCTTTTCTAACGGGAAAATTGGTTTATTGTTTTAGTTTATTTTCCGCTTGTATAAAATGTCGGTTATTACCAGTAAAGGCCGGAATTATTATAAATCTTTTCTATTTAAAGATGTCATTAGTGAATTATTATAATTAACAACAAGTCCACAGAATTACTCCTTATTCACGAGTCTCTCTCGATCTCTCGCACCCTCCCTCTTTCTCTCCCTTTATCTTTTTTCTATCTCCCCCCCTCTCTCTCTCTTTCCTTCTCTATTCTCTCTTTTTATTTTCCCCCTCTTTCTCAGCGTGTATGTGCGTGTGCGTGCGCGTAATTACGGCTGCAAACCTCTAGATCTCGGTTCGAATCCTAGTGTTACCTGTGTTTAAATGGATAGTCCACCTTCATTTGATATTTTCAGGACTAATACAGCTATACTCACAAATATCATAAATAATGTCAAAATGTGTAAACGATCACCCACATATTAAATAAATCAGTTCAAAGTGCTGATTAATCCACTTTTAACGGGCTGTGGGCGGCGCCATTTTGAAGCTAGTCAGAGACCAGAAGCTCCTAAATGCTGACGTCGCTTAAGTGTATCCGGTTGACCTGAAGTCTGTAGAGCCCATACAAAAGCATGTAAACAAGTGTCAGCAAAGAATTATTCCAGAACATAACGCAATTATCTTTTTTAAATTACGTCATGAATGATATACAACCATATCAGTTTGAACCAGAAGGAACCTGACGAGAGGAAGATGATTCAAAATGGCTCAGAAATTAACGTTCAAGAGAAACTATAATACGCCTCAGTCTAGAGTATTACATATTTTAAAAATTATTTTCTGAGGGTGGACTGTCCCTATAAGGGTTGTTTATCTACGGGGGTCGTCCCTTGACAATATGACCCGAGTGTGACCCCATTGTGACCAGCATAGATAACTAAATAAACCAAACACGTGCACATGTTGATGGTTTTCCGTCGGCGGATTATGCACATATATGACATACTTTCAGTATATGTTAATGGCATCGCCGTAATGTATTGGTTCATGCCGGTGTAGCAGAAAATCACACACCCTGTAAATCACACATCCCTACTCGTGATTTCCTATATCCCATACCCCCATACCTATATATGGGCATGGGGTTTTGCGATTTCCTAGGAAATCACATATCCCCCCCTGGAAATCACAAACCCCCCTCATAATATACTACACATACCAGTAGTGATGGTGTTTTTAATTGCATCTCACCAGAAGCCTTCCTGCCATGTGTGATTTTAATATGAACAACATATATTTTGTACGTTAGAAATGGATCAAATTGGTTTTTAATTTTGCACAAAATTAATTATGTTTGTGTTTAAGAACGGTTTAAAGTACAGTATGTCTTCTACCTTGCAACAGAAAGCATTTCATCCGATATGTCGGGTTTCAGTCAAATAACTAAAAACAATTATATATATAATTTTAGAAAAAATTGCCCATTTCTTCATGTATACACTACACCGCCTCTGTTCCTAACCTCTCCCATCGAAGATGTATTCATTCAATAGTGTCACAAAACAATGAAATAGCTGTCCCATTTCTATTTTACCGCCTATTCTATGTTCTAACTACAACTTTTTTTCACCCATCAGCAAAAATATTTTGATCCTTTTTATGTATTTTAAGTAATATCACAGTTGTGATATAAAAAGTGGTTATATTTTACCTCTCCCCGTCACCGTTAGAAAAAAAAGGTAGATCGGGTCATATATATATATATATATATATATATATACATATACATACATACATAGATGGGGAATAGGGTGTTAGTACAGTCGGTAGCAGTGCTCGGTGGGGGAATGCGATTTCCTAGGAAATTACAAACCCTGGGTGTGCGATTTCCAGGGGGTTGTAATTAACTGCTACACCGGAAATGGGATGGCGTAAATAATTAAAGTCCTTAGAACATAAAATAAAGCGTACTTGAACGGGATTTAATTAAACGATATATATATATATATATATATATATATAAAATGAAATACTGGACTGTCGATAAGTATAAATATAGTATTTTTTTAAATTTAAAACGGGAAACACTGAAGCAACGTTTGTATACAAATATCTTCGCCTCGCATTGGCCAATACAGCATTTACTGTGTTTGGTGTGCCTCTGATGTACTCATTACCAGATCAGAGAAGACCGTAACTTGTTAATTCGAACCCGGGTTTTCTGGATACGTATACCCGTCACTTGATCACCTCAGCCATCTCGCTTACTATCGATTAATAGAAGATAATGATAATTTCGAGCGTGGGATTTGATCGAGAAGGGGGTAATTTCCCCCGAATTGCGTCTTCAGTGACGTCACAGAGGATATGTAGGCGAGTTATCCTTGATCTCTGTCTGTCTGTCTGTCTGTCTCTCTGTCTGTCTGTCTGTCTCTGTCTGTGTCTGTCTGTCTGTCTGTCTGTCTGTCTGTCTGTCTGTCTGTCTGTCTGTCTGTCTGTCTGTCTGTCTGTCTGTCTGTCTGTACCCTCCCCCTCTCTCCCTAACTTCCTCTCTCGGTTCACATAATAACGTAGTAGTGAGTGACTCAGCGGTTAAGAGGTGGCTAGAATATCGGGCCAACTGGGTTCGGACCCACATACTGCGCCGAAATTGACTGACCGAGAGCGTATAAGTGAGAGCCATATAAATAATATACTCCCCGGGCAGTTGACGATATCCCATAAAATGTAAACGTCCACGCACCAGGGGGCGATGTCGGAAGGCCAAACCAAAAATTTCGATTTGAACCGTAGAAATAATTATAAATGAATAGAAAAAAATCACAACCCCTATCATAGTCCAGTAGCATCTTCTCTAAACCCGTTATACGACTAGGAGTCCTCCCCTCGTTATAGGCCTGTTAGGCGGAGTTATACTTCCCGCTGTTATTCGAGGAAGTGGTCGTTGCTATCATGCCGGGTAATGCTCGTTATACACAAACGACCATCTTTGTTGTGTAGATAAATATTAGTATTTCTTTCGAGATGACAATAACACTTCTCTCGTCGGCATTCCTTTGTGTGTGTTTGTAGTAAAATCTCGCCGTAATAACAACACCTTGTCACTTAGTTGTATCTGGCCTATTTTTATCAGGAATATAGAAATAGGTTAATCCCGGCACACGGGCTACGGATGATTAACCCTCTGATCTATCCCAGCTTCCGATCCTGAATATTGACCGCATTACGTCACCATTCAGGACTCTCCGAGGAGGTTGAGGGAAAGGAGATGGGGGGGGGGGGATTTTTGTCGTCCACCTGGACAAATCGTGTTATTGAAAAAAAAATATTATTATTCTTATTAAAAAAAAAATTGCTAGTATTTACCCAATTTTTGTTATCAATAGGCACACAATACCTGTCTGAGCATGTTAGAGTAAACATGTTCACCATGTCACGTTCGAGGATAGATTTGTATCAAAACGTGGATGAGAACGTGGATCAACATGACTCTCCGTTCGTCACTCGCCCTAACTCTAATCTGAAAACAGGCGAAATTTATATAATCTCCGCCTATAATCTCCTTTGTTATTTTGGTGACCAATGATGACAAAAAAGCGCCGTCTAGCGGATATTTAATGCAACCAAACGATTGCTAATATCGAACGAAATAAACTGTAACGTGAGAAAGACGGCCGAAACAGGGCGGAGAACGGACTAGACCGCGGACGAAATGTGTGGGGTCCGGGATGTTCTGGAGACGGGATGTGGAACGTTTTGGAAGACGTCAACAACGAGACGGCACCCGATCGTTATGATTATGATTTAAAGTGATCGATTAATTGATTATCGACCAACTAACTCCTCCGTGGTGCCGAGCACGTTGATGATAAAATTATGAACGGAGTGTGCGACTGACTTCTGAAGGTTGTGTTTAAATTGACCTAATAATAAATTATACATATATATATATATATATATATATATATATATTTAGTTGTCATTGAAATCACCCATTTCTAGCACATTCTATAGATCTATTTAAAACAACTGAACAACGTTAATCTCTTAAGAAGATTCTAATCGCCGACTTTTATCAATCAACCGGGTCGAAATAGTAGATCAACCTATCAGTCGACGATTTGTCAAATTTCAGGTTGATTGACTAATCAACGACGTCGTTGTCGGTCAAAGGGCAAACAACCAACTGACCCAATCAATCAATCAACCGGTCGACTAACTATAACTAAGCAACTAACCAATCAATCAATCAACCGGCCGACTAACTAAGCAGCTAACCAATCAATCAATCAATCAGCCAAACCACCAATCCGTCAATAAATCAACTGACCAATCGACCAACTAACCAGCCAATCGCCAGCCATTACGCAGTACGTCACTTACTTTCGGCAATGTTGTTGGTGTGGCGTCCTATCCCGCTGTCTCCGGTTCTTGAACCAGTTGCTGACCTGAGTGAGGGTCAGTCCGGTCTTCTTAGCCAGGGCCCTTTTCTCGTCTGGTGTCGGGTACCTGTTCTGTTTGTAGCATTCCTTCAGCGCCTGTCGGGATTTCTCCTTGAAGCAGTAGATCGTCTCCTCCCCGTCCCAAATCGTCTTCGGGAGCGGGTACTTCCTGCGCAGCCGATACTTGTCGACGGCGCCTAGCGGCCGTCCGCGCACCTTCTGCGCCTCCATGTAGTGCGCCTTGTACCACATCTGCTGCAGCATCGGGTGGTTGGCGGCGTCGAACGTGTGCGACTCCAGGATGGCGTACAACTCGCGGAAGTTGCCGCGGTGGAAGGCCACCGTGGCGCGGGCCTTCAGCACGGCCTCGCTGCCGCGCAGTAGCTCGCTGGGCGGCAGCGACCACAGGAACCTGGCCAGGCGGTCGATGTTGCCGCTCTGCTGCAGCGCCTCGCAGACGCAAGCAACCTGCTCCGGAGAGAACGTCAGGTTCTTCGCCGCCGATGACAATCCGGAGGAGCCGTTCGTCGGCGACGGCGAGCCGCGCGCCATCGAACCGACGAGTCCGGCGCCGGCGTTCGATCCGGTTCCCGTGGCGGCGGCGCCGTTCTCGGCGAGACTTCCGGTACTCTCGGGAGAGTTGGGCAGGTCGCCGATGGCCGTCAGCGACTCCGAGCTGACGGCGGGCTCCTTCGAATCCAGTGACGTCACCGAAGCATTCGGGTCGCCGAAATCCGGAACCGGGCCGGGATTGGCGTGCCGATAGAGCTGTCCGTCGTCCACGTGACCGGTGGGCGTCAGCGAATTGTGGTGCTGTTGGTGGTGGTGCTGTTGGTGGTGGTGCTGCTGGTGACTGCCGATGCCGTCAGATGGCGTCCCCAGGTCAGCGAGATCGGCCATTTTAGTGATCATAGCCCTCCACCGTCATACGATCCGCTCGCCCGATGACGTCAGCACCGTCTGGTACTTCGTGGTCGTATATCGTGGTCGTATATCGTGGTCGTATATCGCGTGCCCAACGAGGTCAAGCAGTGATTAATTTTTATTAATTTCCCATCCGATCCGGAAACGGCGTCGTCGTCTCGCGGAACGGCGCGTCGTCCGTTTCGCGCCGAATATCTTTTTCGAGGATCGTTAATGACCTTAGAGAACACAAGTAGCCCTTACCTGTACAGCGTTCCGTCACGATCGCCTCGCGTACCACATCGACCGGGGGATTATTCAGGAATGATCCGGATCACGACCTGCCACTTACTGCCGGCGTCGAGACCCGATCAGAAATGCATCACCTCGTACCGATTGAGCATTGTTTACGGGATCCACCTCCTTAATAGGTACTCGGTACGCGGTGTCCAGGTGATATTTGGCGGACGACAGGCGCCGGGTCGCTATTTTATTGCTCGCCTCAGTACGGCCCCGGCACAGCATTATCAAAGATAAACCCGCCTCCCGCTAATACTTACACTTACCCTACTTACAACGAATGCCGGAGGCGGAGTTTCCGTTCCCGCTCTCCGATTGGCTAATCGTTAATGCCGCTCGGCCAATCGTACCGATACAATCCCCCCCGTTAGCCACGCCCACTGCAGGATGTCGGGCCGCTTTCTGGCGCGGCACGAGACCAGCCCCTCTACTAACTAAACATGGCCGCCGTGTCTATTCCCGCGGGAAACATAAAAGCCAGGTCATTCCCCGCGGAAAGGTGAAAGGCGGAATACGGAACAATGGAAAAGGCACACAAACCGAGGGATTAGCTCCGCGGCCTATAAGGAATCTCTTAATGGCATCCGAGGATCAGAGAGAGTCGGTTATGATCCCGAGAAATTACTATTTGTTTATAACGAGACATCAGTCAAACGTGGATTACGTTCGACGGCGGCCGTGTTAGCGGTGTTCGGTTGTGATGACGTCACTGACGGATTCACGATTGAAGATGGATGGACAATTTGCCGGGAAAACATAAAGATAATAGGATGATAATTGCTTTGTTTGCTCTGCTGGCAAACCGATATGTATAGCTGCACGCACGTACGTGCGTGCGCACGGGTGATTTAACTTATTTGCGTGTGTGTCAGCATGGTATTTTTGGTCATCACAGTATTTTTGGTCATCACAGTATTAAACACACACATGCACACACACATTAATATATATATATATATATATATATATTACAGAAAATAAAATATATCCTGTCACTCAATCATTCACTCACCCTTACCACCCTCACCTGGATATATTACGTGTTAATTACTAAGCCTTCAATCTGACAACAATGTAACCATTGACCCTTTCCACATCTCGGCCACAAAACATGTAACAATGGCGCTATTTCGTCGGAGTGTAAACAAGATGAGATTATTTTAACGTCACCCTCTCTTCCCTGACACCTGGCCACCAAATAGACAACGTTCTGTTTATCTAGAAATCATCATTTTATCTTATTTTCCTTGCCACAGGTGTCCGCAAATAGTCGTGTATGTGATTTATACAATAAGCCATGTTGGCATTCTTCCCCTATCCGCGTAGGTAATCTGGGTGGGAGTGGGGGGGGGGGGTGATAGGCTGTTCGGCACGGAGGTTTGGTTTTTGTAGGTAACTATTGGCGGGGGGTGCCATTATTGATGGTAAATATGGGTCACGGAGGAGGGGCAATCTATGTTGATCTCCATGAGAAGCGACAATGTGGGGGGTAACTTCGCGCAGTGTCTGGCAGTGCAGGACGGTGGATCGAAGAGGAGGGGGGGCGGATGATTTGGACGCTCGTCAAGGGGGTGGAGCTACGGTAATCTTTGACCTGATCTTGCCGAAGCACCTACTGACGACTGAGCGACAATCAGATAGCGTGTAGGTGTTTGTGTTATTAACAGGCGCTGTCAATATAATATCGCCAGGTATTAGGGCAGGTCGAGTAATGGCCGCTGTGGGGCGCCCGATGTTCAATGGCCGACTCCACGCTGAATAGGCATTAATACGACGGCGAGAAGTGAATACACACACAAAGGTGACTAAAACTGGCTTCCTTATAAAAACATAGATAAAAATAAACCTTTCCACTTGTGGAATTTCTCGGTTTTTATAAAGCTTTTTTAAACACACACACACAGATATATATATATATATATATATATATATACGCACACACGCAGAGTTGTCTATTGAATCATGAATTTCTGTCCTATATCATCTTGTATGTTTGCATGTGCGCGCGCGTGTGTGTGCGCGCGCGCGTGTTTGCTAATTTGAAATATACACACTTACTTACGCGTATGCCCCTGTGTAATGCTTTCTTTAATGTATATTGTATACAGGCATATGGGCGTGCATGTATTACGGTATATATATATAATATATATATATATATATAAAGATATATATAAAGATATATATATATATATATATCGCGCGCGCACACATACACAGAGAGAGAGAGAGAGAGAGAGAGAGTCGCATGCATGCACGCACAGAGAGAGAGAGAGAGAGAGAGATTGTTTGTTTGTTTAAAAAGCCTCACCGTATATTACGACTGTCGGTGTTACTATACACCATCCGGTGTAAACCACAAACGTACTAAATACCGACCCGACTGAGGCCCTCTATTGTGTAGCCTACACGTTAATAGTTTCTCCATTTATCGCCATGTTTGTCTAGCTTACGTAAAATGTGTGAAGCACGTGACCTCGGGTCACTACACAGAAGTCGGTCGCGATGAGTAGAAATTGGGGGACCTGTGTTCGAATCCTGTGTTGGTCTGATAGCGCAAAAATAATATGCTCCCCGTGGAGCTGAGATTGACACTGGCTGGTATCGCACGCACGCACGCACGCACGCACGCACGCACAACTATTTAAAGTTTGAAATTGACGGCAAACATATTTTAGACGTAAGTCTTCACCAAACTACATTCCCTCTACCCGCTGTTGGGTGCACCTATGGCAAATATAGTAGTGCCCGGTAAACCATAAGATGTGTGCACGGGAACATTCTCCCTCTCAGCTTACCCATCACCGCTCCCCGGGGCACGGGCTAACACCCAACTCCGATGATTTCTAACATAGCGTTCCGTCTTATTTCGTACTCAGCGTTGCTCAGCTCAGCCAACTTTACCTCAGTTCAGCCAACTTCACCTTACTTCGCCAACATAACACGAATACCTTCAGCCAGCTGCCTCAGGTTAAGCTGTTGTTAAATGCGGCAAATTACCCCCCCCCCTCCGCGAGAGAGAGAGAGAGAGAGAGAGATTCTGACGGTTCGGATTTTGTGGAATTCAGGAGCCTGCTTTATGCTCTTCGTTTCACTCGAAACAAGCAGACGACAAGGTATCTCTGGACGAAGATGAAACTGCCGAGATTTATCTCTTACCGACGTCCATTGTAAACAGACAGGTGTGAAAACCCAACGACCTTCACCCTCGGCTCTTTCTTTTTCAGCACGACGTACAGCGTTCCTAAATACCGCCTCATTAAGTGTTTATTGGTCGAACAAAGACACCCACCAAGTCACTATCCCGTCACTTCCCAGCGCTCCGGGTGCGTGTAAATGTACTTGAGCACGGAAATCAGCCTCGGGAATAAACAGTTATATTTTCTCGAACAACAACGAGTGCTTAAAAAAACACTCGTGACCGCATGAGCGTCTAATATCGCCCACTTAACAATGGCGCCGCCCAAATGCTCGCGGTGGGTCTCGCCATCTTGTTGGGGACGTCGCGAGTAAAATGAAGAGATTTTGTTTAAGAGGCGAGGGGGGTTGTGGTTATGTTAGAGGGCGCGATGTTTTTCGGTGGGTGCGGAGGGGGGGGGACGTCGGACGGGAAATTCTTGCTTTATTATATCTGTTTCTGTTGGTGAAAAAAACTCACATCAAAGCACCGAATTACGGTTAGGTGGGGATGTTTGGGTGGAATAGTAACACCCACCCAAACCAACCACCCAACCCCATCGCTCATCACCTCCCAAATAGAATGCAACCCTTCGCGTTATAATAAAATTAGCATTTGATTTGGTAAGTCGCACCAAATTAAGAGCAACCGATCGTATAGTCTTCGAATGCAGTTTACGGGACAGGCGGCTCGATAAGATCCGGGACTCGAATTCCTGGAAAATCGCAGACGATCGAAAATATGGCCTCCGGTCGTCTGCCCCCGCCGGCGAAAACATCATCAGCTTTTATAGATAACAATAGAAGTACATATCATTCGGCAAATAAACTTAGCGGAGATAGAGTCTAGAGCCATAAGCCCCCTCGTACGAGCCCCGTACGGCGACGCGAAACTACCCGCACGTGCACCTGAGTAACCATGGCAACCGTAATTACTATTTGTACGACCGCGATCAACCCTGGCCGAGGTAAGAAGAAAAACTGGCGAAGATTCTCCGTCGATTTTAATTTTTCTCTCCGGGACAGTTAATGGCAAATATTGGTTTTATTTACATGGCGACAGTACGCCCCGTAAATGGCGCGCTGTGTGTGTGTGTGTATGTATGTGTGTGTAGGGAGGGGGGTGCGGGACATGACAACATTTAGGGGGAATACAACGGGTTCTGTCCGAAAACACTCGACACAAACAAACATCCCATTGTTCGGGATGGTCATGAGCAGAACTCGGCAGAGGGCGCCGCCTCCCCGGTGTCGTTCATAGAACTCCGGGTGATGGGATCGAATCCACGTAATACCTATGTTTAAAAGAGTAGCTTTATTCACTCAGTAAATCTCTGAAAATTGGATTTTTTTATAGATATTTAACTAAGATGTCAACATTTCAAAACGCATGTAGGGGAATGGCGTTTAATTTTTGGGAATCAGATATTTCGATGCCAAAGACCAGCGTCTACGGGCGATATCGGTACACTGTTTGATCTCAAATGTATCATTATATCGAAATAAGAATGTGTTTAGAGTTGGCGTGCTCCTTTAATTTATAATATAATTATGAACGGCGTACGAGTAAAGATGCGGCGCTTCTCTCTTTCTCTCTCCCTCTCTCTCTCTCTCTCTATATATATATATATATATATATATATATCCCCTTCTGTCCCTCTTTCAAATCTGGAAAGGATACTTCAAGACAAGTGGAATTACAACTTGTTATAATATACTGGTAGATACATTTTAGACTTAATTTTTTATGAAGTAGGTATTTCTGAGCTAGGATCCATTATTGATATCAAGGTAATGATGGCTAGATCAGAAAATGATGTTGATAATTACTTAAGTTTAACTTTTTATTAATAATAATATAAAGAATCTATCGAAGCTAAATATGGACCTACGATAATTCGATGCGCCGTCTGGTGAATTGAAAGTTCAGGTGCTGCCACCTGACGAGTAAAGATGTAGTCTAATTATAGGCCGTCTTTTACAAATTATATGTTTTCCTTTGAGGTGATTCGGCCCATTTAGCCTAGAATGTGCCTACAATGTGCACAGAAGTGTGATTGACCAAATAAGTAATTACATATTATGTATTTATTGTAATTTTATTATCACAAATGTGTTACGGGATGGGTGCTGTATATTAAAGGGACAGTCCACCCTCAGAAAATGTTATTTTTAAATATGTAATGCTTAGATATACCTGATATTATAGATATAGGGAAATAATCCAAATTACTGGGGGAGGGGCGTCATTACGGCTGCACCGGAAGCCAGATTCGAAGGCGAGAGGGGAAAAATGAAATGCTCTGACGTCACGTCGGCGCTCTCTAGACTGACGCCGATTATAGTTTCTCTTGAGCGTTAATATCTGAGCCATATTTATGATATTTGTGAGTATAGCTGTATTAGTCCTGAAAATTCTAAATGAAAGTGGACTATCCTTTTAACGTTTAATTTAAAAAAAAAACTTTTTGTAACTGGAAGATAAATGTATAATATACGTGTGTTCTTCTTACTAATTAACCTATTTATATGACGTGATGATCAGATTATTATAAATTGTTTACACCTGATCATTATTCTTCTAAGAGTTTTTAAATATATGATGACGTTTCACAAGTTGTAAACAAAAAATAAACATGTCACTTGTTATTGCTGTCATCAGTAAGAACTTGGGTTGAAATCAAAACCAAAAATATTAATATCGGAAAGTTAATATCGAAATCTACATAGTATTTTTTCTGATTTGTAATTTTTATCAGGTGGGCACATAATCAATTTATACCAGCTATAACAGTGATTATAGCCGACAAGAAATTAATTAAATTTTTTATTGTTTTTTATCAAAAAAATGTTTCGACTAGATAATAATTTTGTTGACGTTGATTTTCGATATTTGACTGATATTAGTAAGTTAAAAGTCGGGTTTTCAAGATTGACCGGGAAATCTGTTTTGTACACTGAATGTTCCAAACCGAAACACGATCCATTAAGCAAGCTGCTACCCAAAAAATAGGTCAATTTAGAAATTCGGAAAAATTCCTCTGCAAATAATATCCGATCTCATTTTGTGTAGAAATATGCCTCATAATTATTAAAATTCCCGACGTGCAAAGATGTCCTACGTAATTTTATTATGGATATTGAAAAATAATTTGATACTAGAAACTCAAAATATAGGCTTACGTCTAAGTTATTTAATATGTTAATCTAATGCAGTTATATGTTAAAGAGGTGGAAACATTATCCGTCGATTGTCTCTCAAAATACCGACTTTTCCAGTTCCCTCATCAAAAACGGCTCTATGCGTAATGATTGTCCTAAGGTCATTATGTACTTACCTAACGATTCAGGTCGTCAACGACAACAGGATACAGGTTTAGTTCAAATCCTATAAGCACGTGGTTAATTTGGTTTTTCTACAAGAATTCGCTCGTAATTTACGATAGATATAGATGCAGCTCTCTTTCGTAGGCTCATAACTTTGTTCTGGAAGTTTTGAACTGAATTAGTGGTTCTTTATTGGTCGTTTTAACAATCATATTTTCGGGTTTCGGTGGGGATGGAATTTGTTAAAATCGTCATTACCCCAAGCAGAAGATCTGTGTCGACGAATAATAAATTAAACACCAATAATATGTCGCTTCCATCACAACAACGCCACCAAGTGGATAATTCCATCGATTCTTCTTCACAAAAGCAGACAACTCGTATATATATACACATTCTCTGACAAAGGTGAGCGGGATTTGAAACCCGTCATAACGTTCAGGTAATACATTTAGCCAACTTGACCTTCGTTGAGATCGTTCCGCTCTTTCGTTGTGTGTGACCAACCGAGTAAAGGAATTTATCTTGTGTAAAGTAGTCCCGTAAACTAACACGGTTCAATCCGGTTGACCTATTTATTCTCGTCTAACACCACTGCCTGCGATTTATATTAACATAAATGCGCATGCGTAGCTGAATCAATGTATTGTGTGTTGTTTATTTGTATATTAAATGAAAGATAGCAGACTTTGGTTGTTAATATTATTTATTGTTTTTGGAAGAAGATAATAGGATAAAACGTAACTGTAATATAAACGGTGTACACAACAGTATGTGTGTGTGGTTGTGTGTGTGTGTGTGTGTGTGTGTTATAAAGAAATTTAAGGCGCTGGCACAGGTGTTATGCTTTCATTCAAACAACAATTATAACTCCAAACTGATTTAAAAATTGTTTTAATTGCATGTATAATTAATTACCGTTATAATTAGAGAAAAATGAAAGAATAAAACAAATTTCTAAAATAATCTAAATATAAACAAGAAACTATAATTAAAACAAAACCAGGTTTTGTGTCGAACACTACGGCCAAGAAAGATTAAGCCTAAAATGGAAAAATAAAATATTAGTACACAGTATGAATAATGTATGAATAATATAAGCAGAAATCAGAATAAATTCAGATTAATACTAATAGCAGCGATACAACACGACTCAACCCAACGACCGGTTTCGACCTATTCAAGTCTTCATCAGGTTGCATAGAATGTCTGCCTTGATGTGGCTGATTTGTTTCCACAAGTTGTTTAATAGAACGAGTGTGTTTTGATGTATTTTATGTTGTATCTATGAACTCAACAGACCCAACGAACATAAACAACTTCACAATTGTGTCGAAACTGAACATAAAAATTATGTTCTGTGCTTCTAAACTGGTTATATCCGGAACATTAACGGCTGGGGAAGGATGGATCTGTATAAGGAAATAACCTAATGGGGAAAATCGGTGGGGGAAAAATTTGATAGATTTGACCAATTTTTAACATTACGTACGTGTGTGTGTGTGTGTGTGTGTGTGATTAACATTCGATACGTTACATCACATCATATTAAGATATATTATAATAAGTCCATTTGCGGTTTAAATAGATTAATATAAAACGGTACCACCTTGAAATTAACATAAAATATATAGTAACTCTAAGAACAAAATTATTTGTATATGATGTAATCTTTTTTTTCTAGCTATTGACATTCATCGATCAAATCAGTTTAAACGAGTTAATTATCAATATTAATTCATGGCCAGAAAACGTTGCCTTAACCATGAGATATCTAACACAAGATCGCACCACACCACACCACACCACATCACACCACACCGCACCGCACCACACCACACTACAACACAACACACCACACCACATACACCGCATCACACCACACCATATAACATCACATTACACCACATCACACCACAACATATCACACCACATCATATCACACCACATCATATCACGCCGCATTACACCACATCACATCACTCCACATCATATCACACCACATCATATCACACCACATCACGTCATATCACATCATATCACACCACATCACATCACATCACATCATATCACGCCACATCACATCACACCACATCATATCACACCACATCACGTCAGACCACATCACATCACACCACATCACGTCACACCACATCACACCACACCACATCATATCACATTACACCACACCACATCAAACTACATCATATCACATCACACCACATCACATCACAATCAACATCAGAAACATCCATCTCACCGTCATCAACAATCATAAGACTAAAGACGACAACAACAAACTGTCACCGTGTTGTCTTAATGACACCGTTGTTGAACGTGATAAATTGATTATTGATTGATTGATTAATTGATTGGTTTGTTTGTTTATCATTGACGCTACAACCGACACTCAATGACGACACCAAACCCATTAAGACTCTTCCGGAAGCGTTTAGTCTCAGAGCTCTTTCCGACTCCGGAATGATCGTTGTCGTCAGCACATAAGGATTATTTCCAGTTTCCGGGTTCTAATCCGACTGATCCCGATATTTGTTAAAGTTGTCGTCAGGAGTCAACCCTCGGTAACATCTCCAAGGTGTGGCCAGTGCTGAGGTTAAATTACTCAACTGAACTTATTGTCGGCGCCAGTGGCGACACCTGGCCAGTAAGACGGGTTATCCTTCAATCGGATAATCTCCGTATCTCGCAGCGTTAAGATCCCGACTGTCTGTCCTATGCCCAAGGTGTTTCATTTCTTAGCATGGAAGTCGGACCATCCCGATATCCCATGTCCAGGATTGTTATTTGAGCGTCCAGAACAAATGATAATATTGTGGCCAGATCTGGCTGCGCATCCCTTACGGAATATAATCCCGAAATACGTCAAGCACTTTATCATCCATTACCCTTGTTGATGCTGGGGCTGGTTCTAATCGTATTCCGTGTTCCATGACGAGTTTCATTAAGGACGAATCCCTCAGGTGTGGCAGAAGAAGGGAATTGCGGCAAACGAAGCGTCAGTTTGAACTGCGTCTTCTGTTGGCATGGAAATCATAACACAAACGATAAGACACAGAGCGAACTATCAGTCCTGTATCCAATCAGGTTGCTATAAAATTCCAACTTTTCATGCGAGTTTCAGGTTAAAGAAACAGGTCAAATCGTGTTTCTGGCAGTTAAATAATTGATAAGTCGACACTGACAAGGAACTGGGCGAACTGCTCATCACGAAAAGTGGATGCAGGGCTGGCTTTAAGCCAAATGGACCAATAGGGAACCTACTTGAGATATTCAATGCAGGAAGCAGATATCGGGTCAATTCCAATTCCACATCAAATTTATCAATTCCAATTTAATTCCAATTCCAAATTTTCAATTCGAATTCCGTTTTTCCCGACTCTTTTTTTTTGCCTAATACTTTTTACCACTAATAGGTACTCCGAGTACCTGCTTAAAATACCTACTCCGAGTAGTTTATATTCCAGCACGATTTTCACGGATGAAATATTTATTAATTAAAAAATTAAAATGGTAAATTAAATTAGTGGTCTTCCTGCCAGGAAGAGCATTTGAACAGATTGACAGTTATGTCGATTGAAGGTGAAATTACCACGAGTTAAAACAATAAAATTAATATTTTTAATAAATCATTTCACTAAAAGAAGATCTTAAGGCCGACCCTGATTGGATAAAATATATATACGTGTATACGGCGTGAAGTACAGAGTGTCTTTAACCTTTGGAGCCATTTGGTAACAGTGTATCAACAAAATAAACTTGATCGGCTCCTAGTATCTGTAGGAACTCTAGACTTCAGCCCAGTCAATCTAATATATAATTCGTCCCTGACCTTACTTGATGTTTGTATTCCTGCCATATATATTTCAGAACTCGTGTGTTACTTGTTTCTGTACGTCCACGGTTGTACAACGGGTCTCATTAGTCACTTTCAACCTACACGGTTATCTACAATCCCGTGTTAGGGTGCTTAGATGGTACAGTGGTTAGAACAGTGTACTGCAAACCTCAAAATTGTAAGTTCGAATCGGGTTCATACCTATGTTTGTGGGATGTTTCCGTAAGGTGTAGCCCCGCAACCATATGTCCGAGGTGTGATTAAAGCAGACGGCTAACAAATAAATCAACTAATTAACCCTAATCTCCGTGTACTAAGTACTTTGGTGACAGCTGCCGATCATGGTCTCGACGGAAGTGGAGAACCTAGTAGGATATGACGTCAGTGGAAATATTCTTCCACTGAAATCTAGCCCTAATCCGCGCGTATTTTTGACCAGAGTCCAGTATTAGCCAGCAACTAGCCAATACGGAAAGGCGAAGTCGAAATTTTCTGAGGCCGTTTGTTACTGGTCAGCCTGGTTTTCCCTGGGTCGCTTTACTGATGATGGTTGATGCTTTACGGCCACTTATGTGCACATGCTAGGCTAAATGGGCCGAGCGACCTCCAAAGGTAATGAAGCGAAGTTAAACGCCCTTCAGATATACCCACGCCGAGATTCGAACACGGGTGGTAGTGATCTGTGATCCAGCGCGCTACTGCTAGACCACGTAGACGCCCCTCTACCAACGATCAAACGTCATTAATTACCGTTAAACGATATACTAGTACTCAACCAACTACCGTTCAGCAAAATAATAAAGAATAAATTTGGAAAATCCAGTAGACCTTTTGTTGCGGTCGAAAGGAATTCAAGTACTTTCATGGGTTTCGAAACGCCGAGGGCAGAATAGGCTTTAGTTTTGACTTGCCTGTTCTTTTTCTAGTGTCGCCTTGACACCTGTCAACGCCACTTCTAGGTGTGATGCACCTTTTTCTCGTCGTGTCCTTGGACGGGTTCTGAATATTATACGAGAATCCAAATAAATTCTAATGCCTTTTCCGGTTGTTCAAACCGCGGCTCAAGAATTTGAAGTGTTTTTTCCCTTTAATTAAAATATTGCCGGCTGATGTCTGTCTTTAGCTTTGATAAAGATTAATCTCCGAAATTATTATCGAATAACCTTCTTTTCTTGCCTCATCGTTTACTGTGAATGTTAAATACGAACTCAACATCTACTATTTCTTATCGTCAGTTAAATATTATCTACTCGCGTCCCTTAACATTTCGCGTCATCTGGAAGTCTTCTGATAATGAAGTTTAAAGATGTTAAGGATGTTACCGGATTGTATCACATCCCGGATGTGAAGTTTCCTCTATCATCACGAGGATCGATCACGTTGTCAGTTAGTATCATTGATGATGATGATGATGATGATGATTGATGTTTTACGGCCACCTTTGTGCACGTGGTAGGCTAATTGGGCCGAGTTAGTATCACTGTATCATGGAATTGACACACGATAAGCCAGAAAGAAGACGATTGACGATCTTATCTTATCTTACATAAGATAAGATCGTCAATCGTCTTCTTTTATATCCGACGTTGATGTTATCAATATTAACTCAGATTTCCACATTCATTTTATAACCGATTGATTCCTTTGAGCTCGTAATAATATCCGGAATGCCAACTGTTTGGATGACACGGATCACTTCACTCTTTGATACAGCCACATCTAGTTTGGTATTAATATTAAAATAATAATAATAACAATAATAATAATAATAAGAGTTGTTCTGCGTATTTCAAATCGGGGGAGGGGTGTCTACATAGCTAAGCTGGTAACGTGGTTGGCCGCATATCTCTCGCACCTGGTTTCAAAACTCGGCAGGTCTCTGTCAGTGAGGTGTTTCATGTTGCAGTCCGCCAATTATCTTTGTAGGCCGCAAGTAACCCACCACATAAAATATATTGCTTTCCCACCTGAACTAATTCGAAATAAAGTTAGTTTGGAGGAAGTTTGGATATATGACTGTTGGAGAAATCTTGCCAGATGTCATTCATCCACCCACCCATGATGCGGCTACTGCTGGGATTCTGATTCTTAACTCCCATATACCATACCATGACCAGGATCAAGGTGTCCTACGTCCTAACCTACATCTGTATCCCACAGGGCGCAATGTTCTAACCGTTTAGAATTAATTCTAATCCATCGTACTTCTGTATTCCATTATGCATTTGTATTCCATTATACATCTGTATTCCATTATACATCTGTATTCCGTGTTGGTGGGATTTGTTTCCTTAAGAAGTGATCCCTCATCATATATCCCAAAAGTACCGAGGTTAAATAACACTCAACTAATTGACTCAACAGCGACATATGTATCCCACACCTCCATCATCACCTAATTACTCGTTATCTGTCCAGGACATGTCATCTCAGGTAGAACGACCAACAAGACAAAATGGCCGACGAAAAAAGTCCATTCCGTAAAACCTTCATATAACACACGGTCACCCAAAAAAAAACAGTTGACAACAACAAGAATAAATAAATTAACGGTATGTAACAAAGATATGCCGCAATATATCATCTAACTCACTATTTGATTAATAAACTGGAATCTTCCTTAAAAACAAAAACAAATTATTGCATTTAAGTTTTATATAACGAAGTCTAGCATTTTGTTTTCTGTACTTGATGACCTTTTCATATAACGTTGTCACCTCCCCGAGTATAGGCTGTAGTTACCATTAGACATTCAATGATTGGATATTAGGTTCAGGGACGTAAAGTTCCCTAGATGCGGCTCCGGTTCAATTATTATAATCTTGATATTAATTATGATAAATACAACGATGTGTTATCGATAACGATTGATGTTTTACGGCCACTTTTGTGTACAAAGTAGGCTAAATGGGCCCAGCGACCTCCGAAGGGAATGAATCCAAGTCAAAGATGAAACACCCTTCAGATATATCGACGCCGAGATTCGAACTCGGGTGGTGGTGATCTGTGGTCCAACGCGCTACCAACTAGACCACGGAGACGCCCGTTTATGTTATCGAGAAATGGTCGCATTTATTATTATTATTACCCACACACACACACACAAACACACACACACACACGCATTGGTAAACACTGGGATTCGAATGCCGACCTATAGTTCGACAGTACCGTGCGTTACCAGCTACACTATTGTTTGACAAGAGATATTGACACATTACGAATATGAACAATGTCATTTCTAAATGTATGTTTGTTATACGAGGGGTGTGCTTCTATTGGGTGACGAGCTCTTGTTGGAGACTAAACGACGACTAATACTGTGAGGGTTATATATTGATAAAGAGAGACGTTATGGCGATTATTGACACACACACACACACACACACACACACACACACAACACACACACACACACACATATATATATATATATATATATGTGTGTGTGTGCGTACAGTACAGTAGAGTACAGTACATTACAATACAAACATGTATACAATACAGTACAAACATGCTCACGCGCAGACAGACGGACGGACGGACTGACAGACGATGTGTTCTGTGTGTTTGGACGAGACCGTGTGTTATTGAGATCCGTGTATATTTTGTTTATTTATTTAATCATTTATAGTTTTCTATTACAAAACCATCTCCACACTATATCTATTCTAGGATTAAGGAAATTTATTTGCTTCGTACACTTCGGCGCCATCTTCAACCTTCTGGGGGAGTATACTGGTTTTAATTGTTAATTACCGACTGATAATCCATGTTGGAGGTACAACTAGGTAGTGCTTTAGGGAAGGCTTATCTATTATATATATATATATATATATATATATATATATATTATGATTATTATTGTTAAAATGACCAACATTTGTCATAATGATTCTGTGATCTCTCTATATGTTATCCTCCCAATAGATAAGAAATCTTCCGTATATACGGATATGTTGTTTGTAATTGTGCACATGTTATAACACGTGAGTTGCATTATCAGCGTCAAATCGGGGTGGGAGGTGCAAATAGCGAGTTATAACCACCATCCATCCTCAAACTTTCTAAATCATGGCCTTTGTCTCTAATTATATTATTTGCACTAAAATAAATTATATTATAGAATCATAGCAAAATGTATAAAAATTAAATTTTTACACTGATTTCTTTGATTGACATGTTTCGATCTCGATTTTAAATGTCGTAATCAGGCAAGCAACTTGGGCGTACTGGTGGTGCCATTGTTAGAGCACAGCCCCGCAAATCTCCAGGTTGTGGGTTCGAGTCCTACGTGTGGCCAGCGCCGAGTATAAACAACCGAAATAAAATCAAGCGAATATGAATTAATCATACAATAATATTTAAAAAAACGTATGGGTTTCTTCTTTATTTCTGACCTAATTTAATTATAGAATCGTACCATGTTTGTCATCAGATGAACAACAACTGGTATTAGATCACAATAATTACAAGCAATTAATGTTGCTACAATGGCCTTTACAATTTTGCAATCTTATCTTCCAATTTCGGAGAGACAAGACATGCCCCTTTCTTCGTCTACTTCTATATTGATAACATTACCAGTGATTCTAAAACGTGTCATCTTTTATCTGTTAGCGAACATCCGGTCAAACAGAACCGGATATTTACAGTTCAACTTTTGTTTTATAATAATTCTTAGTTCCACCAAAACTAAACACATATTTACCATCAATGACAAGTCATCGACCAATAAAACAATCATAATTTATAGATGATGCGTCATTGAATATTATATTTCTCAACAGTAATCTTCTAGAATAGAAACTAATAGAACTAATTTGATGTTTATATTTTACGTTTTAAATCCGAGCGATAATCAAGGAAGTTACTAAGGAAGCTGTCCGGCTATTTGGCCAGCGACAAAAGCACCGGATACATTTGAAGATAAGAATAGATAAGAACGGTTATGTTCTTTAAGCTGTCATAATGGATTCACACAACTTCCCTCATCTAAATAACGATAATTTATATATAATATATATAAATATAATTTATGCTTATATTTATTGTTCTGGATTATGAGGAGGGTCGCCTGAGAACAATGGGATGGACATCTGTCAGAATTGCTACATTTAATAATAATATAATATGTGATATTTATATAGCGGCCTATTCAGCTAGAAGCTGCTCTAAGGTGCTTTACAACATTATTATCCCCGACTCAGACCTGTTTCCACCCAGCACCTATCTCAAATCCCAAGGAAGTATACAACGCATGCTGCCATTTTAAGCGTTACTCAAACACATAGCCATCACGTCCTGTCAGGTACTCATTTTTTATGGATGAATGAACCAGTCGCCACATGACGGCATTGCAGCTCACGGAGCCTCGAACCCGCGACCGCTTGGCTACGAGTCCTACGCTCTAACTAACTGCGCTATCACGGCTCGACATTTAATCGGATAAACATTGTTAAATGTTTTGTTTTGTTGTTCGGGGTGAAGCCCTAGGCTGTCGCTTATTCGGCACAGCCTCTATGTGGGAGTGGCTTGGAAATTCCTCCCCCACCACTCACAGGGGAGCCGTACGGGAAGATGGAGCCGAAATACCAGCGTGTTTTACGTCCTCATGGTTCCCCTTTATTTTAAATAATTCCCTGGAAAAGTTTCGACCTCTTTCGGGGTTCGAACCTGTGCCCGTTGGCACCAAGTGCCGGATGCTTAACCGCTAGGCCACCGGAGCTCACTGGATTGTTGAATGCCGTGTCTAGTAATCATGTGAGACATCTGGGAGATGGCTTCCTTTATCAGTCTATCCTGATCTTGATCATCATCATCACCACCCCCACTCCCATCATCATCATCATCATCATCATTCTCTCTTTTTATATTTACAATAATCACAAACGAGATCAGTCAGATCAACAATCGATCTGTTTAACGATTCAGTGGAAAGATGTACAGAGAGAGAGAGAGAGAGAGAGAGACACACACACACACCACACACACACACACACACACACACACACACACACACACACACACACACACACACACATATTCAATATTGATTCAATATTTTATTTCAAAACGTTAATTTCTTTGTAAAAAATAAATAAAAGCGCGCATAAAGCATTCAATACATCGACAATTATAACTAATAAAAATATTAGCGTCTCTTGATGAGAAGGAATAATTATTAAAATCATAATTCATTTTTTTTAAATTATCATAATTGACCATTTCACCAAAGATAATGACAATAATGGAGAGACACATCAATGGAATGTCCGAAACGATACACATCTTTTCAGATAATACACGTCACACAACTGATAATTAACTTTCTGATAACAGATTTGTTTGTTTAAATCAGCATTTGCGATATCACATGTCAGCATATGAAAGGTAGATGTTAGCACGTCAAGCAGAGTATAATATATATATATATATATATATATATGTATATATATATATATATATATATATATATATATTATTAGCATATTCTTATTATTCGCATATCAAGGAAAATATAACAACATTTTAGAATGTCGTGTATCAGACATCACTTATCAGCATTTCCCAGTAAATATTAGCATATCAAGCACATTATAATATCGGTATATCACATATCAGCAAATGAGTGGCGCCTCTATCACCAGTGTCCCGTTGTCTGATACATCGGCTTCTATTGTGAACGGGTCGACGCTCTCCGGGAGGCGGTATGACGTCAGAACTACGTCATCTTTGTCTAGGAGGTAGAGCCGATCTTCGGCCGGTCGTACTACGACGTCATTGGCGTCGCATCCAATCAGCTCAGCGGTAATGCGCAGCGTTCTGTATCCAGAACGATCATAGATCTCTGGATCCGAAAATGTTGCTTTCTTCTCGTTAGGAGCCATTACTGGAATGAAATGGACAATAGAATAATGTAAAATAGGAGAGAATGGGGTAGAATAGAATATAACAGAATATAAGTACAAAAAGAATGGGGTAGAATAGAATGTGTTAGAATGGAATATAACAGAATATAAGTACAGTAGAATACGCTGGTGATGATTGATGTTTTACGGCCACTTTTGTGCACATGGTAGGATAAATGGGCCGAGCGACCTCCAAAGGTAATGAAGCGAAGTCAAAGATGAAACGGCCTTCAGATATGCCCACGCCGAGATTCGAACTCGGGTGGTAGTGATCTGTAGTCTAACGCGCTACGGAGCGGCCCCAGTAGAACACGTTATAACAGAACATAAACAAACTAGAGTGGGGTGGAATAGACCTTTCTATTAGTTTATTTCTGTCTGATTGTCTAAACATATTGACGTGAGTGTGTGCGCGCGCACGTCCGCACGTGTGTGTGTGTGGGGGGGGGGCGTAACATGCGTGTTTTTTTGTGTTGTGCGTATAAAGGAAAAGATCATTAATAGTCGATTAACCGGCATTTTGAACTGGATTATTTGATATGATAGTGCTCCTATTTTGACAGCTTTTATCATTGGTGTGAGCGTAGTTGTGTTAGTCCCGAAATGAAGATGAACCTTCGCTTTAATATTTCTCCCTAAAAGAGACTACTGACATGTAATTGTAATTTTAATTGAACTACCTTCTCTATGTGTATAACAACGATAGTTATCACGTTAGATGAATATTTATAAGTAAAATGTAACAAAGTAAGCTAAACGAGCAAAAAGACCTCCAATTGCAAGGAGGTTTAATAAAAGATGAAATACCCTTCTGACATATCCCCGCCGGGGTTTGAACCTAGATGCTATAGACCTGTGCTCAACTGCGCTACCAGTTAAACCACGGAAGCTTCATATATTTTTAGGTAAATGCTGAAGATGAACGTAATATTGGTTTAATAATCGCGACAGAATATCCAGAATATCCGGATACGTGTCGTCTTAGTTGAAATTATACCGACAATCTTAACTTGAGGACTAGTTAGATCATTTTTTTCCGTTTTGATGTATCTAACTTTATTTATCACATTACGGTGCATCTTTCCTGATGAAATATCAATATTTCATCTTTCCTGGTGAAATATCAATATTTCATCTGTGTGTGTGTGAGAGAGAGAGAGAGAGAGAGAGAGAGAGAGAGAAACAGACAGACAGACAGGTACACAGAGAGAGAGAGAGAGAGAGAGAGAGAGAGAGAGAACCTCCCAGAAAATCAATACGTATAACGTCTTACGTCTTACCTGTGTGATTACCGCACCTTCCTCACTAAGTATATCGACCAGCAGCTGATCCCAGTGTGTTTGGTATCTAGACCACTTCCCGGCTAGACTTAATTCTGGATCAGGGACTCCGAGCGTATTTATATCAATCCTGGAAGTGAGTCATACACCGAGTTATATACGCTAAGTTGTCGAGAGATTTCTATGATTACTCACCGACTACATCACCAGATGGCGTAAGTTTATCGGAATCCGGAAATTGTAGTTTTGAAAATATTCATCGATGGGCGTGGGGTATTCGGCTCGCGCGCGCGCGCGCGTGTGTGTGTGTGTGTGTGTGTGTGTGCGCGCGCACACACACACACACACACATACAAACACTACCAAAGTGCATATTTTAAAGAATTAATAAAAGATTAATCAATCGTAATCCAAGATGGCGGAGTAATTTTCGGAGAATGGTAACTGGATCAGCCTAATCTGTGTCAGGTTTGACAATCTAAGGTTTTCTGTTTCTATTTCAAGAAGATGATAGATACAGGAAAATGTCCATCTGATGATGGAAGGTATGTCTTCATGATGTCATTCTCAGGTGAACTGCGTAATTTCTAGGACTGATTCATACCTGATTTGATGAGGTATGGATATGTTCGTCTATATATTGTGTGTATACGTCGGTGGTGTATATGTTGGATGTATATGTCGGTGTGCATAATAGATGTGTATGTCGGTGTATATTTTGGGTGTATATGTTGGGTGTATATGTCGGTGTTAATGTTGGATGTATATGTCTGTATATGCTGGGTGTATATGCCGGTGTATAAAATAGATGTGTATGTCGGTGTATATTTTGGTTGTATATGTCGGTGTATCTATTAGGTGTAAACGTCGGTGAGTATGTTGGATGTGTATGTCGGTGTATATGTTGGGTGTATATGTCGGGTATATATGTCGGTGTTTATGTTGGATGTATATGTCAATGTGTATGTTGGGTGTATATGCCGGTGTATGTAATAGATGTGTATGTCGGTGTATATGTTGGGTGTATATGTTGGAGTATTATATTGAGTGTATAGGTGAGGTTTATATTTCGGTGTTTATTGTTAGCTGTATATGTAAGTGTATATGTTAGGTGTATATGTTAGTGTATATAATAGATATGTATGTCTGAATGTGTTGGGTTCATATGTTGGTGTATATGTTGGCGTGTATATGTCGGTGTATATATTGGGTGTATATTTCGATGTAGAGGTTAGGTGTATATTTCGGTGTATAAATTAGGTGTATATGTTGGCATGTATACAGGTTAGATTAAGTCTACAGTTTATTGAAGAGATAAAGATATGTCAACAATATTGTTTTACATGTTCACGTGCGATTAGAATTTCTTGGCACTATAGTCAGCGACACAGAGACAGAGAGAGAGAGAGAGAGAGAGAGAGAGAGAGAGAGAGAGAGAGAGAGAGAGACAGACAGACAGACAGACAGACAGACAGAAGATATATATATATATATATATATATATATATATATATATATATACAGACGAGAGAGAGAGAGAGAGAAAGTAAACTATATGTTTACATTATGATAATGATGCTTATAATATGGTCATGAATAGTTCACTCCAACAAATTATGGTTCAGTGTATACAGAATAGCTTAATAACAAATATACAATGATTTATACATGCAGACATCTGTATATACGGACATATATATATATATATATATACATATATATATATATATATACATACAGAGGTAAATAATTACAGGCGCATGTATTTTAGTATATAGATACTAAATTGTTCAGATATGTTATTCACAAACAAAACACAGTTTTCAGACATGGTTTAGGTTTCAGAAAGGGCCCGATAATGATATTATATACCTTCTAATCATGTTGCTGTCGTAAAAATAATTAATCAAAGGCCTTTAACAAGGACGATACGTTATATGTTGATACGGTGATATTGTTGTATCGCAAGATGCTGATACAATTAAGACGATGATACACCGACATAGTTATATCATGACGCACGACTGGTTATATGATCGTATATTGATGATATTCCAAAATGGTGACGCTATGATCACACACACATGCGCGCGCGCGCGCGGTGGAGGAAGCAGTATCAACAATAGGCGAATCATCAGGTGTATACGTATAGCATCGAGTATTCTCTGAGTTATATCACTGATGACTCATGTTGAAAAATACAGGTGATAGATTATATGTGTGTAGATTACCTTTAATGTTGTTGTTATAATTAGATTTTTACGGCGAACTTTCCCACCTTCACCAAGGTCATCGATGAAACATACTTGAGCTTAATACAAACGACAAAGACCAAATATTATTGGCCACGAAACGTGTATTTGCTGTGTACATAATAATGGGGGATAAACAACTAAAATCTTAATTGCTAAAATAAACACCACACACAGAAGACTATTGCAATACTTTTATTCGTTTTAATGAAATAAACGTAAACAAAAACAAGACTGTAAATTTATTTCGTCATTTATTTTTGAACCAATGCCGCCGATTCTAAAACATAAAACATAATCCACAGAAATATTAACAAAACCATCATAACACATCAATTCGCAGATGCGTGCCGTAATGTTTAGAACGATTTTCGAAAAGGCCGAATAAACGGCTCCGCAAAGATGGCGGCACGCGCTTTGATTGGATATTGAATAAAACATTAAAAACACTTCGCCGTCCCTGCTACACGGAGCAGACACGTGTTTACAAAACGGTGCCTGTATATGATTAATATATTCACATAGATGTATTATTACTCGGTGTGATTTGTTTATTCCGTAAAGCCCAAGGAAGTCTTTACACACATAAACATGAAATTGATGATGTTACGGTGAGAGATAAGACTCTTGAAATTAACGAGTGAAATATAGCAATTCCGTTGCTATGGTGAGAGGGAAACAAACAAACAAACAAACAAACAGACAAACATACAGCTGAAACCAACTTGAAGCTACGGTATAAAAAACAATTACTATATGACCTACGGTTAGCGAGAAAACAAACGAATTCAAGTATTTCGTGTGCCCAAATAAAATGTCCATAATACTATTTCTGACCAATACTGTATCGATAATGAGCGACTATGTAAATTTGCTGGAAAAATATAATCAAACACAGATACCCCCCTCTCATTCTCTCTCTATTACCAATGTAAACAATGGTGGTTCATTCTTTCCATCGTCAGTGTAAACAATGGTGAACAAAGAGTACCCTCCGTAAAACATCTTAACACTAAACAATTAGTTATTTACTCTTTGTGTTACAGTAACAATACAAGTATTGCGCGTCTCCGACTACCCAGAGATAAATATCCTAGCCCATATGTAGGCGTGGTACACCAGAACTAGACAAGTCGTGACGGAGTCCTGAGTACCACGGGACATGAATGAGGCATTCCGGAAGCAACTCGGCATCATAGCCTCTAGATCAGCGATGGGTGGGCGGTTGGGGATGGACGGAGTGGGTGTCCCGATGGGGATAAAAGAAATTTTGTATAATCCCACCAATATATATATATATATATATATTATATATATATATATATATTATATATATATATATATATATATATATATATATATATATATATATATATATATATATATATAATCTATTTATATATGTACAATGGGTTGGCCTTCCTACATCATTTTCCGGATCTCGGAAGTCAGTAGGTAGCCTCGGCTGGGTAGTTCTTTACGTGTACTAGACTTCCTGATAGCGTATGCCACAAGTACAACTCTTCGGCCCTCGGCTTCTTGTAATCGTATGTACTGATCGGGGCCGACTTACTCCGGTCTAACAGCTTGCCGACCGGCACCGAACTGTGTACGAGTCGTTCCTTGATCGGTACGTAGCCGGCCGTATAGCCGCGGTTGATGTTGAAGCGGTTGTCTGGCATCCACACTTGGTCTCCGGCCGCCGACGGCTGCCTCCCGGATCTGGCGCTGAGCGGATCCAGAGATTTGGCGGTCGCCTTCACGTGACTGCTGGAGGCCGATATCTGAGGGAAGAAGCCAGTGTTGGAGAATGGCCGCGTATAGTCGAAGGGGCCGAGCTGTTTGCGGGGCTTCACCTCGACCAGAGAATCTTTCAACTCGAACCCATAGACTTGGTTTGTGGTCGATGGTTTGTCCATAGACCAATGATAATATGATGGCGCTCGGGACGGCATACTGATAGATCCTGAACTCTGTAACAAAATTATTGAATATCTATAACATCATATATATATATATATATATATATATATATATATATACACACACAAGAGAAAGGGAGAGAGACTGACTGACTGACTGCTATATCTATGATTGGATATTTTAAGTACATTAGGCCTACATAGCGTAATATTAAATTTAATCCAATTACATTTTATTATATATATATATATATATATATATATATATATAAATTAGTAACATTAGACTGTAACGTTGGTTTGTCGATCCTTAAGTACACAATAATAAACACAATATCGCGCGCACGTGTGTGTGTGTGTGTGTGTTTGAGGACAGTATATATAAATGTACTGGTTCAGATAATCAAATCTAGTGAGCTCCGGTGGCCTAGCGGTTAAGCACCGGGCAACGGTCACAGGTTCGAACCCCGCAAAAGGACGAAACCTTTCCAGAGATTAATTTCTCGGCTCACAACATCGTGGGTGGATGACCACGTTAAATGGCACTGCCGTCTCCACTGAATTTGTGTACGTTAAGCATACTTAAGTAACCCTACTGGGTCGTCTTAACGCATGGGCAGTTGCTGACTGACGTAATTAATTGTGTTTTGACGACCACAAAATAAACAAATTCTGCAAAATGTACAGAATCAAAATTGTTTATTTTATTAGATTTGAACTGTTACATTAAGATATAGCAGGTTATTATAGCGTTTTAAACTGATGTGTTGCATGCCTGAAATAACAAGTCACTGCGCGGCGTATTGCTCGTTACATTCTCCGGTTATACATCCGCCAATAATTAGTCCGTTAATTATTTATAATGCCATTCACGGATCTCGGCTGAAAAGAACACAAAGATGTAAGATCCCGATTAGAACCACTATTTTTGGCGCCTTATTCGGCAGATCAGTGTGATTTATTTATATCTTTTTTGAAAACCGAAAGCTGATTGGTGCCAAATGGGGGTAATTGCGAACCAATGTCGCCAGTCATTAATACTACAAGCCGCACTGGGAGGGGTGGACTTAATATCGGCTCGAAACTATATAATATATATATATATATATATATATATATATATATACTAACTAACGTACGTATTCGAACAGGATGTCGCTATAGACTTAATAGGGATAACCGTATAATGAGATTATGGGTCAGAGTAAACTAGGTCACCTAATCGAGATCAGAGACCGAGTTACACTAGACGGTCTAAAGATTATCTGGCTCCCTCTCTAAATGGCCAGGTATTGGCTGATAGACAACCTTATACAAAGGTCGTATTTGCCTTTTGAGGTGGCCGCGTTCAATATGGCTCGGTGCTTCTGGTAACAAAGGGCTCGGTGTGTCTCAGAAGCACAGATCCGATAAATATTATGCTGCAGTATACTAGTATTGAAATGTACTGTGATTCCGACTTAATATGGTTGAATAGTCAGAGTGCCGATAATTTTTAGACGAGTTTGTGTGGCTCTATTTGTATGGATATGAAATGCTACTAGTCTGGGTTCAGTGTCAGTCACACACACACACACACACACACCCACAGAGTAGTCGTTCTGAGTTTAGTCAGCTGAAGAACTGTTCAGATTAAGTCAGGTTTCAGTCTCCGAACCAGTACCTTTTTAACACACCGCCAACGCGTACTTGTCTGTGACTTAACCGATAAATACACACCGGATCAGTACACAAAATGTGCCCTGTACAACTAGCTTAGTAACTACTGCCTAATTAATAGTGTACTCCAACCCACTAATATATATATATATATATATATATATATATATTAGTAGCCTGCGTGTGCCAGGTGTGTGAGTAATTACTTTAGCCTAGGCGTTGATCATAGGTACTCCCTGTGGAAATGAGACGATCACCAAACATTCAACTATTACAAGGTAATGCCGGAATAAATAAAACACACGCGCGCGCGCACACACACGCACACACTAGTTATATATATATATATATATATTCTAGTACACTGACACGTGCCCACACTTAAACATCAAAGTGACAATTAGACCCCCGTAAACCCAACAACAACCGTAATATCCATCCATAAACTACCTGTTTACGACATCGTATAACTTCTGGCCATCGACTAACCTTTGACACCAAACACGACTCGAACTTAAAACAAACTCAAGTACACTACTTCGTACCCGCTACCTAACGATACGCGATCTAACTGTTTACACCAGGTTCCGAAACAAACGAAAGCCGAATATCCATACACACACACCCCTTTCTCTCTCTCTCTCTCTCTCTCTTACCTGTATCTGTCGGTGGCGGTGAAGTTTTAAAGTATCAGAGGGCTCCAGCTGTTTATGACAGATGCATCAAGGTGTTTGTCTGCGGTATATTATATTATATACACCGACACCTCCTGCTCCCGGCGCTGTGGTACCTAGGCGTTGCTATGGACGCACGCGCATGCGCACGACGATCATTGGTGACTATTCGGGCAGTGGCCGAGAATCGATCGGTTCATAATGTTTACTTCCGTGCTCGTTGAGCTAGCCGAATCACGTGGTTATGGAATGGCTCGGCGTTGGTTCGACGGCTGTATATTTATAGGAAATGATCCGTTCGTTTCCTAACAAACACAACGGATTTTGTTTCAAGAGACCGGTAAGCTGAAATGACCTTACATATCATCATCATCATCATCATCCCACGAGAACATTACAATTGTGTCGTCTTAGCGACTGGATTTCTGAGGATGCTAAAATTTAGGACATCTGTCTCCGAAACTTAACAGTTTAAAATATTGATTGATGTTCAACTTTATCCATGGGATTAACATCCTCGGCAATCAGACAGTTGATATATATATATATATATATATATATATATATATATATATGATTGTAATTAGTGTGTTTATTGGACGTCGCGGTGATGCACGCACCAAGATGTGTATTTCGCTGGTTGCAGGCAGCTGCTGCTGATACTACAGCTGCTAATATTACTACAGCTGCTAATATCACTACAACTGCTGTATGATGATAGGTCACTACTTAAGAGAAATAAAATGGCGAGATGTTTAAGGGGTTTACGTGTGTTTTGTTTGTAACATCCATTTATCTAGTCCAGTCACAAATTATTACAGGAATCCATAATTTATTTGAATTTTGTCCAGTCCATCATTTGCCATATACAATAATATATTCGTGATTTTTCTCCTCAGGACCACAATGGAAATAAGTGTTTTCGCTTTCTTGTGCTATCCTGGTAACTTTAATGTATCTATGTGTTTTAGTGTTTATTTTATGCATTTACATTTATAGTGTACAAAATAAATAAAATCAAAACAGCCATTAGACACATAATGGCACACGACTGATAACTTTCATGTGTGCTATATGTTGTGTGCGTGTGGATGTTTCTGTTAACTCGCTTCATTGTATGTGTTCCATGCTTTGTTCATTTTATCCAAGTGTAAACCGAATTCGCGTCCCATTGTAGCACACACACACACACACACACACACACACACACGATTAGCACAGCAAGAAAACATTTTTTTCTAAACACGGCTCTGCCTTTGTTTTTGCAAAACGAAATAACTGAACATCTCTTCAAAGTATTGACAGCCCCGCGCATTGGCCGTTTTGAGATTGTTTAAATCATAATTCATATTTGTCTTTCGAAGAATAATACCGCAATCGACAATAACCGAAGCCGATATAACGATAATATCGAGATCACAAACAAATAAACGGATCTGCTAATATCCTTAGATCAATCGATACTTATCGATCAGAATGCCACTTCGCGACGGAGCAGTAAATATTGACGCGGTACTCTCAACAATGTTAGACAACGTCCGCTTAGGCCGAGCTTTAAAGGGCCCGGTGCTAAACCAATGTAAACACGACCGTGAGACATCTTGTGATGATTTATTTACGATGATCGATACGATTACGGAAAGATGAAGTTATGTGTTATCCCCGAGCAGCCTTTGGATTACGATCAGATACTTTTATGTTACGATCCAGATCAGCGAATACAACAGTCGAACTCAACCGACGATGGTTTCGCACGTTTTCTGTTTTTGTATTCGCCAAATATAAAGAAAAAAACAGCCAATAATCGCCAATAAGAAATATCAGACGCGAATCAACTACATTAAAACATAATTTTCCTAATAACTAATACCGTTTCAGCGTAAATAATAATAATAACGTAACAAGTCGATACACATTTATGCCGTTCCTAAAACCGGACTTATTAAAATTAGCCTAATTATAATATTTATAAATTACAGTGTCTGTGTATTTACAAAACGCGTTGTGCTATAAGAGCCAGGACATTTTGAATACTGTTTTCATAGTAAAACGACTCCGTGGTCTAACTGGTGGCGCGTTGAATCACAGATCACTAGCACCCGAGTTTGAACCCTGAAGACTGTTTCATCTTTGACTTCGCTTCATTACCTTTGGAGGTCGCTCGGCTCATTTAGTCGACCATGTTCACAAAAGTGGCCGTAAAACATCAATCATCATCAGTAAAGCGACCCAGGGAAAACCAGGCTGACCAGTAACAAACGGGCTGAGAAAATTTCGACTTCGCCTTTCCGTATTGGCTAGTTGCTGGCTAATACTGGACTCGCGCGCGGATTAAGGCTAAATCTTAGTGGAAGAATATTTCCACTGACGTCATATCCTACTAGGTTCCCGACTTCCGTCGAGACCATGATCGGCAGCTGTCACCAAAGTACTTAGTACACGGAGATTAGGGTTAATTAGTTGATTTATTTGTTAGCCGTCTGCTTTAATCTCACAAACATAGGTATGAACCGGATTCGAACTCATAATTTTGAGGTTTGCAGTACTATTCTAACCACTATGCCATCGAAGCACCCTAACACAGGGATTATGGATAACCGTGTACTTCTAAGTCAAATAAGTAATATCATTCTCTCACCTCTGCTAGGTTAGACTTTTCTGGTTTACAACATATAATTGATGTCGCAAACAAATATATTACAGAAAATGATTCAAGATTTAATCCATCTAAAACTGAATGTACCATATTTGGTAATTGTAATTTAGCTCCTCGTCCTGAATGGATGCTTAACGATGTACAACTTAAAGAAAGTGACAGTGTGAACTATTTAGGTGTCACTTTATCACGTGCTAAGCCAAATGTAACTTTAATAACATAATTAATGCATGTAGGAGGGCTTATTATGCCCTGCAAGGCGCTGGTTTTAATAACAACATTTCCTATATTGATGTTTTGTCTTATGTTTGGAAGGCAGCAGTTAGACCTGTTTTAACTTATTGTTGTAATTCTATGTATGTTAGTAAAAAGTCTCTAAAGACCGTGGAAGTGTGGCAGACAAAATTACCTAAAGCCAGCTTAGGTCTGCACAAATACTGCAAAAGTAAACCTGTTTTAAAAGCACTGAATGTAAATAAGATAGAAACGACTGTCGAAATAAGTTCGCTGCATCTGATTCGTACCATATTTTCTAACACTTCACGAGCAAGGTCATTTTATACCCATCTTTTTAAATAGGCATGTCTGCGGCAAGCTAGTTGGTCACACTGATCTTATTGCAAGAGTAAAAAACTATTTGCTTTAAGCAAGAAATATCGTTCTTTAAATTTGTTATTGATAAATGTTATACCGACAAAACAAGAAGGGATTTAAAGAAGTGCCTATGCTGTAGAAGATGGGCTAGCAGACAATGTAAGACAGCTATTGATAAGCCACGATCCTTACGATCGTTATGTGTTAAATATGTTGTTGATGTCATTTTAATGTTGACATATGATACTGTATTTTGAAATATTCTTACCTAATATATTTGTGATATTTCCATTTTATGCAGAGCCTGTTTTTACTGCTAACCAACCAGTTAATTTTGTATGCAGGTTCCTGATTACTTTATATTTATACTATATTGCTGTGTATTATGTATTCACTGTGTGTATTTTAGATGCTCTTCTTTTGAAAGCTCAATAAAATAAATATCAGACATTTGTGACAATCTGCGATTAGAAGTACCACGCTAGACTGAAAAGGGTTTCCAACCTAAAAATAGCCATCAATCAACTGTCATAAACGCTTTGCCGCTAGTCATAGTTAAAGTGGCGCCACGTAGTGAATGATCAAAGAATAAGCAAACTTTCCGTACTGCTTCACGCACACAGACACACACACACACACACTACCTATGTACAACCAATTAGGGATGAAGACCTGGGGGGGTGCCATTCATTATTGTGTTGAAAATGTTTATCAGAGTACTTAGAGCAGTCCGTGTTCGCCGATGAATGAGTGCCATGTACAATTGTATAATAAAATTAAAAGAACACCATTTCTTTTTCAATCTATTCTATGGTGGAGTAAAAGGTATCACAAATGGGATGAGAACAGATATCAACCAATCTGTATAGGAAGATGGGCTTCTCTCGTCTATCGGTTAAGCGCGTTCCACTTTGAGGCGCCAACGGATCACAGATTCGATCCCTCAAAAGGTTCGGAACTTTTACGGTGATTGATTTCTCGGCTCATAACATCATGGGTGCCTGACCATGTTAAATGGAGCTGCAGTCTCCACTGAAATTGATTACATAAAAAGCAGGGATATAAATCATCCTCCGATGAGGTAATACGTTCTGGCAGTGACCATCCTCGGGATATTTCCATTCCATCTTTCCTTACTCCTCCCTGCGAGTGGTGTGTGATGTAATGATGATGATTGACATTTAAGGCCACTTTTGTGCACGTGATAGGCTAAATTGGCCGAGCGACCTCCAAAGGTAATGCAGCAAAGTCAAAGATGAAACACCCTTTGGATAGGCCCACCCCGAGATTCGAACTCAGATGGTGTGTGTGGGTGTGTCCGTGCTATGAGCAGTCATTCAGTGATCTGTGGTCCAACGCGCTACCAGTTAGACCACGGAGGCGCCCCTGTGTGTGTGTGTGTGTGTGTTCATTCAGTGCAACGGAAACCTCATAATAATGTTACGGCGGTCGGGGTATGCAATCAAAAGCTATAAACAGAAAAGAAGAAAAACAACAACATGCACACACCAATGAACATGTGCACGCACAAAAAATAAATAAATAGAGACAGAGCACTTCATTTTTTATTGTATTCGTTCGTCATCTGAGTAAAGTAATAACAATATATGTCTGACGTGTGATTAACGTAAAATGTTCACAAATTGCTCAGAATCGCTCATCAGACATCACACGGATCACAGGAGAGATGAACTGAAGATGACTAATAAATATCTATTAACATCAATAGCGTTGTATTAATTGTTAAGCTCATACCCGATCGCTAACAATATACCAATATACACACTGATTAGACCATTAGACAGGACACTTTTTGGTATCTTCCACAGCACGTATACTACTACTACTACACACATTGTCATGTTATCATATTATCTAATTTAGATAGGATGTATTAAACAGGATACAACATATTCTAGGGACAGATCTTAAAAAACATAAACTTCTTAAAAAAGAAATCAAAATATTACTTATAACTGTACAAATATCACAAAATCGTTCTAACAAAATGAATAAGAACAACACCAGACCCGTTGGTGGAGGGGTCGGCTGTTGTTGTTGTTACGGCGATGTCAAACATTAACCATTTCCGGGTTAAATCTGTGTCGAATGTAGAGGTAGAAGTCTTTGGCTTTTTGCTGCGATATATCGACCTTCTTCTGAAGTACCACGACTGGACTGAAACAAGAACACAACCTGGTAATAATTATATAAGTCGTAGTGAAGCGTTGTGGTGTTTTCTCGAATGTCTGAATTAATCTATAATTGTACGAAAACCTATTCATTGATGAATACGGTAACGCCGCACATAGCCAGCCCCGTTCGCGGGTAGTCGGGTTTAATGGGTGCAATGTGGGTTTGGCGCGACACACAGCGTGCGTTGTTAAATATATTATTAATCCAGAACAAGCATATAGCAAATATTACGACGAGATCCGGGAATGATAGAAATATTCAAACAGATGACAACAATTCAAAGAAACATTTCAGAGAGCGGTTACAGTTGTTAGAGTAATGGGGGGGGGGGGGGTGGAAACGTAAACAAACCCTAAACAAAATTAATACACATGCCAGTACGGTATTCTAAAGATAGATGCCAAAAGGAAGTTCAGCCCCCGAGTAGTCCACCCACGCCTTTAATTTTCCAGGTTCCCGGGGTGCACTGCGCTCTTGGCGAGATAAACACGCAGGTGAGAGCAAAATTATCAGTGCATTTTTTTTCATTTCCACTACCACCACCACCACCACGTCACATCCTATTTGCCGATTGCTCACTTCCGCTATTATCACCAAAGTACACAGCATACCAGAACTGGGAATAAGCGCGTATTTCTAACCTAGCTCAACAATATAATCTTGATAAATCTGATGGCTCAATAAAATCAAATTTTTATGACAACTTATATTAGAAGTGTAGAGGATTTTAATGAAGATTCTTTAAATATTTAATGTAGAGTCTTGGAAATATTATTTTTATTTGTACCTGGGAACCAATCATATACGTATTACCTGTATATTATTAAATAATTTTATTACGTTAGAGTATTACTACCCTTGACATTTGCATGTAGTAAACATTGCAAGAACGGTTGATTCAGAAAGAAAAGAAAAAAAGTTCACTTTCAATACACGATATCATGCATAAATACCAATGTTACAGTAATAGGAATCACCCATTGAATTATAATCTATGTGATCATTGATTAAATTCATTCACATCGTCATGTCAGATGGTAAAGGTTCTACAAAAATAAGTTTGAACTAGACAGGCCGGACCATGACAGCCATGGAAATCGCGCTGAACGTTACTTAGTTTAGTGGCATCTGTTGGATGAAGTCTATGCCATTCCTATTAAATGCAAAATTATGATTGTAGATCACATACCTTTAATGGACTATAAATAAAATCCAAATATAGCTGGTAAATAGCCTAAATACAGCTTTTCAGTAAGACATATATCGGCCACTACACGTGTAAATCGCCATGCAACACAATGATTCTTAGACTTCTAACCCGAGACTGTAGTGTGAAATTCAGCCGCATGGTGGCAGCAGGGGTAATTGAATCGGTCTATTATTATTAACTGATTTTTATCTCATTTACACGTACGTAACATATTATTTTCTAAATAAAAATTGATTGATTGAATTGATTGATTGACCCTCTAGTTATATCAGCTCTTTCTGCCATGAGCCCTTTTAGTTATCTTTACATTTCCGGAAAGTAAGCCAGAGACAGCCTTAATATGATGTGAAAAGCTAGGAGAGTACAGCAAATAAAGTTCTCTCCCTTTACGGATATCTACAGCCGCATCAATTAGATTTTTATTGTGGGAAATCATTATATTGAAGTGAAATAAAAGAATAAGATGAATCTTTCACGTTTATTTATTTTAGCAATACAGATATTTCTGACACCTGTCTGTAAACAAAGTAGCTGCTTGTCGTGTAAACATGAGTGAGGGGATTTAAACAGACAACTGACATTTAAAAAATTTCCGGTGCAGAAATAAAAAGACCTCTTCACAATATTTATTCATATCCATGTAATTTATATGTACCTGTATATGTATTTTTATACTTACGGTATCGGTTTTATGCCAATTTATTCAAGATCCCAAAGGAGGCATAAAACCGGGTACATTGTTTAATTTTGATGTTTATAGGAGTGGGGTATAACTGATGGGATCCAGGGAGTTTTTTTTTTTTGGGGGGGGGGGTTATCATAATACCAGCAAATAAACTCACTCACTGCATGGAAGAAGGATGATGATGATTGATGTTTTACGGCTATTTTTGTGCACATGGTAGGCTAAATGGAGGCCATAAACCTGAGAAAAGCCAAGGTAATGGCAAAAACAATATGTTGGGGTATGTTGGAGATGAGATGGGCAGTGCGTTATTAATGGAAATACAGCAACTGCTTTGATTTAGGTGCAGTGTATTCCATTTGGATTACACTGAATTATCGGTCACGATTCATAGACTGGTGAAGCGATTTGCCAGTGAAAAAATGACAGTGAAGTTCAAACAGTCGTACTAATGATAATGAAGATGCTGACCAAATCGTGTCATGGAGCTAGGAAGGTTTTACCGTTTGTTGTCGGAGCCATCTCCCACTCACCTTTTAATGAACTCGCTGATGGAGGTAAACGAATACAACATCTTGAGCGCCAAGACATAGTTAATTTTGGGCAGTGACAGATAGAACTTCAGCATCTTAAAGAAACAAATATATGACAACATTATTGGTATGAATTAATTGTTAAACAAACACAAATACACCCATACAGGTAAGTGGTATCAAATACTTCAGGTGTCTTTTCAGATGCTTTAAGTACCAGTACATGAAGGCCCAAGTACTTGAAGCCAATCCTGGCCAACAAACCTGTTCCTGTGAAGTAGTGAGCTCCACATTACACGATATGGCCATGTTTTTCTTCTGTTCCTGTAGACACAAGGCGGCTATCAGGGAAGCTGTCTCGTCATCGTTGTCGGAATACAGCAGCTTGACATGGGTCTGTGCCAGACTTGACACAACACGTTCCACGTATTTACTACAAAGTCTGCAAATAAAGGATTATGAGAATGCAACGTGGAAAACAGTTAACTGCAAATTGACATTATGATAATAACGCAGGAGTGAAAATATAATTAGACACATGATATCTGTAAACCTCAAAAAGACAGATAACAAACTTTAATACTATCGTGTGATTCTAATAAGGGTGAATATTCAAATAAAAGTACATCCTGCCTTTTAAAGTTTTAGGTTTAATTCCTGTAATATTTTTAAATTACACATAATAACAAATAAATATGGATATAAATGTTAAAGTGAAACAGACAATAATGATCAGTTCAAATAACCAATATTTATTAAAATTATAGAAACTTCCAAGTATACCATCTCCATACTAAGCAGACCCATACCAAATACTATCTACCACTACATACAAATAATAAAACTCTGTGACAAATCAAAGTCTGTTTTCTTTCTTACTCAGCATCAATGAAGAAATACTATCAGGAAATATGTTATTAGTTAACGATAATGTATTTCATAATTGTAACAACATTAATTTTGTATTTATCGTTATGCAGTGTAAGAGATAATTAAAAAGAAATATGTACAACTTCGCCTCAAATGATATCAACAACAGAAAATGTGTCCATAACAACCCGGACATAATTAAGGATAGCCATCAATGAATCATTCAATAATCACTGGACCAGATTAACTTTCAGTGAAGGCGTCGTGTTGATCTGTAAATGTATGTCCTCCTAAAATTTTAAGTTAGAAAACTTCACTCATTTCACTTTAAGGCCAGTGCAAGTCAGTTATAGGTATACAAATTTGCACAAAATAATTGTTGGTATTATATAAAAATGTGTTTAAATAAAAACTCATTCGCTATGAATACAGAAATCAACAATCAATCACGAGTTAATGGTATATTTTGTATTTACAGATATTTTTTGCTATTAATATTCTGATGTTTCAACAAAATGGCTGTGAATCTTTGTCAAAAACTTTTTTATGTATTTAAAGATTCTGGTGTGCACACACATACACATTCCTTATAATTGGCAATATAACTATTTAGATATTGACTGTGAATCCGTGAAAATATTATTTTTAACATTTTAAACTCAGCCAGTCTGACATATATAATCACCATCTATGTTTATACTACACCAACTTAATTTCAATAAATTAATTCCAAATCTTACAGACGTCAAGAACTGTGAAATATTTTAATGGATAACATGCTGAATTTGTTTTTTTTCTTCATTTTGGCGTCACTTCGCTGTATTCCATTCAAGAACAGTTACTACACCTTTTGGAAACCTCATCACCTTCTCGTAGTTCTCACAGCCAAGGAAATGTTATTTTCCAGAATATTTCCAGGACTAAATTACCATTTTCCAGGAAAATGTATATAAGATTTAAAGGTACCAGTAATAAATCAAGATATGTGCGAAAAGGCATATCATATTTATTCAACGTATGATCAATTATCAACCTTTTCATGGAACAGCCTGATCTTCACCCCTTCTAGTTTTCTGATTCAACCACTTTTATTTAAATTTTAACTAACAAGGGATATCAAACCATGTACCAGCAAAATCAGAAGTTTTCTTTTACATGTATTTTTTTTATTCACTGGCTTTTTTCTTCTAAGTGGATTTTTTCACAGACAATATTTTTTCCAGGACATTTCCTTATTTTGTAAAATTCCAGGACATTTCCAAGACCTGGAAAATGAATTTGGACCTGAATTTGGACCTGCTTTCTCTAGGTTACCTTAGCTGATAAATTAAATGTATCTAAAGTTATATACTCAAGTTTAGGTGTTGTGATGTACGATGTATGTTTTTGTATTACTTTACTGCACAGCATCTTTGAATGGCTTTGGCTAGTAATAATACATGTAATAATAATAATAATAATAATAATATACACACTTTGTATAGTACCTTATGTAATCTGTAAAAAGATTACTCTAAGCTGCTTAACAAGACACATAACAAAGATGCTGCAGATTTACATCTTGGAATAAATGCATTAAAAACATATACAACTAAATACATAGTATATTCAGATGAGATAAGCTGAAACCGAAAGGTTAGTGTTTATACTCACTTTGAATATATCAAGTGTCTTAGTAAAGGGACTGATTAAATCTACATTATTATTATTACTATTATTATTATTAAATGATGGATGATATCAAATATCTTGCTCAGATGTTTATGTCAATTACAAGTCAGACTCAGGTTTATAGTAGAGGATGATTCCTTACACCATATCTGTTAAACAAATTCTTCACAGATCCACTATAAATAATTCATAATATTTTACACTTTCAGTGGAGGCAAGTCACTGAAAAGTACACGTTTTAACGCATACCAACTTGTTTATGAAAAGTAATGAGGCTTCGAGGGTCAATAAACAAAAACAATACGCGAATAAAATATCTTGTTAGTAAACACCCGAGAGATCGGATACAGAACAATAAACAACAAAACACAATGGATCAGATTCCGACAGCTGAAGGACAGTCAGTGAAATGGATACAATACATCTGTGATGCAGATACAGTCTCTCTATGAGGCAGATGCAATCTGACAAAAGGCCAGATGTAATCATCAACAGGGCCAGATACGATCATTGATAAAGCCAGATACGGTTTATCGCAGAAAATGATACAATCACTGCTCTAACCAACCTCAGATAATGCCCGAAGCAGCAGATGTATTGAAACCTGGAACGGGTATAGAGACATCTACTCATTACTCAATGATACATAATCTCAATGCTGTGACAGCCAGTCGTCATCCACTGTAATGGACACTTTCTCATCCGGTAGTCCCAGATCAGGTCCATAAAGATACGGATACTATCCACAAGGGATACACTTATAAAATACTGATTTTTAAAGCACAATGAAGATAAACTTTATACTTTAAAAGTATGTGCAAGTACTCATTCTCTTTTGGTCAACGCGCTTAAGGGATTATCTATTAAATAAAGAGACCAAACAGAGGCATGTTATCAGGAGATTTTCAACCATTACACTGAGCTGCCCACTTACAATGGTTTTGTAGTTTCCTTGTTTCCAGCCTTCACTCTGTCTTTCTCCACAATAAGACATGGTCTCTCAAACAGCTCGCATAACAAACGTAATCTCTCCAGTAGCTTCTTCTTGTTAGCACCATTTGTAAAATCTATTGTAATATATATATATATATATATATATATATATACACACATACACACAAATGTATATATATCATAATAATAATTTGCATAATTACTGTATTAGTCTATTAGGTATCATGCATCAGAGTATTACATGAATTTTATATGAATCCATCTATGACATTGTGTTTGTGTGTGTTTTAGCAGTGTACTGGCACAGAGAATTAAGAATTCAAACTAGACAATTTATCAGAGGACTGAATCCAGGAAAGAGACCTTTTATGGTGAGATGCAGGGATCAGAATGCAGAGAACCAGCCCATCATGCAGAGACGTGTATTTTCTTACCAATCCATTAGTAGTGCACAAAAATGCACTGGGAGAGGATGACAAATTGTTAAATTGTGATTCACCAGGTAATGTTTCAGGCAGAGATGTGCAATGTCCCACTGATGTGTGTGCGTGTGCACGTGCTCTCACGTGCTGGCGTGTGTATGTGTTTACAGTTCAAATATCATACCTGACACAGTCTTTCTTTCTATACCCATCCTCTTACTAACGATGTAATCACAGTTACCAAGTGATCTGATAGAGATATGGAGACTGTGATTAAATCTCAGATTGGATACCAGGTTCTGCCAATAATAGATAAAGATAAGAAACGATATAACACCGATAACAATTCTGATAACTGAATATCTGATAGCGATATATAGGCATTTAATTATGCCGTAAATGTGTTTGATTGTGCACCGATGAACAAACAAACAAACAAACAGATTTAGCATCACAAATGAATGAAATAAAGGGAAAATAAATGACACAAACACACACACACACAAACACACACACACACACACTTCTAAGGACCACTAACATATGAAGATACGAATAATATCTATTCTGTGAAGATATACAACCAATAATCAAAGATAAAGTAAAGTTAATTCAAATAAAGTAAAATAAAGATTTATGTTCCTTCTTGATTAACGACAATCAACACATCTTCATGGCACACTGGTGTAAATAAACAAATATCAATATAATAATCAAATACAATAAACATTATTATCACAATTTTCTCAAACCACAGATATATTAACATATGCCATATTATCCAATCTTACCTGCGCAGCTGTTATTTCTCTCGAGTCTATCAGTACAGTTGGTTTGTCTTTGATGTTGGTGAATGAAGTGCTTCTGCACTAATAAAACAGAATTTTACAGATTTACCGTACTATATAAAAACAAATAAAATGTTTTCTGAGAAAAATAACATTATTAATACACAATAGACTGCTCAATATAATTGAATAAAGTCATCATATTGGATATATTTAATGCAAACAATTATTATGTACAGTGCTTATGTTTCTAATTCAATTTGTAAGTGAGAGTTTATGTGAGGCTCAGTAACTTGTTCGGTGACTTCGACTGACAATAAGATATCTTGGTTTAGAAATCCAGGATGTGATAAGGCATAAGTGAGTGAAGCTTTTCTGTAAAGGATACGACGGAAATTTACGAACTAAGATGCCAATAATCCAATTATCAGCCACAAATAAATCAGGACCTATGCTATGTACCGTAGATCCCTGCCATTAAGCCGATACTTTGTGTCAAAATTTTTAACCCTTATTTTTGGAGGTCGCAGGAGGTCGCTATTTCAGTGTGAAGAAATCCAGTCATCGGGAGAAAATATTTAAGTGTGTTAGCAGCCGTCTAGACTCTAGATCTAGACTATTATATGCAAACGGACATCAATCACCATTTCGATTTAAACTCATGCAGTCATGGAGTGAAAATAGAAGTGAAACAAGTTGATGATAATGATACATGGCTTTATAACAAAAATAAATATTTATATGTAGAATTATCTGATTTTTGTAATAATGGATAAATGTTGTTGAACTCAGTAGCGCATTTCAACTTTCAATTTGAAGGCGGCATCGGTAACAAGACAACTCGTAGCCAAGACATCCCATACCCAAGAGCATTGTATCTCATTCGTTTGGCAGCACAGACATCAGGGTCCCCCCATATACTAATATGTCAGTGTGAGTAAATAATTAAGTATTATGACTAATTTTGTCAAGATTCCAGGAATGTTTTATTCCCTCCCTCATCTAACAACTTCAGTATAATATAGAACTGCCCGGTGTTTTCCACTGTAAGCCACATATTCAACTGAATAGGTCTGCGCTTTTGTTGCTGCAATTATTTCTGAGTGCATTATCTCATAAGATTGTTAAACAAATTAAATAGCCATTATATCAATAAGTAAATGAGCCAAAACCTAGAGATGAGTTGAGTTGTGTAGCCTCAGCATAGGTCCCATATGGGACCTACGGCCGAGGGGCGTCTGCCGAGGCAGGATTCATACACATTTTCACGTCTCAAATTCCAGGACTTTTCAGGACTTTCCAATGTCAAATTCCAGGACCTTTTCAATGAATTCATGAACTCTTAACGGGTGACAATATACACATATTTTCAATGAAAGCAGTGCTGCAGTGGATGGACATTGAAATAACACAAGCACTGTAGGTCAGTAGTGTGTAATGGGTGGTGGTGAGACTCAACATTTTGGAAGTGTAATGACTGAATTCCTGTTCAAATTCCAGGACTTTCCAGGCCTGGAATCCAAATTTTCAAATTCCAGGACTTCAAGGACCCGTGAGAACCCTGCTAGGCAAACAAATCCTAAAAATCACACGTGTGAGCCAGATTTTAAGTCACAACCTGACAGTTTGCAGCCAGCAAAGTGCACAGTGCTCTAGCTAGAACATAGAAGACAGAGTGGTTTGGCCATTAGTGATGTAAACATTAGGCATATTTCGTGTTTGAAAATGTGTATGGAATATACACTTAATCAGTTGCAGTGTGAAAAATATTACAACAGAAAGTGGTAATAAATATATGTTTTCCTCATTGGTTATTTACAAGTGTGTTTTATTTTTACATAAATGTTCTTCATTGTGAAGAAAACATATGTCACATTGGATGAAGATGACGATTGATGTTTTACAGCCACTTTTGTGCACATGGTAGGCTAAATGGGCCGAGCGACCCCCAAGGGTAATGAAGCAAAGTCAAAGATGAAACAACTTTCAGATATGCCCACGCCGAGATTTGAACACAGTGGTAGTGATTGGTGGTCCCACGTGCTACCGCTAGACCACGGAGGCGTCCATATGTCACAACAGAGTTTCACTATACAGCACCCTTGAATGGCTCCTACCAATAGTGGCAATTTAATAATTCTACAATATTATTATTATTATTATTGTGTAAATCAGGAGCAAGTTGCGAAGCATTAAAGGCACAATGGTAGACTGTGAACAAGTAAATACACAAATAAATAAATAACCATACCTGTTTATTGCTGTTTGTGCTATACTGACACTTATCCTTCATCAAGGCAACAGACTGATTGACAGTTGACATATTTAAATGTCCATATGTGATATCTGACATTCCGCTGTCATAACCTAAAAATATTATTACAAATATCAAAAACTGTTGGTCGGTTATAGATATAACACAATGCTATCCTGTGAATAATGTGCTCTGCCACTAAATCCAACTGAAATTATATCCTTAAATAATAGTCTTAGAGCAGCTATCTAGCTGAATAGGGCACTATATAAATGTCACATATTATTATTATTAATCTTTTAAGGCGATGTAATTTAAATAAACCATTAACAACAGGTGACTGTTTAAGACAGGTCACTACTTTTTTTAATCATAAAAACCAATTCATACTTTGATTTGACTCCTTTCCATTCTCATTCTGATAAGTGAACTTCTTCCTGAATTCCTCCTTCTTCAAGCGACTCAACCTCAGCCTCTCTTCTCTACTTTGTACACCAGGTGGTGACACAACAGTGGAGGTCACTTGCTGTTTTGATGACATTGCAGATGGTTTTAGCGGCACAGTGCTGTTGTTCGAGTGAACAGACACGACAGCAGACCCTTTTGTAGTTTGTTGGTTAGCTACAGAAATCTGAGCTGAATGATGACTGTCATCTGTCAGATGTACCGAGACAACATCATGGTCACCAGGATCATCATCATCATCCAAATTAATATCGAGGTCACCAAGATCAAGCGAAAACAAAGGCATTTCCGTTGGTGTTGTAACTCCTGAACTTGTGCATCCAGTTCTTATTTGATTAGATTTCAATGAATTTTGATGAAGGCTTGTTATTCGTAATGTTGTCTTAAGAGAAGATGGACTCTCCCTAGCAGTCAGATCATACTTATCTGACCGTCCAAGTTTTTTCCCTATCCTGCTTTTCAGGGATAAGAGTGGCGGAGAAACATCATCATGGGATGAGATGGGGTGACTAGCCTGCTGAATAAATCCCATTCCGGATTGACTAATATTCGTACTATTATCACTTCGACAAAGATAGTCTTTCTTTTCCCTCCTCACATCTTCCTCACTGGAACTATCCAGTCTCTGAACGATGTGTTGACTTTTCCTGCCAGTCATTGGAATCTCTGCTGCCTCACCAGTTGGTTCCAGATGTTGCAACTTCCTGTGCATAGCCTTGTCCTTCAGCATCTTTCTGCTGCGCAGTTCAGCAAACTTGTGTTCCTGTGCTCGTCGATGTTTGAGGTGCCTCGGCTCCAAAACACTGGTCTCGCCTGTTATCTCATTGACCTCTATTATATAATACATCAAACAAGATAACCTTGTTAAACTTTATAAAACTTTGGGAGCATGAAATAATGATTGCCAGATGTAAACAAACAAACAAACAAACTAATGAGAGTTGCAATACCAACCATGGCTCCAGAGAAGAATAAAAACTGTTTGGAAACCAAGTTCGTGTGAGATCTGGCCTTAGAAGAAACCATTAACATACTTGTGTGACATGAGGAGAAATAACCATTAGTACAAGTGTTACCTGTGTCTTCAACATCATTAGCCACACAGAAGCTGTCCTCCATGTATTCTGTGTCCTGTTCAGGTACCTGAGAAAACACGTCTAATTCGACATCTTTGTGACATGCCATCTTGTACTGCCCTCTGTAGGCTGGACTGCGAACTGATTGTAGGTATACTGCCCTCATATCAACTGGACCTAATCAAGTAGCAAATGTATCTACATGTTTACTAGTGACACACACACACAAACACACACACAGACGTGCACCACACACACAGTCCATAACCAAATTAATGTTTGTATTGAAGACACTAGGTCTAATATGGTTTGATAAATTCTAATAAATCATTCATGTAAAGCTATCCTGCTATAACATTTTGCTTCACAGTGAATAACAGATTTTGGTTGCTGTGTTACTTCTTGACAAGTCACTCACTGTAGACTATGCCAAAACAGATTTACATGTTCTATGTAAAAACATTACTTAAAAGATGGGTAAAAGGTTAGCTTGTTGGGTGATTAACTTCGACATTAGCATAACTGCTGCATTCCATCTTTGGACTGGGAAGAGATTATTCATATCAGCATGAACAGTTGCTACTCGAGGTTTAATCCTCTGATAAATAGTTCAGCTGTGACATTCACTCTTCATGATTCTCAGGTGGCAGCGTTTTTCATACACTACTAACATGCCATGCTAACTACTCCTGTGGCAGCTCAATGGTTAGGGATGTTGATGCGATACAGAGAACCAAGTCGTTGCCTGAAGCAACTGAATGAATAAATCTGTACGAAATGGTCTAACAGCAATAATCGTTAAAAGACGAATGTTTGTCTCCTTTAACTGGTCAGTGAAAATATAATAAGACAACTAGGCGGTAAATTGAACATAACGAATACACGACTTGTTTTACATTAAGATGTATACTAAAATCACTACAACTGAGTGTAGACTGCACATCAACAAATATTATAATATCAAGTAGATACACAGCTTTCATTCTGTATGGTTTGTATGGTTTACATGAAATAATAACAATAATAAAGCATTTATACCGAGTCCAATCCGGCAAATAAGTGAGAAAAGATCCACGTAATTAATTCAAAGAAAACTCAACAAACAAACAAATTCTAAGAACTTTTGTATAACATATTCTGGCAAATCGTTCCAAAACTCTTGGATCATTAGAGCTAGAAGTATGATCTCAACATTCAGGATATCACTAACATATTAGAGATGGAGGAACGCTAAGTTTTAACATCGGGTCTATTTTGGAGCATGTCTTTAATAATGTTGTCCGGATCTTAGTCACGCTGTACATCACACACCAGATGCAGCACTTTGAATTCGATTCTCTTTCCTGCGAGGAATATTCATCCAGTGTAGATTTTAGCACAAGACTGACAGCCTCAAAGTTTATCATATCAATTGACAAATTTGCAATGTCATTTTGAATCTGTTGTCAATAAGAAATGTTGAATTGGGCTAGATCACATGAGTGAGAGAGAGGGAGAGAGAGAGAATGTGTTACACTTACACTAATTTACAGAGTGAACAAGTTAGGGTTGTAAACAAAATCATGATTTAAAAACAAATCCCCACATTTCTTTGCAGCATTTCTTTGCAGCCTGACTTCCTGGCTTCCCCACAACTTTAGTCTTATCAAAGTATAACCACAAACAATCTTGTTTTCTATCAGATGTTGTGAATGTGACAAGTATCAATATACACTTATAAATTACCAGCTGTAAATTACACAATACTGTAGTCTCAAAAGTTGTTGAGTCAAGTTTTGCTTCTGGCATGTATTCAGCATGAGATAACTATCATTAGTGAATCTGTGTGAATGCTCACCTTATATACCCATCCTGGCTAAACACCAAGTGCTTAACATTAACTCAGTGATCCCCTAAACGCATAGAAAAGATGTGACTTTACATGTCAGATCATCCCCAAATTAATCCAATTTACCACGTTAAACTAGCATGGCTTCACTTGACTCATCCCAACAATAGATTTAGATATATGTAAAAATAATTAACCAGTATAAGTAACAACTGATTTTAAATAACATTTCATTTTGTACTGCAAATTAATTAATTAATGTATGATTACAAAATAATCAATAAAAACAAATGCAATAATCATAAAAATCAAATTAGTCACCAAAAAAACAATAAAACATAATACAAATTTTAAACAATCAAATGCATGATTTTTGGCAGTGACTTAAATCAAACAATTCCTGAACTAGTCGTATAACAAGAGAACAACAGTCCCACAACAGCTTTATAACTCATTACAAGTTGATATGTGATGCTGTAATCAGGATCATGACTCATATATCACATACATACCAGCAGCCTGAGACATCTGTGACATGTCATTGATGAAACTGGCATCAAACTGATCCATGTCACTTCCTTCTGACTCATCCGAGGAGAGACTGCCTTCAGATCCAGAGATTGCAGCCTCCTGCTCTATGAAGTCACTTCGGATTCGACTAGAATGCTTCAGCTAAAAGATAAGCAGTATCGTGATCGTGTTGAGCAGATCTGACCATGTGAAAGGCTACAAAATGCTGAGCTTGATCGAACCCTATCAAAACTGCACCATATAAAAATTATTATCCAATTAAGCACCAAATCAAAATTATTTTATGATGTAATGATGCATTAGAGTGTCAGTGGCCAGACATCCATACCGAAATGGTTCTGTTGTGTGCCCATAAATATCAACCATGTACATATTTGATTCTACTCGATAACTACTCTGTGATGGAGTTTATGCCTCTTACTTAACCACATCACGTTTTTTACTTCCTAATTTTAATCATGGGTAAAGCAGGAAAACCATCCTACCCGTCTAAAATCCAATTATAAGTTCCATCAAGTAAATTGAACCTGCATTTTTTTAAATCTTAAAGTCAAATGATTTGCTGTTATATATAACTTAGTAGTTTCTTCAAATGTACATTGTGCTGTTGTGTACATGTTAATTATCTCATCAAATGGATGCAGTCTTCTAGTGATGTGTCATACCTTGTTCTGGTGAACTCTGTTCTTGGCAGAAAACAGTCGCTGTGTTGGCACCTTTCTCTTGTTTGGAATGATGACCTCTGGTAAAAAGTTATAAAAAATTAGGACCAAATATTGGCAATAAATGTGCATATGTGTGTGTGTGTGTGTGTGTGTGTGCAATGGAAAAAATTTATAAATCATAATGGTAAAAATTATTAATATCAAATTTAATAAACGGCACAACTCACCAACCATCACCAAACCAACCAATATTTCATTTTACTCTTAATGATGTTGAATTAGCAAAGATCATCACTTACGTCATCTAGTCTGTTCTAAAATAAACCCCATTGATTTAACTATAAAAAGACAACAGTAAATATCCATAATCCAACCAACCAGAAAAATCATCATCATCATCGTCATTATCAGCCATCAGTGATGAGTCAACCCTGATAGCCTTCCTGTGTTTCCGTCTTATGATGGGAGATTCAACATCATCGCTATCACTGCCATCACCTCCATCACTAGACACCTGGAGTGAAGACAATCAGATTATTTATCTATGCTGTCTGATGACAACATAGTAAAAAGCCATCAAACTATTGTCATCTTCTACAACAAACAAGATTACTTTCTCCAAACAAATACCTCAACTTCTATATGAAAGAAGACACTACCTCTAATAAAATAATGATGATTTATGATGACTGTCACACATAATAAGACATGACGTCAAAATAGGAACACAATCAACCACATATTATATTTGAACACTGTCATTTTAAAGCCAGACACAGATATAACTACCATATATACTGGTGTATAAGTCGCACTCGTGTATGAGACCCACCTGGTTTTAGGACCAATAATCCCCAAGGAGTCGAACCCAAGTGTAAGACGCACTAAAATAAACAAGATTGCTTCAAAACCCAAATATTCATCATCATCACTCTCGCCACTGAACATTTGTTGCATTTGTTCGTGTGTCATCATAAATGTCGTCGCCTTCTTCGTCGGAGTCAGTGTCAGATTTGTCATGCTGTTCAGCCCACAATACATCATCTTCTGTGCCATCTAAATCATTGCTGATAGAGCACTTCTTGAACGATTTGGTAATAATGTCGGGGTCGATTTAATCCCAGGTCATTTTCACCCACTGTGTGACGATAGGTAACGACAGCCGCTTCAGGTTGTCTGCTGCTGTCTGTTCATTTCCGTAATGCTGTTTGAAGTAGTTTATTAGTAGTTCGCATGTGCCAGCTTTGGAAGGAATTAACACATTGTTTGCTGTAATTGTTTTCCTTTGATGTGGCTTCTACAGTCATTCTTTGCGTGGCCTCATTTACCATTCCGTTCAATTACACACGCTCACATATCTCAAGTCTTTGTAATCATTAACATGCATGAACACGTCACATCAGTATGCCGAGCTGCCTACTACCATCTCAAGAACATCCACTGTTTAAAAGCATTCTTGACACAAGAATCACTTGTAACTGTAGTCCATGCCTTTGTTTCATCTCGTATAGACTATTGTAACTCCCTGTTATATGTCATATCTGATTATAACATTAATCGCCTTCAGCGAATTCAGAATAGTGCAGCTCGCATTGTAACAAAGACCAGAAAATATGATCATATCACCCCATTTCTTCAAAAACTATATTGGCTACCTGTTAGACAGCGTATCCATTTCAATATTTTGTTAATAACTTATAAATCTATTAATGACATGGCACCAGAATACCTGTGTGAACTGGTGTCCATTAGAAAGTCATCCTGAAAACTCAGGCCATCCAGTCAGATACTATTGCAGGTGCCAGTGTCTCGGCTCAAGTCTTATGGCCGGTGATTGTGTGTTTAGTGTTGCAGCCCCCACTTTGTGGAATAGGTTGCCAGCAGATATTAGAAATAACGTCGTCTCTTGAAAATTTTAAATCTCTTCTAAAAACACACCTATTTAAGGTCGCTTTCACAGATAAATAATTATTATCTTTTAAATCATTACAGGGTTTTTACAGACATTATTTGAAGTATTATTATATTACATATTATTTGTACAGTGCCTTTGAATGGCTCCTGCTAGTAAGCACACTTTATTAAATATACATTATTATTATTATTATTATTATTATTATCATGTCTAATTACAGCATCAGATTAAATAATCATGGTGGTTATCATGATTAAGTTTGGCTTTGAAATACAACAGAGAAAACACACCTAATAAATTAGTTTGTTGTTCATATATTCATCATTAAGGTTGAAAAACAATATTATTGTATTTCCCCCTAAATTATGCGATATATTACCTTCCCTTTTAGTATGACCCACGTAAAAGACGCTCTCAATTTTGGTGTCAATTTCGGAGTATAAAAAGTATGACTTATATGAGAGTATATACGGTACCCAGTTTACAACAACGTAAATAGGGGTCAGGCAAACATAATTTTAGAATAAAAGCATATTTACAAATGTTACAGTAAGGTTGGTAGAACAAAACGTTACACATTGAAGACTACAGTGAAATTCTTTATGAAGATTATTTTGTACTCTTGTAACAAAAAGCATTTACCGAGCTGTCAGATTTAAGTAGGTGTACTGAAAATCAGGTAGTAATAGTTAGTACGATGAGCAAGGGTGGAAGTAAAGTCATGAGGATGGCTAAGGCAGAGCATCTGTGAGCTGACTTAGAATGGGATCAAGATAACAACATGATCTTTGTGGCACCTGACATCAGAACACGTCACTTTTTTCCCTTCCCACCATACAATTTGGCATCGGAGGAAGCTGTAATGGCTACTCTCCGGTAATTATATTTATTTCCTCATATATCTACGATATCAGGTATATTTTGTGATAATTATTGGGGGATTTTGGTTTACTTTTGTAAGCATTTCAAATTTAAGTCGTATTATTTCAGGATGAACCTTTCCTTTAATGTCTTTACACTGTGTTAAAAAGCACTACTGTTGAGAATCCTAAGCACATTGCATTTTCAGGACCAGTAACATTTTGTATCTGCTGGAAACTACTTCAAGTTACCAGGCTTGGCATTTTCTATGGCTTGAAATTTATTTTATTAGTTACGACAATACTGACACACCAAGAAGTGATAGATGAGTGGAGTTCAGTTGTTTACCCTCGTCACTGTTCACATCTGAGACATACGGCCAAAAGGCAACTAACTAGGGAGAAATACTCCACAAACACAGCTAGGAGATGGATTCAAACCCCACAATCTAGAGGTCTGCAGAGCAGTGTTATAACTACTGCACCAAATGAACATCCTAGATGTTACTGATAAAGCAAATAAAACATTACAGCAGCTTTGTCTGTTTGCCTTATATCTGGAGAGATCAACTGAATTACAATGATCCTGACTTGGCAAAAGTTAAACCAGAGTTTAAACCTTTACAAAACAGATGTAAACAAGGTTCACCTCTCAAGAATTACCGTATATACTTGTGTATAAGCCTATCTCGTATATAAGACCGGGTGGGGTCAGTATATCAGTCGATATCGCGGGAAACTGTCTAACTTGAATATAAGAAGAGGTAGAATTAAAAACTTTTAAAAGATGTTATTTTCAGAAAAATGGCGTTTTCTTTTTTATCTGGCATGTTGAAATTATCAAGAATGTCGAACTAGTGGTAGGAATATGGGTATATAGAACTGATTTCACAACTAAAAGCATCAGCGATATGTATACATAAACTAACTATGAAGACAGCTAATGAAGTTGAAATTGTTAATTACTGCTGGTACTCACAGCTTTATATTTTTAAAACATCAAATGAAATGAATTAAAATACAAAACTGTCGCTGATAATTGCAAATTAAATTGAACTGTTTTCTTAGAAATAAGAGTAGATCTAACTGAAACATATAACAGATTGTAGCTATTATCGCTCACCAGACCCAACAGTTTTATTATCCGGCTGACTCATGTATAAGACCAGTAGGGAAAAAATGCATTATTTCAAGTATTAAAACATCATCTTATACATAACTATATATGGTAACTAAACTAGTTTAAACAGTGAGAGTAACAAACCCATTTTCCACTCAGAACTTGAATAACGAGCACCCCCCCACATATGGAAAGTATAGGCTGTCTGTAAATTAAGTTATGAGTAACTTAACTTGAAAAAATAGTTTACATCACGACATACAATCAACTATTACTGGAAAACTGTATAACCATGAATTACTGTATGGTCCCGAATGAACATTTAAGATCAGTTCAAGTCCTAGGTCTTGGTGGTCACGGAGAAACACATGAGTTCCCATAAAAAGTACTAAAAGTCTATCTTGTAAAATGCACCAATATTCCAGAATTTGACATTGATAACGTTGCCAATTGCAAGCAACTCTTCAACATCAATCAATTTAATAGACTGTGGTATTAAATGAAAACTTAAAAGATAGGTTCCCATAAGAAAAGAAATTCAATAAAACCTGATTATACTATTAAAGATTACTGAAGGTCTAAGCACAAAATGAAACTTCCAGTAAAATTAAATTCTTTACAGGACATCAAAAGTAGATTTGTCTTTGACATTAATGATATTCAAACATGTCCACCAACCAATTTCAGTTAACTGAATTTAAAAAAAAAAACATGATCAATGGCTATAAACCGTGACATTTCAGACTCGGAGCTTTCTAACAACTTTTATGAAATATCCTTCGAAGTATTTTCATTTGACAGCCATTGTCATTCTCAATTCTAAACGATGAGAACATCCATCAGTCAGTTACTGGATAATAATCTCTGCCCATATCATATTTTGGACAGCTGGTGAAATGTTGCTCGTTTACATCCAGTTTATTGCAGGCAGTAGGCTAAATGAGCCCAGTGCCATCCGAAGATAACGGGGCGAAAAATTAAACACCCATCAGACATTACCAGACTGCAATCTGAATCTGGCTGTTAGAGGTGGACAGCATGTGATAAAGACAAACTAATTACAACAATCTGCTGAATCATTGCTACAGAAATGAAAGCAACAAATTTAAATCGACCGTTGACCTCAATATTTATACGATTTATTATAAATAACTGCAGCGTGAAGGACATATTGTGTTAGTTGTTTGAAAATTCCCACTAACCCTTGGACGTTTAGGAAATCTGATATTTCTGTGGCTCTTCTCAGCTGGCTTAAGTGGCGTCTTAAATGGATTTATTTCTGATGGTGGCTCCTTTGGTGGCTCTGTAGTAATTGATAACAGTTCAAAGTGAATTATTTAATATGTTTTTCACTGCATGAAAAAATAGATATATAATTATATATATATAATATACATAATTAATGTAACCAAGTTGTAATGAAAAATAAAGCAGATCTGCAATCCCAAACATATTTAAAAGAAATAAAATAGTTTCCACCTGAATAGTATCTGTAGTAAGTAGTTATGTTTATCATATACTGCGGTAGATCTGGTTTAATTTATAGTGTCAATGTCGTAAAACTGAAATTAGTTTTTTGTAAACCATAACATAATTTGAGGCTTACTAAGAGGAGTGTCTGGAGAGGCTAGTACATTGGCTCTGGCTCTGTGATGAGACGGTTTTATCAAACTTTCATCACCATCATCTGAAAACAGAGAACACATTCACCTAATGATGAACCTTATGACTACAATGACGACACAATGAAACATGTTCAATAAAACGTAAATATGAATATTGCTGGTTAAGAGCCACTTTTGGGCATGTGGTAGACAGGCCAACCAACCACCATAGATAATTAGGCTAAGTGAAAGATGAAACACCCTTCAGACACGACATGGTTGGGGTTTAAAGCCAGATGCTAGAAGTCTATGGCCAACAATGGTACCAGTTAATCCACGAAGATGCTCTCCAAACACGTCCAATGAGTAAATTTTCTAGAAGAAACTAACTAATGATGCTGATATGACGGTGATTACAAAATAAGTTTCCTCATTTAATTTGTGGAAATGTTTTATGAACAAAATCCCTAACTGGCATAAAGTTGTCTTCCAATGATATTACCTGACATGTCATCCTTGCAGACACTGGCAGCAGTCACCTGGTCTCGAGTCCCAGCATGTCTGTCCATGCTGTGCTTCGGTGCAGTAGATGAGAATACATTCAACTGTCTCCCACTTCCTGATCCTGTTTCAGCTGATTTGCTCTTCGACGGTGTCACCGTTGCACCTCCCGATGGTGCTATTACTGCAACTGGTCTGAATGGCAGTTTGAAGGATGGAGTCACCACCCGTGGAAGGGGAGAGCACTTCCCGTCACCTGTCTCACGTGGCGCTGTATCAGGAATGGCTGATTTGGGAAACCTAATGCTCGTACTGAAAATTGTCTGATTTACTGTCCTAAAGCCACTCCTATCTAAGTGTCGCAGTGATGGCGGATGTGTCACATGTTCAGGACTGGGGGGCACAATTTCATCCTCAAAATCTTCAAGGTCAAAATCCAGGTCAAAACCAAGATCAAACTGAGGCTGTTTTATCTGAGTGGAGTTGTCTATCTCTGAAATCTCTTTTGTGTGCATCTCATCAGACTTTCCCTCATTGTTGTGAGATTTCTTTCCATAACCATCATCCACCCATCTGTTCACAGATGCTCTACTCAGCAGAGAACTTCCAGTTCTCTTTGTTTCCACATGTTTTCTCCCTCAGTAGCCATATCCATGTCATGACTAATGTCTACAGTTGTGTCCAGAGAGCTTAATGCTTGTGTGAAGGTAAGCTGTGACTTATCGGCAGCATTAACCATAGCTGACTCTTGTTTTGGAACATTATAGGAAACATCGACAAATATGCAATCATCCTCCTCCTCCTCAAATGGATCGTTTCCATCATGTGGAAAAATGGAGTCGGAGAACGCCGAAGCTTTAACACTCACCACTGAAGAACGTTTAGAGTTATGTTGTTCGCAATTTGGTATACTCGTACTATCAGGTATTTCGTTGTGTATGACACTTTCAGCGGGTGGATCCGAGTGGACCACATCCGCATGCTTTCCAGACGATGCCTCTATTGTAATGGTTCACAGAAGTCATCAACATCAATATTGATATCGGTAAATTGTTGAACTGTGAAGTCTTTCTTTACACCATCAACATGTGTAACCTCATCCGGCATCTGTTTTGTACCTACAGTATGATCACTATCAGTCCTTGATGAAGCTGGTTCTACATCTGGTCCGACAGATTTTCTGCCAGAAAGTTGAGTTCTCTCTGATGGAAACACATCTGTCAACAGTTGTTTACAATTTTCATCAAAATTCGCCAAGGAGTTATTGCACTCCATTGGATTACCAACTGACATTTTATTGTCTGTCTTAAGTTTTTTAGTTTGTTTAGAGGCAAGTTCCGTTCCAGCAGAATTATTTTTATCATACATTCCCAGGATAGATTCCTGAACATCCATAACATTCCTATCCTCGGTCTTGGACGCATCTTCAAATTCAGTACATAACGATGAAGTTCTCATCTTACAACTGTTTTGCTCACTCTCACACCGCATCCTGCTACTGTCCAGAGCTGATCCCTGAAGATCACTGGCTGCACTCCTCGACCTCTCCCATTTTTCTACCAAGTCAAAGACATTTACAGGAGAGATGTGACCCTGTTTGTCAAACTGTTCAAACGTTAAACGTATTTCCTCGATGGACGGGGGAGTCCTAATGTGTTCTAGCTTACTTCCAGGAGATTCGTCACCTTTCCTCCGAGGTACTGATGGTAAGGGCAGCAGTTGTGACAGTCTGAGTTCCCCCTCTTCATCGACAATTTGTTTAGTTTTGGTTCGAGTCTCAACCTCCATCTGACTGTCACTGATCGCCGAGCAACAATCCACGGAAACATCCATCCCATCAGTCACCGAGGCAGGAGAATGACATTGATCCTCACAAACTGGATGCAATATAGATCTTCTGTTACTGGTCAAAAACTCTGTTCCACTAAATCTTACTGGAGTACATTCTGCCTGAAAATCATCACTACCATCATCAGCAGCATCCTGAACTATGCTGAAAATGGGCTTTTGATTTCCAGATTGGTGTCTGCCACTTTTCTTTCTGTCAACAGATGAATCTGAGCTGGTTCCTTTTTCCTCCAGTTTACTTCTGCCATTTGATTTGTTAGCTGTCACCTGATCTGATTCGTCTTTGTTAATTTTATCATCTGGATCTGCTGTAGGAAGAGTAAAACGCTTATTATGGCCAGTGTTTCCTGAACACACACACACAAACATGCACACATTTTATTAAACAGAATTAGCACACCATCTTAGTGACTCTTGTTTAATGCTCTCTCTCTCTCTCTCTCTCTCTCTGTGTGTGTGTGTGTGTGTCTCTCTCTCTGTGTGTGTGTTTGTGTGTGTACATGTATGCACATTTTAGCAGTATTTGAAAAGGTAAGTGTACAGTGAATTAAACAACTTCATTACATCATCTGAGTTTTCATACTATGATTAAGACATAATTTCTCCCTCGTCATACTAAACCCAGAATTTCAAGAAACACCCATGAAATGATTGCAAACATTTCATCAAATCATTTCCATCAATTAAAACTGGATAGTGTCATGCTAGGAAAGCAAATGGTGAAGTTATGGCACAAATACCATGACAGTTCAGACAGGCAGAAATCGCAGGCAGCTCATCATCAGAATCAATCAATATACGCTCATCAAGTCGTGGTAGAACAGTACTTTTACGTTTAGACCCATCACATTTACCACTCACTTCAGCCGTTGATCTATCTCCAGCAACATCTATATCATAAAAAAAAAACATTTAGATAAAACAGCATTAATTCAATGAATAGATTAAAATTGCAAAAGGTGTAATTATTTGCTAATTAGTTTTTTCCTGGTGGTAATTTTTTTTAAACACCCAAAGACGAAAGGAAAATAGAAAAAAAGGTGTTTATAATCTATACAATCTAATAAAATCCGAAAACAATCTACAGCAGCTTAATATCATGCCTGGATTTTCTCTGCTGCAGAATTTCAAGATTCCATGTTTTTCCTTATTTTTGTGCTTAGGTTTCAAGATATCATCTTCATTTAGATAAAGGGCCATCTCCTGTCCATAGGCATCCTCATCTGCGCCAATAGTACCTGAAATACACATGGATAACTGTTTCAAAAACCATGTACATAGACACATTGGGTGTGTGTGTGTGTGTGTGTGTGTTTTTAAAACTGTTCTAACAAATGTGTTCAAACTATTTGAACAAATGTGCATTTTACCACTTGCTGAAATGAAAGTGACACAGAATAGCCATGATTCTACAGGGTACTTATTCAAGAATAGCTAGTTTTCATAGTAACACAGGTAATGTCTCCCCAGTATTATAAGCACTGGCACATACCCAAGGCCTCTAAAATTTCGTTAATACTCGAGCAACTCAAACACTTAAACACAGTAAATACCTGTGCTTGAACTTGCTTGCCATAGTAATTGCACTCTTTCAAAGTACAGCAGTAATATTTTACCATGAAGATTCTGGTTGTTGAACATTATGTCATACATGCTCTGATTTTATATATCTTCATTTGACATGACACATGCTAATCAGTGGGTCAGGATTATTTCAAGTGACAATTAAATCACAGAGGAAAACAAACTGATTTCTTAGTGGCTTCATATAACATATGATTAAATAATGATGATGATAATGATGATGATAGAACAAAGATGGAAATGACCATTTATTTGTACGGTTGCATAGACGTAATCAGGTTGGTTTAGCAGGGAACATTTTGTTTACAAAAAATTGATTAGCAACAATAGCTAATCAATTATGGAAATTGATTAGCAATTGCATAGTTTGCGTAGCAATTTTTTAAGGCAAGTCAGAATTAGAATGTTGCAAATACATTATTGTGTTATATAATAATATAAAAACAGATATTAAACTGAATTTCAGACAAACTAATTGGTTAAATCTACAGACAACTCAATTTTCCAAATAATCTGTCGTCACAATTATATGTGTCACAATCAAAAACTACTGTACCCTGGAGTGTTAGAACACTGCCAATGAGCTGCTTATCATAAAGTATTTGCAAACAACAGTATTAAAATAAGGCAAAATCAAAAAAGAATTAACACATAGCACTGCCACAGATGAGTTTATTCCAAAACTGAAAAGCATCTCTGAACTAAATACAATGCCAGATATTGGTTTGTGATTTTACATGGTGCGTTTTAGAATTGTGTAGCGATCTGTGTAACATGCACACTGATTCACGACAGGATACTGAACAAAATGTTCATTGTTAAGATCAAGGTATCAAATGCATTCTACATATGACAAAACTGTTTTTCTTCAAATTAGGGTACAAGTTTAGTGCATCTGAATGTTCCACACATTAGAGAAAATTTACTACGATATTAATTTCATGACTATTAATTATTATTAAGTAATGAATAAGTATGGAATGTAGCTGCATTTCTGTTTTCACTCTTGTCGTGTACCATTAAGAAAATGGACTGCACCATTTAATATAATTTGTTTTGTATTTTTTTCTACATTTCTTGCAGATATACAGACCTACACTTTCTAGGAAAACTCTTGGCATAATTCCCTGTGCTCAAGAGAAGTAATCGAACAAATTAAGAATGGAATAAAATTAATATTTTCTAAAAGTTGTTTTTATTAACAATCCATTATAAATGCACAATTTTTGTGACCAACAAATGTGACCATTTCTACTTAAAGACATTGCAAACAAACACACTTGAGACCAAAACATTTAGATCCACTTGGCATATCTGGCGATAAAATCTGTATTGAGAGCATCAGTGATCCTACACATTTGGACCATACCTTCAGAATACTCCACCATACACTGGACGTACATATGACACACACCAGAATAGATCTGTAGTTCGTTCCACGTAGAATCATAAACTGTATGAGTGGAGCGGCGATTGTATGAACCAATCGCATGTATTCTGTGACACAACAAACTATACTGGATTGCCATCATCTGCGTTTTCCTCACCATCGTGATGGCTGATTGGATCGTGTCAGTGATGAGCATCACCAGACTCATCATGTCCAGTTCACTATCAAGTCGGCCATCTTGATATTGGAGATAGCTGTCAGATAGGAACCGAAGCCATCTAAGCACTTGTTTAAATATCCCAGGCGACGGCACTCTGAGTCGTAGTACATCACACAAACAAGAAACGTCCATTATATTAAATCTAACACTGTCTTCGCTTTGACATATAAACAATACACAGAGCTAGGAGACGCTCAACACAGCTATATATGCAGGTGGCTGTGTTCATGGCTAATGTTGTCTTAGTTTCACTTCAATCAGTAAGATGAACCAGAGCAATTAAATGAAGCCACGCAAGTTGACTGTCTGGTACCCGACTTACCGAAGCCATTCTGACACTACAGGTAGATCCCACCAGTATAGCTAATACTACACAAGCTAACAGGGTAATTGGTTATAATACAGGGTGTTAAACAAATAGCTTACTATCACAGCAATCACTGATGTTACCATTACAGTAATACTAATAGCAATAAAGCAGTGATAATCATAATGATAACATATAATTATTATTATTATAACATATGCTGTTGGGTGTTTTATAAGTTCTACACTAATCGTATGGAATACGTTTTTGAATAATGAATTTTTTGAAACTTTGAAGCAGAAGAAAGGCTAGCAACTTTCCTTCAGCTCACAAAAGTAAAACATTTCAGTCTAATCATCACACGGCACAGTTCCAGAGTTGAAGTTACAACGAGGAAAGTGTTTCAATGAGCTATTTCCTTCACTGAATACAAATAAAGTGAGCCAGTACATTTAGGAAGCATCACATGTTTAAAAGGTTGCAACACAAGTCATTAATGTTTTTCTCAGGGAGAATCCCCAGACTGTCGCTTATTTAGCACAGCCTCTATATCATTAATGATAAAACAGTTTCTTTTATGTCTTCAATTGCTACTGTTTGATCTAAGAGGCCCTTGTTTACTGAAGCTCAACTATTGTTGCTTCCATTAATTGCAATTGATCAACATTAACAGGCAGCAGTATATCTTGATATAATTAACTGGGAACAGGTTTGTGTTCAAACAATTCTGAATTAATTATTTCCTTTATAATATCATTATCTTATAATACAAGTACTTATGAGCAATAAAAATTATGTAGTACAGTTTCAGTCCATTTTCATAGTTACAAATTGAGCCCTTTCCTCCAATTATGTTTACTTCTCAGCCATTTGGTGGAAATTGAAATCTTTTAAAGACAAATCCTTGTATGCTCACAAGAGAGAAGTGTATAACATAATCATATTCATTATAAAAAGACTGTATAATAAGATAATTAACTTACTCTGTATATCCATGAACTCTATCAGATCTACGAGTAGCTTCGTGACTTCAGAGTGTCCAGACAGATCGGTAGGCTGTAGTCTATTTTGCCATGGCATCCACTCGCTGAGTGACAACTCTACACCTTCTTCATTGATATGTTTCTCCTGTAAACAATGACATCAACTAAAATAGAGATGCTTCCAAGGCTTGGTATCCATTACCCGTTGACTGACCCATTCTTCTTCACCCAAATCTCTTATAATGATCTGTTATGACTGTCAGACATGTTTTTCAATGATACATGACATTATGGACTGTAGAAAACATGTTTACTAAACATATTTACTCCAGAATAATAACCAATATATGCCATATCTTATATAATATATGAACATCTTTTAATTAGGGTGCACCACAGTTTCTTGGTTTTGTTGTCCATTGTAGGGTTTGTCATTAAGAAGCTATCTACGGCTATCCAAGTGAAGCAGCTTTTTAAACTTCGTCCGAACTACTTCCGGTAAGTTACAATACAATGCCAATATTGAAGTGGTTCATGACAATATTTGAAGACAGACCATAACATAAGTTAACCAATTTTCTTTAGTTTCTTTTAATGTTGACGATAATGAGCAATAACAAGCAAGTGTCCTGATACAAAAGAAAATATTTGCAAATGAATATAAACAAAAGTTAAATTTTATTCATAGATCTACAGAACAAATTATTTAACCTGATGTCTTAAAGGATGATCTGTTAGTGATCTGCCAGGATATCTTTATTATAAAGGTGTGTATCCTTCAATGATGACTTGTAGTTTTTACTGCTAATCATCCACATTTTTCCTAAAGGCTATTGAAGTTGCCTATGTGGTGTAACTGGTAGCACGGTTGGCCACAGCTCTCAACCACGAGCTCAAATCTCGCCATAGGATTATATGAAGGTGTTTCATCCTTCACTTCAGCTCATTATCTTTGGAGGTCACTCAGCCCATTTAACCTACCTTGTGGCCATAAGACATCAACCATCCAGACATCTTAAAAGCTATCAAAAGCCCTCTCATACATCAAACACTGAGCTACTGACTGGGATAAACTTAGCCCATATACTTAGCAGTCATTGCAACACAAAGTCACCCAAGTTAGCTTTAGATGTGGAGACATATTTCCATTTCATAGTTCAGATATCTGCAATTTGAAGTTTTCTTTTCAGGATGTTTAGAATCTGTGTCTAGCCAAACAATACACGTTTCAACTTTATTCAACGGTAATCAACATTCTTTATCCATGGATATAATTCGCATATAAGCTATAAGAGCTCAAAAACACACTGGGTTTATACTGATCATCAGGCAGAACTATCAGAGAGAGAGAGAGAGAGAGAGAGAGAGAGAGAGACAGACAGACAGAGAGCGAGAGAGAGTTTATCTTATCAAGGAGTGTAGCTAGTGTAATCATAAATCTATTTAATACTTGTTGGCATTTTAACAGGATTCACCAAAAGACAAATAATTACAAGATTTAAATTACTTGTCATCATAACGTTATCATGTTGGTATTAGGACCCATACAAATAGAAATGAGCGATACCTTGAGTGGCGGAAGCGTAACAAATTCTGAGTGCGGCAGAAAGGGCATTTCAGTAATTGGTAGTTTGTAATGGTTGGACCAATACTCCATTGCTGCCTCACTAAGTAGTCCCTTCTCAAGAGCGCTGGCCTTAGTTCCTGGAAGATAATAGTATTAATAGACAAGTAATGCCAAAACAAAAAGATGTGTCTAATTAATAAGTCAGATATCCTGAGTCTATTACGATGTCAATTTTGGATTAATAGAACAGCAACAACAACAACATAGTGATGATAATAATAATAATGTAATATTTGCACATCACCATATCAGGTTCAAGAAACTGTCAAAACATTAATATGAGAATATTTAAATTATAATGTGCCTTATTCAACACACTTATGGTGGCAAGTTAATTTATGGCTGATGGAAAAAAAAAATTCAATTTTTCTCAAACATATTTAACCAGAAATTGGGTAATAACAAGGAACAATAACCAGGTGATTTAGTTAAATTTAAAAGGAGAACCGTGGGAAGTTCCATAAGACGTAATATTATTAAAAAAGTGACTTTTTTACATCAGTTGTTTCTATAATTATATCTAGTTATTTACTTTGTGCCTGTTAAAGTTAAACACAGTTTTTTTAAACAAATATATGGAAGCAATAGGATTTATAATATTTAAAAATTATATTCCACAAAAATTCAGTTCTGCCTCAGACTTTTGGGTGTGTGTGTATGTGTGTGTGTGTTTGTTACTGTTGCACATGGTTGACAATGTTTGGACGCAATGAGCTATTTAAAGTGAAAAATGAAAAGATACAGGTAACCTGGGATTTGAACCCCAATCCTAGAGTTTGAGTGCTTCGGTGGTACATTGGTTAAAGCAATGAGCTGCAAACATCTAGGCTGTGGGTTCAGATTAGACTGATACCTGTGCTTATGAGATATTTCCATGGGGGTGGAAGTCATTACTTGGCTATATGTTCAATGTGTAACCAGGGCTGAGGCAAAACAAACAACACACTCCCTCACTCACACACACTTTTGTATGTGCATGTGTGTGCATATAAAAAAGAGGAATTAAGAAACTCCCTAGATACTCATAAAGCCAATAAATCAGAACTGTGGAACTAATTAATATTTCTCACATAAACCTACCTGCTTTTATACAAAGGACACTTTGCTCAAATGTTGATGATTTGTTTCTCTGCATCGAGCTACTTCTCCCTTTATACTGTGCCTTGTAATCAGTCTGGACTGTTATGTTCATTTTGTGACAGACAGGATTTAACCCTCTGGGAATCATGACAGGATTATTCTGGTAGTAGACTAGTGACTTGGCACCATTAAGAATTGCTTTATGGATACTTCTCTTGTTATACTGACTCTGGTTGTAGATCTGAAAACACGAACAACAACAATACATGAACCTGTCCACAATTCACGTGTATAGTCAGATTTCAGATTGGTCATCCATTATAACGTACATCAGGAAATATCTCAGACACATCTTTCCATAGACACGGCAATTAAGCATAGGTTTCTCTATACTGAAGTAATACAATATAACACAAACAAAGAATAAATCATTACAAAGTCAGACTGCATCACCTGTTCCTCTTTGCCCTCTGTGACAAGCATGACAATGCGACCTTTGCGCTTCCGGCCTGTACGTCCCATCCTCTGAACCAAACGGATTGGACTCTTGTGTGCATCAAAGCATATAATGAGATCCACATCACCAATGTCCAAACCTTCCTCACCAACACAGGTTGATACTAAGGTGTTATAGCCACCATCGCGGAACTTCTTCATCACCTACACTGACAAGAAGTTAGTGTATTAATCCATTTAATAACTATTAGGGCTGATAAGGCAGTAGAGAGTTGGAAAGAAACTAATATTCAATAAAGAATTAAATAATGTGAGATTTGGTTATAGTATAAATAGCAGAGTTTGGATATTTAAAATCATATAAACTGTGCTGATTTTTAACTTTGTTAATAAGAAATTTCCATTTCTTTTCTAATTACTTAAAGCTACTGTTAACAAACACATTGTGATTAGTCAGTGTTTATTAAAAAAATTAATAAAACAGCTCATCTGCACTTTTTTAAAATTACCATGGCACTGTTTTATAATCAAAATATAAACATCCTTGTGAAATAATTATAAAATAAAGTGTATTATTACAGTTTCAATGTCTCAGCCAATCAAACAACAAGTAACAACACAGGACAAAACTAAGTACATTCACCAAGTCATTCATTACTAGGAACATTCAGTGGGTGTATCATATAATAGATGCGGGTTTCATGGTAAACTGTAGCTGATGAAAATTTTCTGCAGCACTTCGGGCACAGTTTCTTTATTTTTTTGCATCTCTCATCTAAGTTTCGCAGGACTCCCACAAAAATGCATACTAGAATAAACACCGAGTATGGTTCCTTAATAGTAGATATTCAAATGGCACCAAAGCTGGCAGACTTACAAACCAACTAAAACAGAAACTAACAGTAATGTTGTGATGTATAAAACAATTGTGTTTTTCTACACTCGTCATGAACTAAATTAGAGTGAATAACATAAACCAATGAAAACATATTATATCAATTAGGTAGCACACACCTTGAGTTGTTCCTTTTGTGTAAAACCCCGACTGGACTTTCCCACCGATGACTGTCCAACAAAACTCATTACCCTAACTAGAGGACGATGTCTGTTTAACATCTCAGATATCTCATTGACGCTGTCTCTGTACTGCGAAAATATCATTATACGAGTACTCGGTCCGCTTGAAGTAGATGTCTCTGGAAATATCACAGAATATAGGACACAATGAAACTGTTATACACTAAATATGTTATTCATCATCTTAAATATATTTATCATCGATATAAACGCACAAAAACTGTTTCTTTCTTGAGGTGGTAATCTGGGATATTTGGCAATTACAACTAAACAAAGATGGTTTATAAAAGATGTTGGTACATGATGATCATAATCTTTATTCTATAATGAAGTGAGAATCGATAAAGCACCATTTTTAAATGTTCTAAGGTGTGGGTGTTTTGTTTAACTTTGGTATTGGTCACACCTAAGACATATGCTGAAAGGTGCCCTCGGAGAAATAACCCACAAACAATTTTGAGATCTTTTAGATTTTTCATCCATGCAGCATAAGATACCTTATTACAAAAATTCCCAGGCTATAAATTAGGTTTAGATTAACATACCAGGTTCCGATATACAGAGTGTTCTTGGTTTGGCTAGAAATGTACCTTAAATATATTACTTTAAAGGGAAAGATACATAAAAACAACCTGGCAAGGTAACCTACATACAGACCTACCTCAAATGTAAGCAACTTAGTATGTCAAACACTGAAATATTACTTGACAAGAACAAAATCTGACCTCATTCTTACTAAATGGAAACTTTAACTAAAATTTGATAGCTGAGCCAAACATATATGGGAAGTTCAAATTGAAGTAAACAGTTGATCTCTCTTTCTGTGTGTTTGTGTGTGTGTGTGTGTTCAAATGTGGATTGCCTAATATTTAGTTGATCACACAATTTTCTGAACTTACAGTAAAAACTCCTTACTAGGGAATGTTTGGGTTCCAAAAAGTACCATCTGCAAAACAACTGAATTACCCAAAATGTAAAACAAAAATTTACTATTACAATTGTATACTATGTTACAACAATTGAGATCAGGGTTCATCCCAATATCTTACTAAATAAACCTTGTACACAATGAACACTTTCTTAATTCTACTAATGATGTATGTAGATAAAAAATCTAGGGGTTATGTTTGACCAGTGTATAACATGTATGAACATGTTACATCAGTATGCCGAGCTGTCTGCTACCATCTTCAGAACATCCACTGTATACAAGTATTCTTGACACAAGAAACACTTGTAACTGTAGTCCATGCTTTTGCTATATCTCGTATAGACTATTGTAACTCCCTGTTATATGGCATATCTGATTTTAAGATCAATTGCCTTCAGTGAATTCAGAACAGTGCAGCTCGCACAGAGACGAGTACTTGAAAATATGATATCACCCCAATTCTTCAAAACCTACATTGGCTACCTGTTAGACAGCATATCCACTTTTGTTAATAACTTATAAATCTATTAATGATATGGCACCTAAATACCTGTGTGAACTGGTGTCCATTAAAAAGTCTGAACTGGTGTCCATTAAAAAGTCATCCCAAAAACTCAGGTCATCCAGTCAGATACTATTGCGGGTGCCTGTGTCTCTCAAGTGATATAGTGATTGTGCATTTAGTGTTGCAGCCCCTACTTTGTGGAATAGGTTTCCAGCAGATATTAGAAATGCATCGTCTCTTGAAAATTAACAATCCATTCTAAAAACACACCTGTTCAAGCTTTCTTTCACAGATAAATAATAATAATCTTTTAAATACCTAATAGGGTTTTTACAGACATATTATTTGGGGTATTAGTAAAGGTGCTTCATTAAATATACATAATTATTATTATTATTATGTTGACACTCACACAACAAACAAACAAACAAACAACAAGAATAGTAAGAAGAACAATAAGAACAGAATACATATTTACCTTGTTGATATTTATTAAAATGTTCCAAGACCACAGTCTCCAGACATTTCATTTTTGGATGGCCAAGTGCTACAGGTTTATCTTCAGTTGGTGCAGCCTGACTCCGAAAGCTCACATTTGGATCCATGCTCCTGCCAAAATATAGTGCACAGGATGATTAAATGTGTTTCAAACAATAACCACCGTCACAGAAAACATTAACAGAAAATCAGACTGGAAGACACCGATAAACAAACCTTTGGCATCATCTTCACTTTCCATATAATAATAATGGCTGAAATGGCAGTTATTTAATGTGGCTTAGCTACCTCAAATAAGGGAGACTCATACAGTCTGTAACTTACAGCTTCACCGCAGGGACTAATTCTAAATAAATTTAGAATTTACGAAAGATGGCATATTCGATGGAGACAACCTTGCCAGCTGCCTGGTTGGATGAAAAACTCCTCCTACTATATTGCCACGGCTGGGATTCGAACCTCCGACTTCCAGCACAGCATGACCACGAATAAGAAAGTCCCACGCTCTTACCCACTCTTACCCATAGAGGCCTAAAACGTGACTAAATCGACAAACCTGACATGGTCAAACTTGTCCCGTAATGACTTCAGCAGGTCACAGAAGATGACGTTCTTTTGCAGCTCAGAGCGTGTTCTTTTGTATGCCTTCTCACCAGACACGATGCCCTCCAGAAAGTTATACAGGGATCTCAGACCGTGAAGTTGAAGCAGTTCATATCCATGATAGAGACTCATGCAGAGGGCAAAGTCACCTTCAATTGCTCCGAACTGTTGACGCTTCATAAAGATGAATATACAAGTACAAATACAGGCACTGGTCAGCAAGAAAACATGGCAAAAACACAGAAATGTGATGCAATTAATTCAATGATAAAGTGATAATAAACAGGGGTGCACTATATATTTGCTACACTGACAACAGATATCCCTGTATATTATTTATTGGTTTTCATAATCCAAATTTAGTAGTAGTAGACAGTCTGATACTGATCAATACACCATTTTTCGCTGCCAATTTCATGCAAGTACTGAGTTCAGTTGTTTAGCCTTGGTGTTGGTATGTCCAGGGGGTGGGGGTCTGTTACGGGAAACAAATCCGAGACACGGGCATAAACGGATTTGAACCCACAACCAACAGGTTTGCACCTCAGTGCCCTGACCACCACGCTGTCATAATGTTGCCAAATATCGTGTACATAATCCGCAATATTTTTAATCCTAACAAGCAATCGTTTACTGAGCAGTCAGCTATAAAGCATTAAATGAAAGATCAGTACAGAATCGGTAGATTTAATCTAAACCAAAGACTCTTCTTTTATAGTCCACTGCTCTTTCATCCGACTGTTACACGATACCCATCATCAAATATCTTTTTGGGTAACCACGCATTAGACACAAAGAATGCCTGATTGAGAATAGCCAAGCATTCTAGCAGGTAAGCTAGATAACCGGGGATCATGGCCTCTTAATAGTTATTTGATGTTATATAATTATCTCTAAGTCATAAAAACCAAGCTGGCTGTATTCTAATTTTGCTATTGAGTGTTCTTTTTTGTTCGTGTTTTTAAGCCACAACTTAATAACATAATATACACCGACTTGAAGTCGTGTTGCGAAAACAATCCATTTAAACCCCGAATGCTAAATAAAATAGATTTCCATGCTCATCTCTTAGTTATATATAGCAACGTAAACTAAACTGACTAGGAGCATGTGCAGAGACATTAAAAAACAGTGTCCAGCCACAGTCTAGTGAATATTTCAGAACAAATGGACAATCAGTAAATGGATTTTGATAAACGATAAGTCATTGATAATAATAACCTGCAAATTCACTGGTGGATTCTGTCTAAAGGCATCCCTAGCCTTGAGTATCAGGAACTTGGACATACTCTTTGTTTCCCGGTTATACAAAACACCTTGTCGCTTCAAGCGTGAAACGACGCCATCTAGAACCTGTTGCGACAGAACAACAGAAATATACTGAATAACTACGGAACCTACCGGTACTCAAATATAAAATATTGAATAAATAGCTATATTTAATTAATCTGACTACCAGGTTACATATGCTACAATGCACAAAATACATTTTATAAGTTTTCCCGAGTTTCACGTATTGAATATGACCTACATAAAACAAATTACTATCTCTGCGTGTGTGTTTTGTTTTATGTTACATATAATGAAGCCATAGTGGAACAAGTTTTTGTACTGTTTATAAATCTTATAGAATTATGACCAAATGATCACTACCTAAATAGAAAACTATATATATATATATATATATATATATATATATATGTGTGTGTATAAAACCAGTTTTGGTTGTAAAAATCTTTTTTCATGTGTGTGTTTAGGTTGAAATATGGCATCTTAGGAATACTATAACTTCTTAATTTGTTTTTAATGTGAAGCCCTTTCAAAAAACTTTGCTCAATTATATTTTTATTGTTAATGTCGTCATTATTATTTTGCTACTAAACCCAAAATGTTGGAAGTTATATTTCTGTTTGTGAATCTAACAAATAATTATAACATACAGCCATAATCCGGTAGTACCAACCTGTAGATATTTATCTCTGACCAACTTTAGCTCCTCATCGAGTGGCACCACTATCTTTTCCACCTTACGTTCAAATGTATATTGCTGGAGATCTTTGGAATCTTCAGATCTCAACTCAACGTGAGCAATTAGCAGATTATTCAAAACCTGCTGCACGGCCTGCAGAAAAACAACAGTAGAAAAAGAACTAAAAACACTAGCTAATACAAAACAGTTAGTGCCATCGATATAATATTTTAATATGACCGTAGCCTTGGCAACAACGACACAAATATGAGACCGGAATATTTATTCTTGATAACAATGGCTGTAATATAATATCATATTCACATTGATTATATCGGAGATATCAGGTCAACAGCTAAGCTTACTGTCCAATTTCAGATAATGCTGATTCATTTAGCTGTTTCATCACTTCATCTTGGCATTCCTACACATGTGTGCAGCATGCATCCCTCCAAGGCATTAAACGGAAAGGTTGCCCATAAGTATATGGGTTTAGGCATGCAAGCATCAAGTTAGAAAGGTGGATTGATGCATTTACAAATTTGCAAAAGTAATAAATAAGAATGAACAAGTCGGTGCCATGTTTAACTTTAGCGCTGCTCGTATATGGGACATAATTGAGGATTACTACCAAAGGAAATGAGATGATTACATTAATGAGAGAATAATGGTTTGTTTAGCCTTCATCCTGGTCACACAGCTGAAGGGAAGACTCATTAGGAAAACATTCCAACAACAAAGTGTCAATTCCAATTCCACTCAATTCCATGCTGTCAATTCCAAATTTTTCTATTCCAATTCGATTTTTTACCAACTTTTTTAACCTTCTATTTTTTACAATAAATAGGTACTTCAAGTACCTACTTGGAATACCTACTCCGAGTAGTTTATATTCCAAGTAGGATTGTCATGAAATATTTCTGAATTAAACAATTAAATGGTAAATTAATTTGTTAATTTTTTGTAGGAAACTTCAATTCCAATTCATCAATTCCATTTTCTTTTAAAATAATCAATTCCACAATGTATTAGTTATTAAATGTGCAGTGTACTTGAATACCTTATATATCATGTGAATTAAAAACTTATACACCATTAGCTTAATTCAATAGGTTTTTGATAAATCACAATAAAAATACAAAAGTCCAGTTTTTATTTCAGCAACATTTTACAGTTATTGATGTCTTAGTATAATTTTAAAGATGACATTAAAGGAATCATTCATTTGATTATTATTTTTAGTTATTTCCTGTCTTAGCAAGGTCTAACATTATTTATTTCAGTTATTTGTATATTACCTTGATATCAGTACCAGGTGTAGCACTAAGGGCCAGCACTCTGAAGTTAGGAGAATATTTTACAAGCTCCCTCACAACCTGAAGATACAAAATACATTGTAAGACAACAATGGTGATATATATATATATATATATATATATATATGTGTGTGTGTGTGTGTGTGTATAAACTTTTAAAATTTGTTATGTTATCAGATACTGTAGAGAAAATAAATAGCAACCAGTGCTTTTTTGTTTCGCCATGAATGTTGTCAGTTGTCATGATGATACATGTGAAAACTTAGAAGACGTGCCCTCATTGGCCAAATTTCATGCATTTTCAATATCTCAGCCAATCAAACAGCACATAACAACATAATAACAAAACTAAGGATTTTCAGTAAATAATTTATTACTCAGAATATTTACTGGGTGTATCATTTAATGGATGCTTGATGGTAAATTACGGTGGATGGAAATTGTCTGCGGCACTTTGGGCACACTTCCTTTATTTTTTGCACCCCTCATCTATATTTCATGGGAATCCCACAAAAACACATCCTAGAATCAACACTACTTCTGTGCGTGTGTCAGCATGCATGCTACAGGATATGTATAGCCGATGGCACCCACTCAGTACACCAAAATGATATAATCTAATTCATTTTAAACTTATGAAAATAGTATAAAAATATAATTCCTCAATACTGATAAATTATTATATATAAAATTAAAAAACAACTCCAGTTATATGAGACATCTGTGATCATAAAAAGTTAAATCTAAACATAATGCATTTCAAAACAATTCAATTTTTTTTACACCTGTGCTAAGGTCTTACTCGTTCACAAGATATTGACACTAATTTACCTGACAGTAGGCATGATTTCCCAATGCTTTGTGAGCTTCATCCACAACGAGACACTTTACATAATCAGCAGGACAAGTGTTACGACTGAGATCATTTGTTAACACCTGTGGTGTCAAGAAAAACACACGACGCTCTCGCCACACTTTCTGACGTTCAGTTGGCTGCATGGCACCTGTAGAATACACAGAATTTTAACCAACAGCATACAGACCCTGAAACCCCATTTTTGAAGTACCCATACTGAATTTTTTGTCAAGTGAAATCATTAAACACCAGAAAAATAAATAAATTAATAAAAACAATCAACACAAATAGTTATGTCTGAATATTTTTTGATGTCACTGCAAATCCTGTTTTTTGGTAATACTAACAGTTATGATAACTGAATTGTCATACTCTAAAGGCATACATAAAAGGATAAGTGTAATTTGCTAAGATGCAAAAAATAACAGAAAAAACAGCTCATCATATTCCACGAATCGCATATTGAAAAGTAAATAAGTTTTTAGAATTAGTTCCATGTTTATTTGCCCATTCTAACCATTGAACAAGGGTAAATTCCTAAATAGCAATATCTCTATATAGATTACAGGTAGTGTCACAGTGTTGTGGGTGGAGCCAACGGTATTCAGACCATTTTAATTGGTTAAACACTCACATGGGGTGCCACAGTCGGTGTGCATATCTGATATATATATATATATATATATATATAAGGAACCAAAGTTCTGGATCATTTTGGTTCCAGTATAATGGTAACACCACATGTAAGTGTTAATGTGATAAAAAGTTTCGCCAAAATCCTAGTTACTCTCTTTGAAATATGGTAATAAAGAAATGTTGTAAATAAAATATGTTATGTGTAGAATTTCCGTATGTTGGTTAAACAATTTAATGTCTAATTTGACACAATGTATGCTGCCCGTATTAATTAAAGAGAGTTGTATGCATAAATGTTGCATTTTGTTGAATTTAGGTATTATGTTTCAGTTTATCAAGTCCAAACTGATGAAGTACAATATGAGGTTATCATTATTACCAGTCATCTCTGCTGTATGGTCCTGTGGTATACCCATTATATTATAACAGGCTTCAATCTGCTGTGCCACCAAAGGCTTTGTTGGAGCCATGAATATCACCTTACCCTGAAATAAAATGGCTGCACAGTGAATAAATGTGATGTAATCAAGCTGCAGGTAAGTACTTAACAAGTGAATGATATAACATATAAATTATAATAGTGGGTAACTCGTTTCCGCGTTTACTGTAGCAATTCACATGATATATTTGCTGTTATTGAATAACATAACCGACATCAAAATCAGTCCTCAGGCTTCAATAGCACAGTTGGTACAACAGTATAGTGTAAACCTACAGACTATGGTTCCGATCTGACTCATACCCGTGTTCAATTTAACTTGCTGTAACCCATTACTAGGAACCGAAAAAAATGTTAAACATACGAAGATAGCGAAAAGATGACTTTTAGATGGCACTAGCAAATTTATTAATAGACTAAAGGCATATTTCTAATTCTAGCCAGCTCTAACACCAAGTAACTGAGTGGATGATGATGATTGATGTTTTATGGCCACTTTTGTGCACATGGTAGGCTAAATGGGCCGAGCGATCTCCAAACGTAATGATGCAAAGTCAAAAATGAAACAACCTTCAGATATGCCCATGCTAAGATTCGAACACGGTGGTAGCGATCTGTGGTCCAACACGCTACTGCTAGACAATGGAGGCGTCCCAAGTAACTGAGTGGAACAAGTCAGTGATATATAATCTACGGCTCACGTTCAACTTGGCTAATTTGTTATATGGAGGAAGCAGCAAATGATAAAAAATTATAGTAAAAAACCCACCTTCAGATATGCCCATGCTGAGATTCGAACACGGTGGTAGCGATCTGTGGTCCAACACGCTACCGCTAGACAATGGAGGCATTCCAAGTAACTGAGTGGAACCAGTCAGTGATATATAATCTACGGCTCACGTTCAACTTGGCTAATTTGTTCTCGTAGTCAATCTAAATATTTTGTTATATGGAGGAAGCAGCCAATAACAGAACCGAATCAGAATAATAATTATATAAGATCAACATACCTGAGGGTACCACCTGTAATAGTTGTACATGATCACAGCGGCGATGAACGTTTTTCCAAGACCTGTCGGCAAAACTACCAATGTGTTCTTGAAGAGTGCCTCCCCGACAATACTGAACTGGTATTCTCTAACCGGCAGGTTTGTCGGATATATCCACATACGGCCAGCGTACGCGTCAAATCCTGGTAGAGCTTCAATGTCACCGACATCTGGCAAATCAGCCACTGAAACTTCCATTTCCTGTCCATCGTTTTGGTCCTCCTCACACAAATCTCTGCTTCGAGCCAACTCGGAGCCAGTAACAGACTTGAAGAGGAGCAATTGCTTCTTCATGAGGGCATCTTTCTTGGTATCTGACAAGACTGAACAGATTCTAGGTGGATCACTCTTAGTTGATGTTCCTGGAACATAAAAAATCCAGGATCCTGATGGTATTAGAGTACACGTTTCTCTTTCGCTGGTTTAAAGAAATACAGGAAGCCGCATCAATATTTTGTATTTGACTAATTTAATGTGTAGAGTAATTTTTCTACTTATTACTTATTCCATTATATACTAGCAGTTTTATTTTACTTGAATACAAGCACAACACATTCAACTCAACACGAGATATAGTCATTGATGTAGCACATAAACATGAAGTATACGTATTAATAAACTGCATGCTGTGGAATCAATCATTCTTAAAGTTAAACTGTTATATAAAACAATGACATTTACATTAAAATGTGTTTTAAGTTTTAACATAGTCTATATCAATATCCACAGCACATTGGATGCGCGCAGTTTATTCAAGCACCATGTGCACTGACACAGCCAAGCATCTGACTGTTTGATATATCTACTAATAGTAATATTAAAGTAATACGGACTACATACTATAAAATATAATAATTATTTAATAAACATGAATTTTACTGGAAATGCTTTGCATGGATAGCACAAATCAATATGACTGAGATCAAACATGTTCCACTTATATAAATTACTTTTTAACATGAATATCATCATCTTCATGAAATATGACTATTATTATAGTACTAAACCTTTTTATTAATAGATTATGCTCATTGAAATATCAAACACACACACAAATTAGAATCAGGCATGACAGCAAAGAAAAGCAACTCAAGCAAGTTCCTACAATAAAGCAATTGTAAATAAACCATTAACAAACCTGGCTGTTGGAGATCTTTGAGACTTTCCTCCATGGCCATAGCCAGAAGTAGATCCTCATCATCCAACTCATCTGTCCCTAACCCATCTCCTGATTGTTTTAACCCATCACCTCGGACAGATCCTGTCTGTCTTGATCCTTGTTTCTGAGTCCCAGATCCCCAACTCTGGAATAGCGTTGCTTGCCTCCTCATGTTGTCGACTCATTACTGGAGGAAACTCATAGCAGTATCTGAAAGTTGTGCCAAAGGCATACCTGAGTGGAATATCTCAGCACACACATAACTGAACCTAAACAATATAAGAGAAAATTCTAAAGCAAACTCCATCCTGTTGTGCAGAGACAGAATCTCTAACCACACCATGATCACATTAACTGAGCTGTATGCAATCAAAGCTGCACCTATCTAGATAACCAAATAGCCTCTCCAAGAAAGTACCATCATCCACTCGGATTCTATGGGAGCACTCAACATCTCCACAGAATTCTTTCCTAATCACATCAACTTTCAGGCAGTGTGGAATCCAAGTAAGCCTTCACTGAGTTCCAAGCCACATAAACCCCGAGGGAAATGACCAAGCTGTCAAACTAGAGAACAAAGCCACATGGCTAGAACAAGTAGAAGTCACTGAACACACCTCTGGCACATTCAACTATCTAAATGCCACCTCAAAACCTGAACTAGAATTTACCTTGGCTGTGTTATGTGATCTGCCGAAAGCATTTGATGTTTTTAATCATGAAATACTTCTGGAAAAATAAAATAAATATGGTATACGTGGAATTGTTAACAACTGGTTCAGAAGTTATTTGTCTGAGTGATAGATCCCAATTTGTCGAAGTTGAAAATACCAAATTCACGAAGCTACCTATCGAGTGTGGGGTTCCACAGGGTTCCATCCTTGAACCTCTCTTGTATCTTATTTACGTCAATGACATAAGCCACTTGAGAAAGGCTAACATCTTGTCATTTGCTGATGAAACTACTTTATAGTTATCGGGTTCTGATCTCAAACAAATATCTGATGATGCTAATATACAAATAAACAATCTTTTTGAATGGTTTTGTTCAAAAGATTATCACTGAATGCTAAAAAGACTAAATATATTGTTTTATGACCCAAACACCTACAAGGAGATTTAGGTGCTGGGACCATATGCATAAATGGTATCGCTTTGGATCGAAAGGGTAATGAATGTATAGAAACATCCACCAAATTCCTAGGAATATATCTTGATGAAAATTTAACCTGGAAATATCACATCACCCAGGTCAATAATAAGGTATTCAGAGCTTTATTTTCAATTAAGCAAATAAAACATATACTGCCTTTTTGAAAATGCTATACTATTCGTTGATTAATTCCCATTCATCATATGGAATTATTGCTTGGGAAAATGCAAACAGGACCACACTGAAACATTCCGTTAAGTTAAAAAACATGCAATACGTATAATAAACAGGAAATTATATAATAGTCATACTGATTCCTTATTTAAGTGCTCGAATATCCTTAAAATTCATGACCTATTTGAATACCAAGAACTTCTTTTCATGTTTTATTACTTGCACAAATCTTTGCCAATATCATTCAATAAAATGTTTACTAAAAATAGTGAACCTCCAAATGTATGTTGCACTCGTCAATCAAATCTATTTCATATTCCGAAAAGTTATTCAGATTTTGCTTACAAATGACCTGTATTTACATTACCTACTTTATGGAATAAATGGGCAAAGAATTTTGATGATGATATGTCAAGGTTGTGTGTAAAACAATTTATCAAAAAGCGTATACCAGAAGGATGTTTAGGTCATGTTACCTGTACATATACAAGATGTATTGATTGCAACTGTTTATGAATACCTTGTTTGACTGACTAATTTAATTATAACATTAGCAATATTCTGCAAGTTATAATAATTAATATATTCTTCAGCCTGAACCTTCACTTGAGGTTTGCCACTACCACTTGGTGCAGACACAATTAGTTGACATTTCACTTTATTTTCTATTTCTTTTTGGGGGCCGTGGTAAGACAGCCAGCAGGATACACAGTCCCTCCAATTTACATTAACTGTTGATATTGCGTGTTTCTGTCTATATTCTTGTAACTGTTTGATGCTATAATATTGTAATGCTAATTGGAAAATAAGAATTCATCATCAGTCATCTTCAACCAACTTGACTCAACATACAGACCGCAAATCATCTTCCAAGTATCAGACCACTCACGTTATCTGGACATAACTTCTTTAACAAGTGGCTGCTCTATATCCAAATCAGACAGCTACATTTCTAGACATACACCTGAAACTTCATCCATCCATCATCCCCAACACTCTTCCCTCCCTGCCAACAAACATACATCCCTATACATCATCTGCTCAACTGCCCAGTACATCTGAGGTATCGAAGAGAAATATAAAAAGGCATCTACTCCGTGAAGACTTCAAACTCCCAGACCACGACCACTTATCATCGGAAAAGCAACATTTCGACCAGACATCATTATCCAACTTCTGCCAAATAACCCTATGGGCAATTCCATCATGAATAGGATACAGAAAAAAAAAAAACACACACAATTCGGATCATCAGATGGTTTCTTAAAGTCTTGAACATCATGGATTCACAGAGTTTAGTTTATATAGTTGCTTGGAACAATTATTTGTAAACTAAAAAGTCATAAAAAGTTACAATATTAAAAGGATTTCCCACCTGCCCTACATAATAGGTGTGAAGACTAATTGAAGATATTTATGGTTTCTTAAAAGGTTAAAAGTTTCATCTAATGATATCTAAAACTTTAAGAAACAGATCCTTGAACTTTTCTCAGCCAGAGGTCTCTACCCCAAACTTTCAACAACAGTCAACAACACCATATACTGATATAGGCATATTATAGTTACTACACAGGCAAACCGGAAAGTGACAAACGATCCACTCACAAAAACACTTACGGATCCGGAGTTATCGACATTTCGTATGTTATAAGTGTACCAGTATATACAAATTACAATCATAACAGTGTCTTAAACTGGTTCATGGTTGTCCACTTCTGTCAGTTCTGACCCAATTTGAAATTACAGATCTGCCCAACTAACCTATCAACGTATCAGAATTATAATAACAATGTCAAGACAGGTTGGCATTAAGTTCACACCTAATAATTATTAACTTGAAAGTCATTATGATTATCATAATAACCTTCAAGTTGATAATTTTGACGTAATATTTAGACTCTCGTCTATTCTATGCCATACATAGGCATAGCCCATATCATATGATAGATCTAGCACGCCACTAAATCTTCTGATTGTGAACGGTCTTCACGGGCAGTGAATGAGGCATAATACAGAAAGAACGACTGGTTGATTAAAATACAAACAAGCATAGACGTCAATGGAATAACTCACTAAACTGTCAGAAAGTCGACGGGCAGATACGTCCATCACCACGGACACCCACCCGGCCAGCTCGGGAAAAACCTAAATGTTGATGCCGCAACATGAAATATGACTGTCACGAGCTGACGAGGACGAGTTTTATTTACACATCTTTAAACAAATCCTGAATACAAAGATTACATCCGAACGTGAAGGTCGGCGCGAATCATTATATGTTAATAAAGTCAAATTGTATAGAAAAACTACTAAATAAACGTGTGGCTAGAATTTCAACTTTCCGCCAAACCTTATGTCAACCCATCAGACAACCAATCAAAATCTAAACAAAGGTAAATCAAAACACGGAGTGGACCTAATCACTATGCAAAATATGAGGGTGACCGATGGTTATACTTTAACTGTTATAGTAGTAACAGCTATTTCATGTTTTTACAATACATATGACCCTTGGCTACTGTAGTAGTAGTAGTCGTTACCCTTGACACATAAGTAAAAAAAGAAATTATTTAGTAAAAGTCATTACTTCAAGCTATTTATTATAGTATTCTTGGGATTATTTATAACTAGTGGGATCTGGAATTTAATTAATATAAGGGCAAACTAAGTCATTGATATTGGAAATGGTAAACCGAAATAAGTATGTAATGAACACCGTTTCACTGTCTTTAGTAACAAAATAAAGGGTTTAAAAGTTGCAAATTAATGAAAAACTGAAATTACACTTCTTTAAGCATAGAAAAATATTTGAACAAATATATCTCCCATATTAGTTTTAATCCTGCAACCCTTCTGTTCCTTGTATAAAACCATAGTGTAGAGACTTTCACTATCATGATTCATCAAATACATAACCCAAACTATAGAGAGTGAAGCATACGTACGTGTAACTATATAAATTAATATATATATATATATATATATATATATATATATATATATATATATATATATATATATATATAGTGGATTGTGACAACATATGAGGGGAGGCTTCAATTGTCAGGATATCCGGTAAGAACTTAATCCGGGCTGAATACGTACTGCTTATATAGTTGTTGTTCAGCAGTATGGATTGAAGAATTTCACTATATTCCTTCTATTAGCTGGTATCACAATTATTAAGTAAAGCCACAGGGGGATTCACACCACGCTACGGAGTACTCTATACATCGTTGGTGCGTATATTTATCACTAGATTCCGGAGTGTTCCCTTCTCATTTTAAACATGCTCATGTAAACTCTCTTCTTTAGAAACCATCTTTACCAGTCAATGACCTGAACAGTTATAGATCTATTTCGTATTTATCTTTCATATCTAAAGTATTAGAACAATCGTATCCTCTCGTTTGAACGTTCACCGAAACTGTAATGTTTTTCAGTCTGCCTACAAACAATTTCACTCTACAGAAAACGCTCTACTAAAAGTTCATAACAACATATCACTAAACATGGACACAGGAAAGGTCACAGCACTAACACCTTTAGATTTATCTGCAGTTTTTGACGTCATTGATTATGCTATTCTTCTAAATCGCCTCTCTTATTCCTATGGCATATCAGGTACAGCACTTACCTGGATCCGCTCTTTCTTAATAAATAGGTTTCAATCAATAAAAATAAGAAAATAGTTTTAAAAAGCAGTGCCTTTATTTTGTGGTGTTCCCCAAGGCTCTGTTCTTGCACCGCTACTGTTTACTCCGTATACCACATCACTAAGCTCTCTTATTCACAGCCACAAATTAGACCATCATTTATAAGCAGATGACACCCAAGTATACATATCTTTATCTACAGCAAACACTGATATTTTCCTTAAACAACTTGGTGACTATCTCAGTGATATATTTGGCTGGATGACAAACAATAAACTTAGGCTCAATGAGAACAAAACAGATTTCATCATTATTGGTGCACTCAGAACAACGCAACAAACTTACTCATTTCTTCCCTACGAACATCCTTAGCCATAGCATCACATCATCCGACACCGTACGTAATTTTAATGTTACATTTGATAGCGGTCTTAATTTCAGAAAACATATTTCTCTGACATGGCGCTCCTGCTTCTATCATATTCGTGACTTTCGCCGTATTCGTCGCTAAATTTCTCTTAAAAACTCTCTTCTTTATAACATTTCCATCTAAAGATATTCTAAAACGTCAGTGTGTTCAGAACTGATTAGCTAGGGTTGTCGCACGGTCTCCTCGGTTTTCCCATTATGTCCCACTTATGATATCTCTTCACTGGCTCCCTGTTCAATCTCGGGTCATTTTCAAACTCTGCACTATTGCCTATCAAATTCTTTCTTCTGGAGAACGTTCTAATCTATTTCCATGCTTTCTTTAGCACCCAAATCCAAAGAGAGCTTGTTGTCTAGCTGTTCCCAGGGTTAAAACTCATGCTGGGACTCGTGCTTTTTCAGTTGCTGTGCCTACTCTTTGGAATGCACTCTCTGAACATGTTAAGTCATCAAATAGCATAGTTTATTCCCGTCACCATTTGAAAACTCACCTTTTCAGACTCGCTTATCCTGCCTATGTTTACACTCCATCTGATCATTGTTGATGAACTTTGCATCGTACCCAGACTATGAATTTGCTCAACCCCTGCACTGGGTCCGCCACTGAGGTCGATTCTTTTCGAGGATATTGGCGCAATAGAAGTTTTATAATAATAATAATTATTTTTAATAATACTAAATATTATTATTATTATATTAGCCTTATAATTGGTCTTAGTACGTTGTTCTGCTAATGACTCCCCTCCAATATGTTTGTTACTCATCTGTGTGACACTGCTAGTTCTTAACAAACAAATCTAGCGTAATGGTTTTCAGTTTTCTCAAAGTAATCAATCTTTCTGAGTGCATGGGTCCAATATTATATATATATATATATATATATATATAGTGCTGGGATAATCCATGATTCATCTTACCAGTATCGCTGAGCAACACTGGGCTGACCTTATATATTGCCTCTTGGGACATATCGCCATGTTTCTCAGGATGAATGCACGGGCGGTATCTCCTTTGTTGGATGTGATAAGAAATTATGTGCTTATGAATATTAGCATATTACCATGCGTAAAATAGCCCTCCCGACTGACATTGCGTCTGGTTCATTGTTGACCATGACTGTCAAAAGAGTTTACACTTTTTGTGGTGGATTTCCGTGAGACAGTGAGATGATCAGATAAAGAAGATCCCCCACAAATGGGTAATAATGGACATCGAATTCTCATATACAGATTTATAGCTACCATCAATGATCAAATACGCTACTGAAACGATACCAAAAATTCTAATAATCAACCAAACATGATTCCACATTCTTCGGTCTACGTTTTATGTTACCCAGATTTCCCATTGCCTCGTTTTAAATGTTTGGGCATTTCTCGTTATCGAAATGGTTTGTTTGTTTAGCAAGTTAAGACGGGTATCTTCAAAGAAACACTGAATGTGTGTTTCACACTTTGTGTGACGTGTTATTATTGAGAGCAGTTTAATGATTTAGTCAGTATGGCAGGAAGTACAACGCTAGATCAAGAATCTTTATTCTCATTGGAAGTAGTGGTTGATACCCTCAGACTTGATAGTAACATCGGCTGCCGATTTCCGGCAGTTGCATTCCGTCTGCTCGACTTCCCCACACTGTTGGTGTACCATGTTGAACCGGATCTTGGAGAGAGAATTAAAAACAAAATCAAGGCCGATCCACTGTATAAAGTACCGAACCAGTTATCGGAATTACATGACAGACATGGAAGTTTTGTTGTCAAGAAGGGAAAATCGTGTTTATTCAAGGTGACGGCCAATACGTTACGAGCACATCTACAAACTATGCCGCTATACGTGATGATCGTTGACACATATCCAGATGTTCCCAAACTCGTGGCAAGCTGTACAGTGCCTTTGGATGCTTGTATCGATGAAGTTTATAATGATATACACAACCTCGGCTTATCAGTTCCATCAGCTCATGGAATCAAAAGCGATTTCATCATCTGTAACTTAATGGGGCGAGAAGTTGGAAAGATCGTTCTGGGTGTTCGCTTGCTTAGCCTTGGAGTTGGCCTTCTGCAACACATACCTGAAAGTTCAATTGCAAGGATTAAGAAGAAAGCCGAAATAACTGTGAACAAACAGTCGAAGGATGTTGATGTAGTTGATAAACCAGAAAGGATTACACTATATGACCTCGAGACTTTAGACAAACCAGTGCAGGTGTGTATCAACCCGGAGCCAATCCCTGTCGAAGATTTTCAAGCTCAGACGGAAAGGAATATTCTGTCAAATACTGGAACCCAAACTCTGGAAAAGAAGAAAAAGAAAAGCCATCACTGGGCTGAATTAGTGAGTCCCAAGGTGTATGATGAAATAGATGATTTCTTTGTTACCAATACTGAATGTCCACCACCTTTGTTTTTCAACTCGGAGATGGAAAAACCAACTTCACGTAGTTTGTTATTATCCTATTATCCTGTTGGCCTACCCGCAAAGGCAGATGGTTACACTGAGAGCGATTCAGATGATGAGACAATTCGGAGTGAGGATAGGTTTTCTGATTCAGATATGGAAGTGGACAGCAGCCAGCTCGTTAAGCCGGTCAAGAAACAGTTCAACCCAAAAACAATAACCCAGCCTAAGATAGCCCCTCCACAACAAATCCAAGGCAGCATAGCGCAGCTTCCCATACTGAATGCTTTAATCCAGGAAATCAGTTCACTGACAGGCGGTCAACTAGTTGAACAAAGGACAGATACAGTGAGGAAGCTTCTTCAGAGGTCTCCTCGATCATCATCACCAACAACTAGGGTTCAGCCAAGCAAACCATCAAGACCCGTGTCACCAGTCCACAAGAAAACCGACATTTCTAAAGTGCTGCAGAAGGATCATTCCTCACGCACAACATCTCCACGTCATCCGCCACCTGGAAGAGCCCTGCCACGGACCAGTTCACCAACGACGCTTCACAAACATGTCTGTCAAGATACTAAGGCAGAAGTTACCTCAGCAAAACTGAGCACCAAGAGCAAAGGTTGGATACAGCATCCACATTCAGCTGGGGTACCGAAAACGAAGTTACAGCCTGGTATGACAAACACACAGAGACTGAGACTGGCAAAAATAAATCCACGTTTGTTGGAGACATTGGAGAAGGCAGAGCAGGAGAGGGTCCAACTAAGAAGGCAACAGCTACAGAAGAAAAGGGGATCACAACAGTTTACCAATAGCACAGATCTGGCAGATGTTTCTACAGAGATCAGACATCATCCAATGAAGGAGAGGGCTGAGTTTAGCTTGCCTGACCTGGATCTGGGCAGTTCAGTGGAGAGCAGGTACCACAAAAAGCCAGTTCCCACACCAAGATTATCTATGAATAAAGAATCTGAGAGTGCCATGGATGAGGATGTTATTCCAGTGACGCCTAGGCCAAGAAAGAGCAAACAACATATCCAAAGTGAAGATGACACCAGGAGTGAACAACCTGATCAGACTTGCCACAGTGAGCAGCAGTCCTCTAAAATTGAGGTCTATGTGCCTTCGGCTTCAGTAGATGATGCCCACACTGACAGCGATAACACGTTAATTGATGATCTGGAGCTGGACAGCCCGAGACCCGCTCAAAAGAGACTGAACAGAACCAAAGTGTTAAATAAACCTGGCTTCCTGGAAGAGGACACCGAGCAGTTCAGCAAAGCAAATCGGTGGGCAAAGGAACCAGTGGAGCCAACGGCTCGTCCATCGAAGGTTACTGTGAATAAAAAGCTGGCTAATTTTGACGTAGATTCCAATAACCAGAGTGGTACTATGGAGGGTTTGAGTGCAGGAGAAGAACTTGGTCTTCGCTGCGTCGTGGAGAAATACTCGGATGATAACAGTTCCGAGGGGTGCAATTCCTCAGACCAGTCAAGTTACGTGTCGGCAGAAAGTCGCCACTTGGAGCAGCTGCCAAATGTTAGCGGTGCTAAAAAATTGGCGATGCCAGAAAGGTTGAAACCGCCGTCTTCCATTTTGTCACCTGACACTTTTAACGAATCTCACGCATCCCGCCAAACGGCTATGCCCACACGGCAGCCATTTATGGCCGTGTCCGTCAGCGACATGATTAGCAACACGCAGGATTCAACGGCATACCTCAACCATTCGCAGGTCGATTCGCAGCTATCCGTTGACAGCACCAGCAGCTGCACCAAGACGGAACAGCGATCATTCGACGTGAAACGTCCCCAGCCAAGTCCGAGAACTCCGCGCCAGATGAGAAATATATCCGTGCGAACCGATTCGCTGAGTTCCTATGTGCCATCCGACCAAGAGAACGTACAGCAGCTGTCGCAGGACAGCGACACGGGAGATAACTACTCAGATAGCTTCGAGGAGGACAGCGGTGATGAATCAGAAGTGATTGTGAAGACGAAGTCTATGAAGGATATCCAGGTGGATCCAATGGCAAAAATGGGCTACACTTGGGGTTTTTAAGTGACGGCCTATATCTAGTTATTTTATGTTAGTTAGATGCATAGTTACAGCAGGGAAATGATATTATTGAACAATTACAGAATATTATTAGCTATTAATGAATACATGTAAAACGGTGCATCATATTTTCCTTCTTCACCCAAAATCATCATGAAAATGCTATAAAATTGTATTGACGTTAATATTAAATATTGATGCATTATTAATTCAATTTGTTGTCACTGCTGTTTTTGTGCCACGTCAATTTTCATGGGATACATAAACACGTAGACTGATGTTCTCTTTAATGTGTATTTGTTTGTAATATTCTCTCTATTAAATATTTTTTACTGTGGTACATATATTTAAAGCATAGTGGCGTCGTCATTTTATGTCGTCTGGCACCATTAGGACTACCATAGGTTCTACTGTAACAAGGCTCGAGACGTTCCATTGTGTCGATCTCCCAAGATCATCCCAACCATAGAGGGCGGGGACATTTTTGCTCACTTGTTAAGACTACATTACGTGGTGTCGAAATCCAATTGCAATTCGATTATAAATATATTTATCCAGCATAAGTAACAATTGATTTTTTTGAAATAATTTAAATTTAATAAAGTTAATTGATAAATCACATGTTTACAAAATAATTAATACAAATAAATGCAATAATCATAAAAAATCAGATGAAAGAATAGAAATGGTCAATTCCATGGAAAAGTTGCATTTTCAAAGAAAATTTGAATTGGATTTATTGCTAAATTATTTACAGAAATGAATTGTACAATACTTCCACAAAATAAAACAACTTTGACTGAAAGACAATGAAAATAATCACGTCTCTTTTTCAATCATTCTGATAAACACACAGGAAAATAGTTTCCACTTTTGTTTGACCTCTATGCACTACACATCGCTGCTACAAACAAATCATGAACCCTGGTGACCTTGAAAGTGATTGGACAACAATGTCCCATCAGTGACATTTTTATAGACTTGTTTAGCGCTAATCGGTTGTTTCTAGGAGTTTTTGTTCTCTTGCTATTTAGTAGTGCGTTCAACACGTTTAGGGACCACGGTGGTGTTTGAGTTTCTCTTCAATTTTACATTGCTGGACTACTCGAGAATTTTGTCCCATAAGTCACAAAATTAGGTTTTTACAAGATGGCACCTAAAACCAATGCTGAGCGACAGAGTAACAGTTGAGAATGCTTGAAAAGTTGGGGAAAATATGACGTTTACAAGAAAAAAAGCAGTCATAATACGATAAGCGGCGGGGGACGAAGCAGAAGCGTGCCACGTCCGCAAAACAGCTGAAGAGTTCTGCCCGAAATGTAAATGTCCTGTATATAGACAAAGAAGCGGTAGCAATCAAAGCTAGATGATATCTCCAGTCCTGATGGGCAGGCAAGAGATTAAAAATCTTCCTGGCACACGTTCTGCTCATTGTTTTGAAGCTGTTGAGCTATATGTGATCAGATGTGCTCTGCATTCTTCTCTAGATGTTTCAGAAATGGGTAGATTTTCCTTCACAACTGGGAGGAATGACCAAACAACAGACTGTGATCAATGATGAAACCACAGAAAGTTGTTGAAATGCCCGTAGCACATCACACAGGTGTCACTCGGTACGTAAGTGGACAGCGGGCTAATGTGGAGTACGAATCTGAAAACTACCATGGATTGATACTTGAACAGATCATTTCGGGTAAATCATGTCTTTGAACCGGATAGAGACATGATCTAGTATAGTGTGGATAAGATAAAGTCAAACATGACCACAGAGCCGAGATTAGTTAATGCTAGAGGGATCTACAAGATCTAGGCTAGTACCGTTAGTCACAAACCATATGTTATGCTCGAGTAAGGATTATTATTTCCACGTCTTCTTGTTAGGCCATTTAAGAAAAATATAAACAGTTTCCAATCATCAGGTTTTTGACCCTCACCAATACCTTTCTATATTTTTCCAAAAACCCATTTCTTTTCACTTAGATCACCAGTACATGTAGCCGAAAGCAGCACTGGAGTGATATCAGTTGGTACATATACACACTCTTATGTTCTTGTGAACTGCAATTTTGCTGACCAAGTGGCTGGCTGTCAAAATGTTCACTACTGACACGTTTAGACTAAATGGAAACAAATATAAAAATATAAACCCCTCATACGCTTAAAATTAAATCCCTTATAATATGTGAAACACCACAACATTCATTCAACATTTGTTCAAAATTTCCTCTACATTATGTTTTTGGAAATGATTTTTGTAGCGAAATCAAATGAAACCACTCTGTGACAAGCAAAAATAAATAACTGCTGAAATTGGTATGTAAAACAGTCACTAGTCACATCAGAGGTCGCCTTAAACATTATTCCACCATGCATAGATTTCCAGTAAAAATACACCTGTTAACGTTATGCCTTTTGGATGCACTGTGTATGTGTGTGATGAATTTTACGAATACACCAGCATTTGACACAGATTTATTTTTCATATTTTTATTATCGTATCATATTCATAACCAGAAACCTGTTATGCAGTGTTACCGAGGTATAAGGTGTAACCTCAGATGAAATCATATTCTACATAATGGACCACTATGTTGAACGATTATTCATGTTAGATATGTTATTCCTTTGTCACACAATTAAAAATACAAATTTAAACACTGTTCTGCATTTTCAACATATACTACCATTAGCACAAGCTGAAACTGCTGAACTGTACCTTAAATTATTGCTCTCCATGACCTCGATAATAATTCTGCACCTGTTTACCAGACTATGAATATGTATTTTGGTGAACAAGCAAGTTGCTACCAGTGATACTTGGCTTAAAATCTAATATCATTTGGATTTATAGTGTTTTAATACAGTAATAATGATTATATAACATTTCATATTGTAACATATGGTACTTTAAATGTTAAGGAAGTTAAAGATGGACATTTTGTTACTGACAGAAAATAAACTGCATTGCTGTAATATAAAAACAATAATCATTTATGGAGTGGTTCAGCCCAAATATAGGCTTACCTATTGGTATTAAAAATTTGAGGTCACACCTCAGTAAAACTGCTCAATAAGATGGTTATGTGGAAACAAATTGGATAAAAGGGGTCTCAAGCTGGGTCAGATTTTTAAATTGGCCTGGCTAAACAGACATCAATCAACTGCCAGACTTCACTTGCATCAATTCTCTAAGCTAGACTGGTATACCAAAATGAAAGACCAAGGAACTAGTGAAAGGTATAGAAAACATCTAGATTCAGTCTCATAACTTTGCAGTGCTGTCCACTACCAAGTGCACCATGAGAGAACTCATAAAACACTAACTTACAGGAGTCAGTCTCTATGGTTTTAGGGTTCATAACTGCCTCAATATGTCCTCTTGCATTTAGTATAAGACTACTCGAAGGAGATCAAATTAAACAAACAATTCGAGCTCATACTATTATGATGTACTCACCTCCGTTCAAAGGAGTGATTTATATATAATAATGCATGTTTATATAGCGCCAGAACCAGGTAACCCTGTTCTGAGGTACTGTACAATATTATTATCCCTGACTTAGATCTGCTTTAATCCAACACCCCCTCAACTACCAAGAGAGCATATAATGCATACTGCAGTTAAAGGTGCAAAACGTTACTCAAGCACATAGCCATCACATCCTGTCAGGTTCTCATTTTTATGGATGAGTGAACCAGTCGCCACATGACAGCACTGCAGCTCCTGGAGCCTCGAACCCATGACTGTTCAGCTACAAGTCATCTAACTAACTGCTCCATCAAGGTTCTCATTTTTATGGATGAGTGAACCAGTCGCCACATGACAGCACTGCAGCTCCTGGAGTCTCGAACCCACGACTGTTCAGCTACAAGTCATCTAACTAACTGCTCCATCAGGGTTCTCATTTTTATGGATGAGTGTACCAGTCGCCACATGACAGCACTGCAGCTTCTGGAGCCTCGAACCCACGACTGTTCAGCTACAAGTCATCTAACTAACTGCTTCATCAGGGCATTTATGCTAAATCTAAGCTGAAATGTTATAATTTTGGCAGTATATGACCAAACAAAATATTATATCATGTATGTTGTGGATTTTATTAATTTAAAACTTCTAAGATGTCAATTCTGAAATTCATCAACAAATAGAATGCACTGTATATGACCAAAATGAAATTATACATTATTTTAATTGCAAAATTATTTTAATTTCCAGAATTGAAAATTATCAATTAAATTAACTATATATTTTATGCAGAGATATTCCCATACATAATGCTCCCATACTGCACAAGTAATCATGCAACTGACTTAGAGCGATGAACAACTTAGTAACAGCCCAAATCAAAGGCAAGCTAACATGCAGATTGTAGGACACCTTATTTGTGTTCAGGAGTTGCTCCGAATAAATATAAAATAATTGCACCAAAGCCATAAACAGTGAAAGAATTATTACAACCAGGTACTGCTTCGGAATATGAAAATCTATATTACAAATGAAACTAATGGTCATCATAAAATAATTCGATATTCACAACCAACCACCTCGCTACAATTACAGTGGAACTAGCACCTTAAATAATTTCAGACAGCATCACGACTGTTTGTAAGATTATGCCGATATCTTCACTCAATCTCTCAACAAACGCTAATGGTTGAAACATCCACAAAATGGCTGCTGCGACATGGGTATGGTTTGATTGATTGCAGTGGTGTACACTTCACATTCTGGCTTATTCTAGTTAATTCTATTAACCCTTTGAAAAACAGCTTTAATAAGGTGCGACATTCATAGAAAACTAGTACCACCAATTATGGACCATAAATAAACATGATATTATTTCGAGTTAAGAAACGGTGCAAAACAATGTTACAATATGCTTGTGACTGTAAAATGCTTATTTAATAAGACCTCATGATGCATTCACATTTATAAATTTTAACTAGGGAATGTGTACACATTACTCCTCTCGATTGTAAATATCATTATCACACCCAACCTTTCAACTGACTCGATAGAGTTAAAAATATAGATAGTCAAACTGCATATTAAAATGGGATTCATTTTATATCTCATCTCATCAATGTCTTATGCTTTGTTCATTTTCTCTCTCAGCAAGAGACAGATCATAGTATTCCTTCAGTTGCTAAATGCCGTTCAACGTGTATACCCAATCTCATGCATAATTATACAAGTAACAAGAACGAATTCTTGTCCTATCACAGTACGGAGAACATGAGCTCAAAAACAGATAATAAATAACAGCATTAACAAAAATGCAACCTGCCAGAAACAAACTGACGCATGCACACGAAAGCATTTTTGTGTTCTCACAACATTCACACCAAAATAATTGTACACTGAAACCGTCACTGATTATGTGAGGTAACTGGTGGAAGATGCAAACAGTATTCTATAAGGTTTCCTACAGGCTTCGAGTTTTCAAAGACATTATTGTATTGTCATAAACAATGCACCACGCAATGGTTTTGTTTTTAACGAAGAATCAGTACTGAAGCTACTCAAATCAATTTACATGAAAATATTTAACTGTACCACTTTCTCCAATAGGTGTTACAACGAATTGCAGTTTAGAAACATGATTGCAGTAGGTGTTGCCAACACTGATTTCAGGCAATGAAACACAATTTGGCATGGAATTATACTGCAAGTAAAATCGACCCAACAATCAAATTGCCACAATAACATAACCATAACAGCAAGCCAGTATCTCAGCTGGGATCAACCCAATACTGTGAATACAAGCAAATATTCCTAACATTTATATATCTTGTTCTTAATCACTGAAACGTTGGACCATGAAGTATTGACCATCGGGTGTGTAGCCAAAGCATTTGTAGAAGCGGACATTATCCTCCTTACATTCAAGTGACATCTTGTAGCATCCCACCTCCTTGCCTAACAATGTCAATGTTTCCACTAAGCTGAAATGAGAAAACAAAGCTAATCAACAGTGTAATGTGATTTAAAATATCAATAAATCATAACAATTTTTCAGCTGCAGGAGACTGTTTCTGGCTACATTAGGGTTGGTCAGAACCATAATGAATACCATATATACTCGTGTATAGGCCACACATTTGAAACCATGAAATCATCGCCAAAAGCGACTGCGTCTTATATGTGGGTCAGACTAAGAGGGAAGGTAATATTTGGCATAATTTGAGGGAAATACAATAATATTGTTTTTCAACATTAATAATGAATATATGAATAATAAACAAATTAATTAGGTGTGTTTTCGCTGTTGTTTTTTGAAGCCAAACTTAATCATGATTACCGCCATGATTATTTAATACGATGCATATCGGCTGCGATACAAAAATGACCGCACTATGACCAAAACTGGCCACCTCTATAAACTATTAGAGGCTGATGTTATTTTTGGAATGTACATAATTGGTCTATTTAAGACATCATTATAATCAAAATGTGTGTGTGTAATTGAATGGTACGGTAAATGAGGCCACGCAATAATGACCATAGAATCCACATAAAAGGAAAAAGATTACAGCGAACACTCTGAAGCAGCCGTCATTTGGATGAAAATGGCCTGGGATTCTATCAACCCCACCATCATTACTAAATCCTTCAAAAGTGCTCTATCAGCAATGATTTAGATGGCATGGAAGATGATATATTGTGGGATGAACAGTATGACAAATCCGACACTGACTCTGACGAAGAAGGTGACGTGATGTATGATGACATGAACGCACAAACAGATGCAACAGATGTTCAATGAAGATAGTGATGATGATGAATTTTATTGGGCCTATAGATGAGTATATACGGTGAGTAAGGTGATGCACAGGCTTTCAGTTGGCGTAACATGATGCTGGCTCAAGTGGATCATAAGATCTGTGACTGAATTGCAATACATTCATATAGTACAAATCCTACAGAATTGGTCTAGACAGTTTAAATTGCAACTTGGACTAAGTAAATTATAATGGTTCCACATCACAGTTTATGAAGCCATACATACACCTGAACCCCATTTCCAACTGACCAGGAGATATATTATTTACTCTTACTGCCAATTATAGCAATTCAGTAAACTAACGGATGCTCAGAAGACCAGCACCAAGTTTATGGATTCAAGCCGAAGTCCCCTAACACCCTACTTCATAACTCTATCATTGAGCAGAGCTGTCATACACATATGGTGATAAATTAAAAAGAAATTTGGTTTAAATGACTTTTTAAATGTAAGAACTTAATGGGTCTAAATAAATAGAACTCTGTAATTAAAAGCATCCTTAGGATATTGGTAAGTTGAGTTGAGATGATATGAGTTGTTTAGACCGAGTGCTAGTCACATCTGGGACATAAAGCCAATGGGACACTCCCTAGGGAAATATACCTCATACACACACAATGATAATGATTGATGTTTTACGCCCACTTTTGTGCACAAGGTAGGCTAAATGGGCTGAGCGACCTCCAGAGGTAATGAAGCAAAGCCAAAGATGAAACGCCCTTCAGATATGCCCACACCGAGATTCGAACTCAGGTGGTAGTGATCTGTGGTCCAACACAGTACCAACTAGACCACGGAGGCACCCATGCTAATTGAATCCTATGAGAATGCAGCTTCCAGGCTAAAAACCATTGCTTTTTAGAAGTACAGGTTGTCACAAAATGGATTACTTAAAACTATTTACAGTTTGCTTACAGTTTACCAAGCTGTTGTCCTCTGTAGTCCTCACTTACAACTACATCTTCTATTCGCCCTCTCTGAAACAGACATCATGGAATTTGATACCTGACAGCAAGAAGGCACCACAACATAATATTATAACAGCGCACAATATGATGGTGGAGTGTAGTGAACCTTCTACCCGTAACTAGTTAGACAATGTGAAACCCAAGTATTTTTTTTAAATAATCTCAGTACTGCAATAAAAATTCTACGAAATTATATTCTGTATGAAGGAAACAACAATAATGGCCTCAGTCTGGGCCAATATTTTAACAACTAGTATTGCCATTTTACGGCCACTTTTGTGTGCACACGGCAGACTAATGGGGTCAAGCAATCTTCAACAGTAATAATGTGAAATGCAAAACCCTTCATACGCAGCTAGACTACGATCTGAACCACCACGGCTAAATGTCTTCAACCAGCCACACAACCAATTCAGCTGGAGAGGCAACCTTAATGGCTAAACAAGTCCTCCAAATATAGTCTTCATTTAGAGGTTGGCTATATCAACATCAAGAAAACTTCTAATGTCATCAGTGGCCCCTAACAGCTGATAATATGGTTAGATAGCATGATTAATGATACATCACGGGTATAATCAAACTGTCACAAATTTATACACAATAGATAAAACAATTTTCAACCCCACTTTGTCAGCTAATTTCATAACCATTTCGGATATTATTTAACCAAAGTACATTACTTGCTCTACTGAATGAGAAGATAATTAATCCCACAGCGATTACAACCACACTTACACATCCTGTACTGTGTATAAACTTTTGTTCAATGACGAGAGTGGCAGAACCTATCACCTGTTGCTTGTTTGTGTCTTCTAACACGACAACATAATATGTGTTAGGACAATGCTTCATAGCGAGAAAACGTTCTGTAAAAAGACAAAGTAGTTTAATCCACGTCTAGGCTCTACAAGTTAGGGTCAACCAGTTCTATTAAGATAATACAGTGATTCTAAGGAGTTACGAATGGTGCTTTTGAAGTATCTGTAAGTGCAATAAAATGCATATCCAAGCTATGCATTGATGTTTAAATTCCAGTTTAGAAAAATGGAAATCATCAACACATCAAACAAATCATATTCTTGGTGTGTGTGTGTTGTGTGTATGTGTGTGGTGTGCGATGGCACCCTGATTATGATGAAATACACAACTTGCAAAAGAAAAATCACGAAGCTTACTTTGAAATGCTGCAGCTGTCACCTCACCAACACTTGTGAGCTGGCCAAGGAGGTTCAAGAAACCTGTAATCATCATTGGATGGCTATTTTATTACTGTCACACACACACACTGTGAGGCTAGGATTTCCTAGCAAAAATATACCAATCACCATCATTGACATTGTGATTGCTAATAACGTGCAACATGCTCATAACCAACACAGGTATAATACATTCATGGATATAAATTATAGCGAAACAATTTCCTCAAGTCGAGATTTTTCCCCTATTTTTTTCTCCATCGTAATCATTTATGCTTAAACCAAACATGGCCGTAAAGAATTCACGGTTATAAAGAATATATGAGGAACAAATAACTTGGCAGTTGTTTGCAAATACTTCCCGCCCATCGCACTGAAGAAACCGTGCTGTAGTTGCACGCAGCCTCAGTGCCACAGTAATTATGTAAGCAGGGGAGTTTCATAACGGGGTTACACAGCGAGACAACACTGCTAATGAACTGTGCATAGATTTCCTTTTATCTGGTGCATTCTACTCTCACAAAACTTCTTCAAAGCAGATGAACTATGGTGATTTTGTGGATGCTAGATCAAGAAGTGAAACCCGAAAACATTATCTAATTAAGCTATCTTTAAATAAACACTGATGCATGCAGAAGTGTGATTTACCCTCAGCACGTACAAGCTCATTACAAAATCAATTTATTTGATGACCGAATTGACTACAATAAGCCAAACCAGATTTAGTATATTTTGTTTGTATAGCATCCTTAAAATACACTCAGTTTTTACACCTATAAATACACTAGTTTAACAGTTGTTAATCAGTCTACTTTTTAAATGTCATACTGTCGATGTCTAACAGCAAGTGTATACAAAAAGTTTGTAAACTGTTAACATTCATAAATGTTTTATCACATGTGTCATAAAAATTAATTTTCCACAACTTATCTTTGCTTCTGAGGGACACCTGCCACATAATTTAAAAACTGTCTCATACAACACTGCCACTTAGCAGATAAACTGTGTACATGCATATAATAAATTCACGGATATAAGAAACACATTAGCCACCCACAAAATAGTTTGTTGTAAGGGTGTTGCACCGTACAAGCTTAAATAAATTATGAGGAATGCAACAAAAGTTCTCTACCTTGATCATAATCGTCCATCATAAGTGGTCTCAGCTGAAGGTTTTTCCCTGGATTTTCAGGACTGATGCCATCCTTAAATGAAGATTTTCTGACACTCCAGTCAATCTGACGCAGAAGTTCAGGATTAAATAATGGCTTCTCATCAATGCCATTCTAAAAATAGAAAACATCAGATAAGCTAATCATATATATATATATATACTGTGTTACAAAGCTATTATTTTATTACTATTAATACAGATCCAGGCAAACTATTACCAAAACAACATAATGATAAATTATCACACTGTAATATTACATTAATATACTCTAGCTAGAACATCCTACAAATATATAATGCATAATAAGAAGACAATAATTAGGAAATATTATGGTAAAAAACAGTGAAGCTCTAAAAAGTAGAATATAATTAAATTAATACTACTGGGTGTTGTGTAATCTGATTACAAAACTGCTTGTGAGGATGATTCAGCTGAAAGATACTTATTATATAAAGATATTAGTAGTTGCCACTGATGTAGATTAACTTGGGTTGTCCATCGATTGGAGGCTAACCTGTTTACATCACATGCCAATTTCATGAACTATAATTTCATGAAGTATAATGTGGAACTGATTCATTGGAATAAATTAATGTGTTACTTAAATTACCCTATTTAATTAGTGTTTTAAAATAAGTGCAATGATCTAGTTGAATTGCTTCACTTACAGAATACACTGTAGCTCTCGGCCATTTAGCCTATTTCGTATTTTAGGCCTAAAATATCACGATTTATGGTAGTACCATCCACTAGGCCAACCTAAAAATCTTAACTTATCCCTGCAGTATTTTTAGATAATATCAAACGTTTTTAACACATGAAATAGCAAAGAAACGACATCGAACATTGCGCTTGTAAACAATGGGAACAATGAAAAGTATTTGAAAGACAAGACTGCATTGCAAAACAATACTAAAATTACAGAAGTAATTGTTTTTATTTAAACTTAATTTTTAATTTTTTTTCAAAAATCCTATATTATTACAACAATGGTAAATATGTTCTTCTATAGTAGATCTATGTCTATGCTGTCAAACAAATGAGATACGACGCCCTTGGGTTCAGAATGTCTTGGGTAAGAGTTGTCTTGTTACCAACGCTGCCTTCAAATTGAAAATCGTGAAATGCGCTACTGAGTCCAACAACGTTTATCAATAATTACAAAAATCAGATAATTCTACATATAACTATTGATTTTTGTTAAAAAGCCATGTATTATTATCATTAACTTGTTTCACTTCTATTTTGACTCCATGACTGCATGAGTTAAGATCAAAATAACGATTGATGTCTGTTTGCATCTAGGACTAGATCTAGAGTCTAGACGGCTGCTAACAATCCGAAATTTCTTCTCCCGATTACTGAATTTCTTGACACTGAAATAGCACCGGCCATTAAGCTGACCTCCAAAAATAAGGGTAAAAATACTGACTCAAAGTCTCCGCTTAATGGCCGGGACCTACGGTATATTGAAATCCCTCTTAATTATGATAGAGCCAGTTAATTGCTTCTCTGAAGACTGATAAACAAGAGACAGTTGTGACATCCTAAACACATAACTGGTAGATTTGCAACATGTATCAACTACCGGTGGTAGCAGATTGGCAACTTGTATCAACTTGTAGCACCTTAGCCATGGTTTATGAAATGTATCTGGCAGGGGAGAGGCGCCTTGTAATGTGATGATTGTCATAGATGATGCCTGAATGAATTAAGTATACCTGAGTAGCTAACACTCGAGTCCAAACCACATATGGGTGTTAATCTAATGGTTATACTATATAGTACTTTTACTGGCCATGCACTCCCACCATTTGTCACATTTTGGCTGAAAGCATTACCAGTATGTTTGGAAGTTGATCTTCAGGACAATTAAATATCTTTAAAATTCCACCATTTTAAAGTTATAAAGGAGACTCCTTGGAGACTTCTTGGAGACCCTGTAGTAGGATTGCATTGGAGGTTTTGATGTACCATATTGATTATACAGAAAATATTGTGCTATACTCACACACACACACACACACACACACACACACACAAACCTATAACAGTTAATAAATCACTCACTGCACGGAGAGAGATAGTATTGCCTTAGTATTGATTTAGAAACTTCTAGTCAGGAAAACCTTTCCCCTCTTAGTCTATACTGATCATGATAATATACCCTGGTTCTGTTTTAATTTGATTTTAAATTGAATTATAATACAAAATGAAAATTACCAAACTTGATTACATTTATAAAATCAGGGCAACAGACTATTTTTCATTTAGAATGCATTTTATGTTACTTATGTGTACAACATCGTGCCAATAAAATGTACATCAGAAAAGAAGGTGATAAATGTTACAAGGATGGAAATATGCATACCATATCAGTAGATGTAGCTGCAAAGATTTCCCCTAGGTGGCGGTACTTCAGTATATTTTTTATTACACAGCAGGTTAAGCTTTACTAGTTTGTCTAGAAGTTTATGAATTCTGAAAATAATCAAAAACCAGACATTATTAATAGCCACAAATTATTCTAAAAACAATCATCATCCACCTGCAATAACCGTTTACTCCTACAGTGGCCACACAAATGAAACAACTCGGTACTGCGACAACGGCTAATCGGCATCCTGAGTAGGACGAGTAATAGTCATCATACAGGAACAAAGATGGGAACCAAGGGGGTAACATCTGATGATTCTGATTATCATCATAATTAGTGGAGAAACGGTGATGAGCTTCATGGAAAGGACTGACACAATATTGAATGATTGATTGATTGACTAATTGATTGACAGATCATGTTGATTTTTATTTATTGTCCATGTGTGTGCATGTATTCTGCCCAAATATTTAAAAGCGATGAAAAACATTTCTGGGATCAGAAAATGCCTGCACGGATGATGTGATTCAAAGTATGTCAATCCTACTGGCTGGAAGATATTCATAACCCGTCATGCTTCTTCTGTACATTCTTCTATCTGTTCTAAAAGAAGCATGCCAAAGTAATGTTGTACCAAGAGACAGAAGCCTAAATTGTATATTTCCCCATGACCATGTCTGATCCACGTTAGACCAACGCTGAAGCTAAACAAGAATGAGCGCTCACTTCAAATAATCACTACTGCATAGAACATCATATGCCATGCCAATATGGGATAGTTTCATTGAGCTCTTAATGCCCAACAAGGATCCAGTTCAGTACTGGATAGGAAAAGAAACACAGCCATCCATGGACTGGAGCAAACTCTTAAAACAACGTGAATGGAAATATCCAGATACTGTGAGGCAGTCTCCAAACAATGTAGGTCAAAGTCATCAAACAATTTGTGAACAATGCTCCAAACAGTGTGGAACAAAGTCTCGAAATAAAGTGGGACAACTTCACCAAACAATGTAGGACAAAGTCTCCAAATAATATGGGACAAAGTACTCAAAGAAATTGGCATCTGCCTTATACTACTGATAATCAGAACGGAGATATTTTAAAGGCCTATTCATCGTCTTTACATTTTATAATTTGAAATATCTGTCAAATTTTAAGGGGCTAAAAATGGTATTAGGTGATTTTGACTGACTTTCAGTTCAGACAACTGAACTCCACTCCAGCTGAATGTCACTAAGTGAACTTAATATGCTTTGGTTCTATGTAATAACTGTAGATGAGCATAATGATCAACTTCATTCCAAATTAGAAGTTTATAAAACAATACTCCATCTACTTGAGCAATAAAAATACAACTCATGTTATAGACAGTGAATTGATGATTAATAACTGAAGGCATTTCATCCGCCAACTGAACCTTGTGTTATACATTTTTGATTGATTGTGAATATGTGAAGTCATTTCAGCTGTCAACTGGGCCAAGAACGTGGGAAAATGCTTGAAGACTGTTATTTTATGGACACTCAACCATCTAAGACACTTCACCACTGATAATTGATAAAGGACCCTTTATCACCAAAGACACTTTACCAATAATTTGAAACGAAATTCAATAGTGCTTCAATACTGACCTCCATCTTGTTTTATGTACAATAGTTTTCATTTTGATCAAACATTTAAATTAGTTATTAACTGCAAATAACTATATCATTAAGCAAGCAGTGATTGATTGAGTTCTTTGTTTAGCCTTCGTACTTATCACATCTGGAACATATGTCCAAAGGGCAATTCCATAGGGCATCATTGTACAAACACAAGTATGGACATTTCTCCCTTATATAAACAGATGATTCAATCTTGGTTACAAATTTGTCGACCTTGACAGAAACGAACACGCTGACAGACAGGCCAATATCGCCACCATTTAAATGAAGTCCTCCATGCTGAGCAAACGTGATTGGAGTCTTGTTACCTTATAAAAAGTCATTTCTCCCAACAACTCCGTCGCATAGCAACGGAAAATACATCCCCTCTCCAGAAATGGTATGACAAGACCACAGTTTCCGGCCAATTCCCACCTAAAAGACACCCAGCTCCGCCTACTACGTTTTTGGGTTTTTACAAAAAATACGGAATAAATAACCGTCATAACACAATATGCCCTCACTGCCAACAAAACTTTACCCCAATCCACTACCTAATAAACTGCCCAGCTGATCCCACCTGCCGACAACGACTAAAGGACCAATTAACCCTTCAGCAACACAGCTAGACTGACCACAACATTGCCGCACTCCTCATCGGAAAGGCCACCATCATCCCAGACATTATTCTCCCTTTACTTAAGAAAGATCCATACATCTTCCACTAAAATCAGTTATTATATAAAATATCCTTTTTATTTATTCTACTTCCAGAGGCTGTGCTCAGTAAACGACAGCCTGGGATAGATCCCCAAACTACACAAACATTGGTTACAAATAGACCAATCAATTTACCACTGACGCCACTGTGGCTGAATTTCACACTACTACGGTCTCGGGTTAGAAGTCTAAGAATCATTGTGTTGCATGGAGATTTACACGTGTAGTGGCTGATAAATATCTTACTGAAAACCTGTATTTAGGCTATTTACCAGTTATATTTGGATTTTATTTATAGTCCATTAAGGGTATGTGATCTCTAGATCATAATTTTGCATTTAATAGGAATGACAAAGACTTCATCAAATAGATATATGCCACCAAACTAAGTAACAATCACCGCGATTTGCATGGCTGTGTCATGGTCCGGCCTGTCTAATTCAAACTTATTTTTGTAGAACCTTCGCATCTGACATGACGATGTGACTGGATTAAATCAATGATCACATAGATTATAATTCAATGGCTGACTCCTATTACTGTAACATTGGTATTTATGCATGATATCTTGTATTGAAAGTGAATTGTTTCACTTTCTGAATCAGCCGTTCATGCAATGGTTACTACGTGGAAATGTCAATGATGTTAATAATCTAAAGTAATAAAAAAATTATTTAATAATATATAAGTGATACATATATGATTGGTTTCCAGGTACAAGCAAAAATAATATTTCCAAAACTTGCAAACTGCCCTTCAGAAAATAAATCTATTAACATTTATTTAGGTAATCCTTTGAAACCTATGCTAAAAAATCCACCAAGACTAAGAATAATGAAGGCTTAGCTGTGTCATTCATCTGGAAAGATCGGTCTGCTCAATCACTGGGTTATATCCTGATAAATATTGTGTTAAATCCTTTGGAAATACTATTCTAAGTCTCTGGGTAATACGAAGTAACTGATGCAATGCATTTTGCCAGTATCGGTCTATTAATTATTTTACAAGTGTATGATGCTACATGTTACATATGAGAGTTAGAAAGATATACTGTATTCTTGCGTGTATTGCGTGCATTTGTATATAACGTGCACCTCCTTTTGACCAGAAAATGTCTGTGTTTAACAAACAGGAGAAACCAGGAAAATCTGCAGCTGGATGTTAAAAACTTAAATATATTTATTTCCACAAAACAAACTGATCTGTTGCCAAACGAGTAGTAAATGGATCTACGTCGCAAGAAATTTGGGCGATAATCATGGACGGAAAGAGGGAGGAAAGCCGAGGGAGGGTGCTTTCTTAATGAAAGCTATGTCACCAAAATGGGAATGTCTATGTGTGGCCAGACCTGGGGCGGTTACATTTTGTATCTAAATACATTGTATCTAGATACTTTTTTCAATGTATCTAGATATATTTGTCAATTTTTCAAAATGTAACTGTAACTTATCTAGATACATTTGAAATGTATCTGCCTGAGGTCTGTGTGTGGCTCATCAGTAGAACATTGATATCACTCACTTTACATGTGCAACACCCATGTTAGACACCCCCCCCTCCCAATATTTACATGGACAGGCTTTCAATTAACGACATAAAACACAGAATAAACACACATGTGGCTTTGTACAAACTGTGGAATACACAGAAATTTCAGAAATAGACGAAACACATATACAGTATCAGTAAAAATTTAATCAAATATTTTATAAAATAAAACTGCATGAGAAAAGGTACGATCAAAGTCAAAGGGTACTTGGTTTTTGTAAAAATTTGTTATGGTGTATAATGCGGCCGGCACACCCCAGAACAAACGAGGAAAAAGATTAGAAAAAAACTGTGTGTTATATATATAGAAGAATACAGGTATGAAACATCTAACTTACAAAAATATATAACTGCTCCGAGAAATGCTTTTGGCTTCATTGTACTGTATTCAGTTAGAAAGTTGAAAAACCTGATAACAATTGATTTTAAATAACATTCCATATTTTTGTACTGCAAGTTAATTCATAAAATAATCAATAAAAATAAAACCAATAATCATAAAATCAAATTATGGGTAGTCACAAAACAAATCAATAAAACATAATAAAAGTCAAAATTTATGTTTTTATGATAATAATCTGTAATTTACTGCTTCACCACATGGACTAATTCTAAATAAATTTAGAGGTTACAATAGACGGCATATTCGGTAGGGTCACAGCCAGGATTCGAACCTCTGACCTCCTGCACAGCATGATCATGAGTAAGATAGTCCCACGCTCTTACCCACTAGGCCATAGAGGCGGTGACTTAAATCAATAATTAAATCAAACAACTCTATTTAAAATCAGGTGTGCTTGGTTTTAAAATATAACAGCACGATCTTGTAATTAAGTTCATATATCAGATTTCCAGAGTTGGACATTCATTTTAACTATTGCACTATTAATGTTATCTTTCACAAATACAATTAGAATGTGTTGAAGAAACAACAATATTCATTGTTGTAGTAAGACAGAAAGCAATAATAATAATAATCAATAATAGGCTGCAGGGTTGGAGTAATCGTAATCGATTATATGATCTCAAGTAATTGTAATTGCCATTTCCAGATGCAATGTAATGGCAATCGATTACATTGTAAATGTAATCGTATTCAGCGATTACTTTCACAATTAAACAAGGTTTTTGATTATTTACCATGTCATATCATGCCAGGGATAGCGCTGATTTATGCACTGACAGACTGCTGTCATGTTTATACACATGATGATTTGTCAGTTTATTTGTTCTATAAACATGAAAGGAAAATGTGTTGAAATACTGCTTCGGATGTTGCCGCTATTATAAGTGGTATAAACAGGCATTTCAGATTAACTTGTGTTGTTTTCACACAGTTAAGCCCAAGCTAGTCACACAGTTAGCAATCATACATGGCTTCTTTCTGACACCGTCAGTTTAACTCCAGCTGCAAAAGATCCCGATTAGCTAGCAGTCAGATGACAAGCAGCCAATTAAATTACTGCATGCGATAATGAACATAAGCATTTATTATATAGATCTTACCTGGCTATAGTCACGCCATGCATGATGCATTTCATTACTAAATATATATATTCAAACAATTCCATTGACATTGTTTGCACTAATCTCAGTTTGCACTCATCTCAAACTATGTTTCAGAAGTTATTCTATCACATGATGTTCAGGTGATACATACAGTAGACCCCCGTTATAACACGATGGTACGTTTTCATTTCAAGAACATACCAGAAAGTGTGTCTGGTTCTTACAAAGCAACATTTAAACACGGAAGAATCGTTCATGTTTGTGTTCTAATTTTATACATTAAAACCATGATCATACCATGATTACATAATCATAATCATGGTATTCTCAAGTAATCGTAATCAATTATCTTGGTCCCGTAATTGCCCCAACCCTGATAGGCTGCAGTTTATTTACATGTGAACTTACAGTTTAGGTGTCTGCAGCAGTCACATCTCTGAAACGTTCCTTCACTGTAAAGTGATCATTGATAAAGTTCTAACATACAGCTAATAAATGTGCCTGGTCTGATCTAGATTTATGCCTAATGTGTCAATGAAGCTCTTTGTTGGCCACAAATTGTGCCAGGATGTCAACTACTACAGCCTCTCAATGTAGGGGCTAAGTCATCTGATAGAATGGATAATGATGCCTGCATATTTTTTAGTTTAAAAAATATTTGGTCGGATATTTCAGTGCCATAATGCAATTGTAGAGATCTACGTATTATCTGTTTTTGACTTTTAAATAGTTATAATTATATAAATGATTTTAATAAAACTAAAATTTTGTTTTTAAATTTGTATATAAACTGTTAATTTGATAACAATAAATATGATTGCAAACATTAAATAAATGGTCTATTACCACTTGTAACACACGTATAACATCCCATCAAACATATTTTTAAGTTGTCTTTATCCAACTAAATAAAGGAAGATCCTGCACACCCTCAATAGATAGAGACTACTTATAAAATAACATGAATAAGGCAAGATTCTGTAACTGCAGAGGTTGAAATGTCTATGACAATTACATGTCCAGTTCTGCTCTGCTTTACTGTATTCAATCAGGCTGGGGAGATGAATTCACCAGCCTTATTACTACAGTGGACTGTTACTAATTCTGACAAATAGTTAAAGGAACAAAATCACAGGAAGCTGGAATAAAATCAAGCATGAGCAGTCTTAGTAACTAGGGCCAATGCAACTAACTACTAAGATGATTTAGAGCAAATAATCCCTAACCTGCTAAGTAGTCTAAATAAATCCGTCCCCATTTCATGAAACACCCATTTTCCAGAAAGGGCCATAGATCCTACAGTTTAAGAGGAAATAAAACTGGTGAAGACATAGACTCCCTATTATTAACCTGACCCAGCTAGTGCTCTGTCTCACTGCGTGGTCCACCTATAACGCAGTCGACTGGTTGTGGACCCCTACCACCGTGTTATACTACTGTATGTATCACCTGAACATCATGGTCTTCAGGCATGTATGCATTCATGATTATCACATGTGAAACCCAATAACAATAGAAATTATTAATAAACCAGTCATGGGGTAATTATAATTGATTACACAATCTCAAGTAATTGTAATTTCCAGATGCAATGAAACCATAATCAATTACATTATAAATGTTATCGTAAGAGTGATTACTTTCACAATTACACAAGGTTTTACACAAAACTGCAATATGACCGGGGTTTCAACCCAATCCAAATTTGGAGTGAGTTTATAAACTGTATTTGTTGCTTATATTATTATTATCCTATATATTTCCGGATTATAGTCATGCCATTACATGATGTGTGTTGTTGCTGAATGTATATTTCCAAAATATTCAAACAATGCCAATTGTAAGAAAATGGATTTAAATGGAATGTTAGCACATTAGTATGCTTATGAATACATGGGCCGTTTCTCCATATCATAAGTATGTCCAGATGTGATCTTGTTATAAAGGCAGCCTGTATCATATTGTGGCAATTAAGCAAGACAGTTAGTGGCTTAATTAGTGATGTTCACCACTGTGTGCTATAATCACGGTTCCCACAGCCAAAGAAATATTATTTAAAGATTTAAAGGTAATAAATATATCAAGAAATGTGCAAAACACATATCATATTTATTAAATGTAAGATAAATTATTGACATTTTTATGGTACAGCCTCCTCCTTGTTAGCCCTTCTAGCTGTCTGTTCCACCCACTTTTATTTAAATTAAAACTCTTTTTCTTCTGAAATCGAAGGCATAATATTTTTTTCACATGCTTTTTGGTTCTAAGTGAATCTCTTCACAGGCAATATTTTTTCCAGGACATTTCCTGATTTTGTAAATGTTAGGACATTTCCAGGACCTGGAAAGTGAATTTGTTATTTTCCAGGAAATGTGGATACCTTGTATAATGCATTATATTTCTATGGACAGTGGGTGAATTGGTAAATTGGGTAAATCATCTGTTTATATGATCCGACTGAAATATAGCTTGTGAAAAGATTAAGAAGCTTTTTACTTGAAGACAAAAAGAAACCGTTATTGACGTTAACTTTTGAATTAGTATCCCATGTTTTATCATTATGACGGTCACAATTATGGCAATGCTAATAAATAGTAATTGGCATGGAAACAATATTGGCTTACTGGGGATCGTATTGATTATATCCGTGCAACTACAGAGAAAAATGAATTCACTACCCTGACAAGAAACTTGTGTAGAGATTTTGAATGGAAGTGGAGGCAGCCTGAAGAAAAACCCAAAAGATGGCAAGTCCTAACTAAAAAACAACACAGGCCTTCAGGATTGCAAAAACAATCAGATTTTTTAAACAATTGATTTTTTTAAACGACAACATTTTCTAACACATAATTAGTATGACTTGTTACAATAACAATAAATACAATAATTATAAAATCAAATGAAACATAATAAAAAATCAAAATGCATGATTTTTTGCAGTGAATCATTGATTTATCAATGATTTAAATCAAACAACTCTGCAAGCCTTGGTAACACACAGAACGAAGATGGCAGCCTCACTAGTGATGATCATGAAAAAGCAGAAATTATAAAGAATTACTTCCTAGCATATTCACCAGGGAAGACACAGAGAGAATACCTATTATGAATGAGTGATAGCAGTGTTACACTCAAGAGATATAATAATTACTCCTCCTGATCTGGTTGAGAAGAAACTAAACAAGTTGAATGTCAGCAGGTCCAGATGGATTCGATCCATAGATATTAAAGGAACTGTCCAGCGCAATAAAGCTGCCTCTGCATATAGGTAATATTCAATAAGTCAATTATGGAAGGTACACTACCAGAAGCATGGAAGGATGCCCACATAACACCGATCAACAAGAAAGGATAAAAAATACCCCAAGAAAATTATAGACCAGTAAGCCTAACATCAGTTATTGGTAAAATTATGCAAGCAATAATTAGAGACAAGTTAGGGTTGGCAAGCTTATGACACAATGTAAAAAACCATGGATTAATCCAGGGTTTATGACATCATGTTGTAAACAGGTTTATGACATGATATTGTCATAAACTGTTAAAAGCATATTTTGATATTGTGGTAATCATACACTGCGGTTGTTTGTAGCCAAAATCAATTGACTTGATTGATCTGCTATTTATTTTTAGAGCTCTTGGATTGGTGCCTGTGTATATGTGACAAGAGCTCAAGATATCTGCTAATCTGATTCTATTAATCCATCTTATAGTTTTCACATTAAATAATAGTTACACATGGTTAGTTTCATGGGTGGCTTTATTACAACCAAAGTAGATATAAGGTGGGGGAAAATAGACCTTGAGTCATAATGTAATACATTCTAAGACCAGTATTTTTCATAAATATTAAGGTATTACAGCATAGCACAGTAACCAGTCATGTTCAAGGGTGGTAGATCTGCCCATCCCATCTGGGAATATTTTCTTAGAGTGATAGTAGATGGCAAGGTTCATGCTAAGTGCAAGCCATGTGGTCACCAACAAGCACCACATGCAGAGAGAATGACAAAAAGATGAGAAAATGCCCAGATCACCACCACCTAACAGCCTGTCCACGGAAGAAACATATTGTGTCCAGCCAATCGGATATCAGCAGCCATATCGCAAAAACGTCAGGTACAGCCAAGTCTGTGCTTGACATTGAGATTGCAAAGATGTTCTCTATGACAGAACATCCCCAGTTTTTGCAGAGTGATCCAGCTGCTCCGACCAGGCTACACACCACCAAGATGTAAAGCTATCAGTGAAATACTGTTGGATAATGTACATGACCAGCTCACACAGGATATGAGGGACAGTGTTAGTGGTAAGACTGCTATATCGGTTCAGGATGGGTGGTCCAACATCCACAATGAAAAACAATATTATTGTATATTCACCTAAATTATGCCAAATATTACTTTCCCTTTTAGTACGACCCGTGTATAAGACACACTCGATTTAGGAGTATGAAAAGTGTGTCTTATAGGAGAGTATATAGGGTAATGATAATCCACAACTGGTAAAATAGTATCAAAAGATCAAAAAGAGAAAGTTAAAAATTAAAATCACAAAATATAGGTTTATGATGGTATATGTTGTCATAAAGGTATTTACGACAGCTTTATGACACTGTCATGAACAGGTTTACGACCATCATAAATCCAACCGTGGAGACAAGCTAGTCAAGCATATGATAAATAACAGTCTGTGGCTTTATTCCTGGAATGCTCATGTATGACCCAGCTACAGTAGGTCCCGACCATTAAGCCGAGATCGTATTTTAGGCCTTAAATATCACGATCTATGGTAGTACTGTCCATTAAGCCGACCTAAAAATCGTTTAACTTTTCCCTGCAGTATTTTTAGATGATATCAAATGTTTTTGACACATGAAATAGCAAAGAAACATCATCGAACATTGCGCTTGTGAACCATGGGAAAAAGTATTTGAAAAACAAGATTGCCTTGCAAAACAATGATAAATTTACTGAAATAACTTATTTTATTTTTTTTCAATAATACTATATTAATACAACAATGGTAAGCACACTCTTCTATGAAAACAAGATGTAGATCTACATCTATGCGCCAAACGAATGAGATACGACGCTCTTGGGTATGGGATGTCTTGGATAGGAGTTGTCTTGTTACAGACGCTGACTTCAAACGAGAGTCCAACAAGAATTATCAATAATTAAAAAAATCAACTAATTCTACATATAAACATTGATTTTAGTTATAAAGCCATGAATTATTATCATCAACTTGGTTCACTTCTATTTTCACTACATGACTGCATGAGTTTAGATCAAAATAATGATTGATGTGTTTTTTGCATATAGTCTAAGTTATCTACTTGGGCAGAAATCCTCAGTGGCATGCCATAAGGCAGCATACTTCGGTTAATGGACTGGTCCCAGAAATGCCAGATGGGATTTAATGAGGCCAAATGCAATGTTCTCCATCTATGCTCAACAAACCCATGTTATGAGTACAGTATGAGAAATACCTCCCTGGAAGAAATAACAGAGGAGGACTTAGGTGTCACCATTGACCGGGATCTGAATTTCCATAGGCATGTGTCCAAAGCATTAAGAATGCTTGGACTTGTATGGGCAACATTTACCCGAGACTCGCATCTTTGTACTATTGTAGGAGACAAGGCGACATACTTCAAGTGTACAAGATCCTGAAAAGTATAGACAGGCTGGAATCTAGCCAATTCTCTTCACTAGCTGACATGTCAAACACCAGAGGACATAGCCTCAAGCTTTCTCCCCAGCAGAAAGGTATTTCTCCCCTGCCATGGGGATAAATACCTTTCTGCTGGGGAGAAATGGCAGAAAGTGGTGAGATGTGGGAAGAAACTTCCAGGTATGTTTATTTTAAGGTGCAGCACCATAACAACATGCAAACCATAGTACATTCGTACAATTGTACTGGGATACAATTAATTATTAATTTATTCATCTGTTTAACAAAATAGTTCTAAGAAAAATAGCAAATATTCAAGATTTAATTGGTGTATTATATCACATTTGGCACCCTTACAGATGTAGTGCTGCCAGACAGAATCTCGTTATCTACATCCCTTGAACATATTGAATGTTATGTGATAATGTGTAAAATAACACTTCAAAACTTTAAGATATTGTCCAGGCACAATATTCAACATTTGCAAAGTATAAATTTGTATGTCACATATGCACCTCAAGAGAGTATATGTAAATGATGACATTATCAATAGCCATGCGAATTTATACTACTGATGATTAGCCAAGATGTCTGCTCAAGATATATAATTACTGTGGCTTTTACTGTGTACGGGAGAAACCTGCCAACCCTGAGGCAATATGTTTTTATTCCGCCAGAGTGACATTCTGATTCTGATTAGACAAACATTTGATAAGGGATCGTTACAATCTGCTGTGATCCATTTATTAAGAAATAGCTTGCATAGAAAACAAGACTTGACTGGAGTTTTTAACAGACTCTAGTTGTGCCATCCCTACTCCATAGATCTGGTATTAAGATTAGAGGTGACATAAATTCATGATAATCACTTGAGCTTATTAAAATGTGTACAACTTTCTTTATATTGGTCGCCTCCATGGTCTAGCAGTAGCGTGCTGGACCACAGATCACTTCCACTCATGTTCTAATCCCGGCGTGGGCATATCTGAAGGTTGTTTCATTTTTCACTTTGTTTCATTACCTTTGGAGGTCGCTCAGCCCATTTAGCCTACCTTGTGCACAAAAGTGGCCGTAAAACATCAATCATCATCTTTACATGTTATTACCTATTGACATAATTCAAACGGGAAGACTCGCCACTGAGGCCTTTTCGCCATGTAAAATTTATCAGTTTTCATGGCCCATTCATCCTTATATTTAATGGGTGAATAAAATAAATAGCGTATCTAACGCGGAAGAAATAATCATGTATTTAACACATATGGGCAAATCACGCTTTTTTTCAGGACATTTTATCATCTATTATTGTTGTGACTCAAATAAATTTGGTGCTTTCCACACTATTAATTGCAAATATAGTTATTAATAATAAAAGTGCCATTAAACAATTAAAAGTGTGAGTGGTGAATAGGCTCAAGCTTCAGTGACGAATGGGCCCGACAATTGGTGGCGAAGAGGGCAGGGAATTTGGTGATCGCTGGCCAATGGGCCCGCTGGCAAAAAAGTTCGGGTGGCGAAAGTTCCCGGAGCCATTCAAACTCATGAAACTGTATATGATTATTGAAACTGAGCTCTTCATGTTTAAATAATGTTTTTTATCAAACTACTCAAGTTAATTTTTGATGAAATTGAAAGTGCATATCTACGTCCACTACGATCAATTATTTTCAGTGAATCAAAAGGATCACATTGTCAATGACTGAATGAGTCGACTGACTGTCTGAGTGTCACACTCAGTCGAGTCAGTGACAATGACAGTGTGGTCCTTTTTATTCATAAAACTCGGTATCTTACTATCTACAAATATTTAGGATACACGTAATTTAAATATAATGTGGGGAGAACAATCTTCATTATTAATAAATTACCTCCATATTATGACTTCAATAATGATGAGAATAAGTTGACAGTTCAAAAACTAAATACACAAATCTGTTAACCGGAAGTTGTTGTCACCCGCATGGTTAGCAGGACAATTCGCCACACCGAAATTACGCCCCTGTTTTAGAAACATTGGCCCAAATTAAATGAAAGACCGTGAAAAATTACCATGATATTTTTCAAACAACCTAGTTTCTTAACATATACCAAAAAATGGTACATACTTAATTATGTACAAAGAGATTTCAGATGAATTCATGTTTTTTTTAAAATATATTCCAAGTAGATCTAGATGACAAAATATTGATATTTGATTTATTGAGTAAAACTTATTGATGTAACTTTCTATGGAGTACAAAAGAGTACATAATAAATTTTACACATACAAAAAAAAAACGAGGATACCACAAAAGCCCAGATATATCCAGAGAGCTTAAATAAATAGTCCTTGATAGTGTAAAACTTATTTACATTGTGGTCCTCTTAAAACAAGGTCGAAATGACCTAATAACTAAAATAGTGTAGATTCGAAAATATGCATATTTATATTTATTCATGGCTAGTATTATATATTTTTTTCATACTGATTTATTTATATGTAGCTAGTGAGAAGATTATACATCAATATATAAATTTACAGTAATATAGCTTTGAGGCTATTTACAATATGGCGGCGCCCTACGAGCAGTTTCGGCGTGAAAATTAGATCTAAATGTTTTATTTATTTATACATCTTTTGACCACAATTAGCAGGAATTGTCATGCGACTATTCTTGGACGTTTAACTATATCGTTTCGATTTACTGATTTCAACAATGCACATGACAAGAAAGCTTTGTTATTGTATAACTCGTCGAATGTTGAACATGTGCTTTCCGACGGAGTCAAGGATATTTATCTACCAGCGGATAAACAAATCGCCGTGTTCGGTTGCGTTAAGAAAATTGTATAGTAATTATCCACCCGGACACGTGCATACGAACAGATTCAGTAAATATGTGTCTGTCAGCAGAATATTATCAGTGAATAGGAATAATGGCATATTACCGAGAACTGCAAGTGATTGTTCATGGAACCTCACAGTTAAAAAGACAAAACTGCCCTTACTAGTCGACGTTAATAATGTGTCGTGTTGTTTATGTGCACGGGAATTGTACACTACATCTGTTTTGGCTAATAAAGAAAGAACACCTAAGGATGTTGATCCTTCAGTAAAAGAAGCTTCCGAAGAAACAGAAAGTTCGGACTCATCCAAAGGATGGGTATGAGTATTTTGTGAAGTGCTTGTGTAGCTGAACACCAGAAATCTGTGTTTTGGTGTTATTGTTCTGATCATTCAATACCCATGCTCTTTCTGGCCTTAGACCTGAAAAGTTTTCTTTCAAGTCACTGGTCGGAACCGTATATGCTGGTGGTAAACAGCTGAGGAATGAGCACTATTTTGGCTTGTTTCGGATGCTCAGACGAGGATATAAAGATCTGAGCACTCAGCAGCAACCATATTTCCTGCAGTAAATCAAGCATGAAATTAACAAAGCCCCTGTAAGAGGCCATGTCCTACAGTGACTGGCTGGGGTATCATTTCCCCTCAGGGCTATCGGGAGCCTGCGCATTGAGTCCTTGGACCTTTAGCGACAGCGAACAGGTTTCCGATGCTCGGCTACATAACCACTTCAATTATATTTAGGGTGAATAATCTAACCAGACTTGGGATCAATTTCAATTCCATTTGGTCAATGGTCCTTTTCATTCCAAAGATTCCTGAAGTAATGGCCAATCAGAGGCTGGCTAGCTTTTGACCCAGGTGACAAGAATTTAAAAAAATATAGTATAATAGTTATGTTAATCTGGCGAAACCTCTTATTTCTAGAATATCCTAATGTCTCGCACAAATACAGGGCTCGACATTAATGGTTGTCCCGGACTACATAATCAGACAAGTAAAACCACATGCTTGGTTGTTCGGGGTGTCTAAAAACCATCGAAAATACATTTTCCGTAAAATGATTTTCCGCTGTTTTGGAGCTCTTCACAGTGGATAAAGGATTATTGTTTAAAACACGTGCCCCAATACTACACCAATGGTTGCTAAAAAGCACTATTCTCAATTGTAGGCTGGATTTTGTTTCCTGATCTGAAATAATGCTAAAATCTACTGCTGTAGCCATTTCAGCTGTCATAATTATAAATATTTACTGAATATAAGAACCATGCTTGAAGGACGGGAGAGATTTTGGTGAGCTGGTGATCTTGGCTGGTAAATAGCAATTTGCATTATGATGGTCACATGACTCAAATACTCTCTCCTGATTGGCCAGTTGTCTTTGTTTACAGTAAATAAAAGCACATGGTCTTGTTTATATGGTGGATTTTTGTCCCTTTCCTGTTTATTTGTTTGATCACTGTGTTTTTTTCCTCCATTTTATGTTAATATTATGACATAAATATGGATTAATTATATTATTAATAATAACAATGGCTGAAATGGCGGTTTTTAACGTGGCTGGCAACCTCAAATGAGGGAGACGTATATATGGTCTGTAATTTATAGCTTCCCCACGGAGACTAATTCAAAAAAATTGGAATTTAGAGTAGATGGCATGTTCATTGGAGAAAACCTCGCCAGTTGCCTGGCTGGATGAAAAACTCCTCCTAATATGGAGCCTGCGCATTGAGTCCTTGAACCTTTGCAACAGCGAACAGGCTTCCGATGCTCGGCTACATAACCACTTCAATTATATTTAGGGTGAATAATCTAACTAGACTTGGGATCAATTTCAGTTCCATTTGGTCAATGGTCCTTTTCATTCCAAAGATTCCTGAAGTAATGGCCAATCAGAGGCTGGCTAGCTTTTGACCCAGGTGGCAAGAATTTAAAAAAAAATATAGTATAATATTAATAGTTATGTTAATCTGGCTAAACCTCTTATTTCTAGAATATCCTAATGTCTCGCATAAATACAGGGCTCGACATTAATGGTAGTCCCGGACTACGTAATCAGACAAGTAAAACCACATGTTTGGTTGTTCGCTGTGTCTAAAAACCATCAAAAATACATTTTCCGTAGAATGATTTTCCGCTGTTTTGGAGCTCTTCACAGTGGAAAAAAAGCATCATTGTTTAAAACACCTGCCCCAATACTACACCAATGGTTGCTAAAAAGCACGGTTCTCAATTGTAGGCTGGATTTTGGACCGATATCAGCGATAGTTTCCTGATCTGAAATAATGCTAAAATCTACTGCTGTAACCATTTCAGCTGTCATAATTAACTATTTACGAATATAAGAACCATGCTTGAAGGACGTAGGATTTTGTTGAGCTGTGACTTGGCTGGTAATAGCAATTTGCATTTGATGGTCACGCGACTCAAATACTCTCTCCTGATTGGCCAGTTGTCTTTGTTTACAATAAATAAAAGCACATGGTCTTGTTTATATGGTGGATTTCTGTCCCTTTCCTGTTTTTTTTTTGATCACTGTAAAATTCTTTCAATCTATTAACATTTAATATTATGACATAAATATGGATTAATTAAATTATTAATAATAACAATGGCTGAAATGGCGATTTTTAACGTGGCTGGCAACCTCAAATGAGGGAGACGTATATGGTCTGTAATTTATAGCTTCCCCACGGAGACTGATTAAAAAAATTTAGAATTTAGAGTAGATGGCATGTTCAGTGGAAATTCCAGTTTCATAAATTCCAAATAATGCCAAGGGACGTTCTGACACAAAAGAATACTGTAAATTGTATTGCTAAGTGGACATTTGAATTTCCGTGGCTGTTTCCTGATAAGGCAGCAAATGAAATGTTCTGCAAAACCTGTAGCTAAGGGTGTACCTACTAAAGCCAACCTGGCCAGTTCTTGGACAAGCGATTTTTTTTCCGAACAAGCAAAATGAAGTGTGACTTGTCCTACATGACAAGTGGCCAAAAAAGTTAATGTCGAGCCCTGAAATACGTGAGAAATTAATGATATTTATAATTTAAATGAGTTTGATAATACGAAATAGCTGTGTGTATTTTAAATGTTTTTTTTCATCTGAAACTGTGTAAGATCAATATAACTGTCACATATAATTTATTAGGTTGGAAACAAGTTGTGAGTTCAATATTTTATATTATAAACCTGAATATACCTTCTACATTACCCCACAAATTTGAAGCAACGGGCAATGAACAAACAGTTATTTCAGTGAATAGTAAATCCTGTCCATGATTTCATCCTCAAAAGGGAGTTTTTTTTTCTCAGTGCAGTTCACTTTTAGTTATGTTTGCAGTCATAACTAACTAATCTGCTTTTAAAATGTCCAAAACAAATAATGTTATTTGATTTTATCGAGTAATTCCAGACAATTTTAATAGAGTAAAATATTATAAATCATGGCCCCCTTGACCATTATTACGAAATAACTCAAAAAGTTAGCCAGCTCCTGATTTACCGAGGATTGTGAATCTCGATGAAAAGGACTGTCCAATTCCCATCAAATTTATTAATTCCAATTCCCATTATATATTTTTTATATTTGAGGAAATGTAATTAAAAAATGTACTTGTACTCGAATACTTGAATTGTGTTTGTATTCAAGTACTTTCCCATGTACTTGGCTCCAACCCTGGACACATATGTGATTACATATAAAATAAGAATGAGTTAGGCTTTTACACAATTAATCTACATATAATAATTTGTATATCACTAGTATAAACATACCCCCTTAAGTTCTGCTGTAAAATACAGTTCTGATGTTGAATGCTCAGACCTTTATGACCTACGAGTTTTTTGATGCTTGAAGTAAATAACAACAGATTTGGTTTTATACTAAATTAAATTGAGTTATAAGTGATATATTTCTTCTGTAATATCACTAAATAGTATAATGACCTGCAATACTGTCCATATGGAATACACTATGGGGTACTCTGTTCATGCGCCAAAGCCATTTCCATAGGGGGTGGTGGGGGTGGTTTGGGTGATGTTTCTACACAGGTGGTATTTAAAATGTGCATTGTTTATAGATGTATTCTGGCAACTTCAATTCAAATATATTAATTAGTAGTACTTTTAACAGCATTGTATCTGAAATCAATATAATTAGCTTTGAGTGTATGTAGATAGTATACCCAAATTGAAGTAAACTATTCCTATTGCTAGATGTTGGAATAAAACAAAATACGAATATTTATATGTTGGCTTTATTATCATCTGAATAATGGTATGGCCTATATGTGCTTTAAAGTAGATTTAACCATTTTTTCATGCCTTACTGTGATAGGACACATTAACCATTGTTTTCAAATTATAGTTTTTATGCCATCCCACTGGCTTAGCTGTCTTTTCCAGATTTTGGTTGGTAGCACAGAGATTTAAAGTCCTCACCCAAAGATTCAATGTATTTGTTGAACAAACCTAGATTGTCACAGCCCTTAATGAGTTCAGGATCTCCTATGTCAACATGATTAAATAAAGCCACTGAAGTCCAGTTAGATATATATTAGGCTTCAGTGGAACTATGACCAGTTGATAACATGATTATGCACCAGACGTGGAGTAAGTTCCATTTAGTCAATTCCACATCACATTTATGATAATTGGAATTGATAAATGATTTATCAATTCCAAATATATCAATTCTATTTTTACATATTCCAATCACTGATACAAGTAGTTACTCTGAATACCTACTTGGAATATTCCAAGTAGCATTGTCATGGAAGAAATATTTCTGAATTAAAAAATAAAATGGTAAATTTATGTGTGTATTTAATTTGTTTATACTATAGCAAACTTCAATTCCAAATTTATCAATTCCAATTCAATTTTGTTTTAAATAAGCAATTCCAGAATTGGAATACCACACAGAACAAATAAACAATCCTTAGACCTATTGTATAATTCTATTGTTGAATAGACCGTTAAAAGCTGTTACTACCCTTAAACGAATTCAGATATATATTACCAAGTAATTACACTATCCACCTCTATGGCCTAGTGGGTAAGATCAGGGGGCTTTCTTACTCCTGGTCATGCTGTGCTGGAGATTGGAGGTTTGAATCCCGGCTGTGACTTTATAGTAGGAGGTGTTTTTCAACCAACCAGGCAACTGGCAAGGTTTTCTCTGCCACATTGCAGTTGGTGGTGTACACTGCACTGCATATCTTCAAGTTCGGTTTTGTATCTGAATGTTAACTGTATTGTTGGGATATTTCTTTGGGGAGTCACTCATCAACTGTTTACATTTTCCAGATGTTACCAGGGCTACAGTTAAATAAACCACTTGCTCAATGGTCATATTTCTGCTGAAGCTAGGTTTATAATGTTTAAATAAGTTGTGTTTCGTAAACGATAAGTTTATTTATGATAAGAAAAGGCTTAAAATAAAGAATGCTGTTATTTTGTAATCTGATTTGAGGACCATTACATAACTTGAATACCGGTTTGTAGGGTATTCCAAATGGACAGTACTATAGACGGAAGTGCATTCAACTGATTATGTGTTATCTGCGCAAGTCAGCTTTTTTGCTCAATTTCACAAAACTGATTAATTATTTCATTTGCAGAGAGAAGATGTAATTCTGACGATACCCAATGCTTTAACCATTTCCAGAGTAGCATTAGCACCAGTCTTGGGCTACATGGTCCTTCAGCAGTCATACGTCTTCGCTTGTGGCATGTTTGCGTATGCAGGAATAACAGACCTTGTAAGTTGGACCAATCAGAGTTGACAGTGGGAATGTGTATGGAGCTCAGCCAATTGAGATAATCAGTCATGCCCATTGATTTGTACTGGGTGAGGTGGTTTTGAATAGGTTTTGTGTTTAGTACTCAACAGCCTATGCCTGTGACAAGTTTTTGTTTTATTGCAAAAGCATGCAATACATTTTGAGTCCGAATAATGACATAACAGCATGGACCAGCAGCATTTGATATCTTTCTGTGAGTATCGAATAAGCCTATCTCCCTTGCCAATCAGTGGGAATGAAGTGATTTAATTTTTCATGAAACTTGACAGTATTTTTAGCAACACGATATTTCTAGTTACTCATGAAACCGTAAGTAAATTATAGTTTGTTGATACACCAAGAACAGAATTATGTAGCACGATCAACGTCTTAAATGTAAATGAATGTTTTTGTTAGCAGTGTATTCACCTGAGTAAGCCTTCAGTAACAATGTGCAGGGCTAGAATTTTGAAACCAATCCATGAATGAATTTGTGCAAGGATTCGTACAACTTTTTATTGTGCGAATCAAATATGAATCGTCCAAAATTACCGAAGATTCATAATATACTGCTGAAATTGGAAACAAACATTTATGGAAACGCATTTATTTTTTAAATTGAACATTAAAGTTTTATGTGATTAATCTGATTGTATATGTAACAGTGTTTAATGGACCAGTGAAATTGATTGTGTCATTGAAAATGGCCCCCGTAGTTTTGTTGAGTCTGATTACAACAAAGTTTGGACAGTTCACAGAAATATCACACCGACTTGCATTTAATTGACACTCTTTTTACCATATATTAGTAATTTACTATGTGTATCTTTTTAAAGAAATAACCTCAAAATCCACAAACAATCGACAATTACACTTGCAGACATGGCCAATGTTAATATCATTTGACTAGGTGTGATTGCCTGTTGAGTACCAGTTGTGTGTGATGGAATCATTCACTCTGCTAAAAATAATGTGAGGTGGGAGAACTCAAGAACATCAGTATATTCAGATAAATTAATGGTAAATTAAGAATGATATGTTTAGTTAGTTTTACAGTTTTGACACACATAAAAAAATTTAAAGCAGGAATATAACATGAATACAAGTTGATTTTCGTAAATTCTTGGGAAATTCTAGCCCTGATGTGACTACTTTCAGTTTATGGTATGTAACTGCTACCATCCATGTGATTAGAAACACTGTTTAGTATCTGTATGTTTGTATGCGTAGTTCATTGTATTGAAGTAATCACTGAAATAATATTTTGATGAGCAGGGGATAATTGTGCTTAATTCATAACTTGCATTGTAGCTGCAGACCTAATTTGTCAGCACACGTTTGTTTAATTCCTTCGTGCACTATATAGAATGCAAATAATTTGTCATATCAGATAACTTGGTGTCAGATTTTGTTGTTATTTTGTGCTTTGCAATAGAATATTTGGACTTTCATGATAGTATAAACTATAAATGATCTAGTTTAATAAAACATTGAAATCATGAAGCCATGAAATCATTCACTACTGTACTATGAAAAAATGGTTATTTATTCAAAGAGCATTTGTCATACACCACCAAGTTGTTTAGCTGACGCTGTCAGTGTCAGTTGAATACAATTGAGCAGTAGATTTTCAGCATAGTGTAAATTAAGAAATCAGATTACTTCTTACATCCACCTGTTATAGTAACAAAATATTGTGAATGATTAACTTTATTGTTTGCCTCCAAGCTGGATGGCTACATAGCGAGACGATTTCCTAGCCAAGCTTCCTCATTTGGCAGCTATCTGGATCCCTTAGCTGACAAGTTACTGGTCAGCACGTTGTTTATAACACTCACAGCAGTACATTTAATACCAGGTGAGTATCGGTATGTTTTGTTTGCCTTATGATGTTGTTAACATTATTTGAAGGCAATCCTCAGCCGTATATCCGATTTGTGAAAAGTTCTGAGGCTAACTACGTTCTCACTCACTCCGTTCTCACTCACTCACTCGTATTTGGTACATTGATACATACAGCGATATCATTCACAACACTCATTGCCACTTTTCAGTTATCCCCATAGTTACTTTGTTTTCCAAATTCCAGTGGCAATTTCCATCACAAAGTAAATTCCTTGGCAGTTTTTACTTTAAGTTCTAGTACAGTTCAGTGCTGCCATTATAGACTATAAAAAAGAATTAGGCTTTATTTTATGTTTGTGCTTTTATACTTCTTCATACTTTTTTAGCATAGATACTTTTACAGGCTGATTTTTTTAAAGCATAGATAATCAAATAGTGAATGAAGATAAATTTCTATTACACATTCAGATGTAGTTATGAATAAATAATGCTTTAACTGATCTAGAAATTATTACCACAGCTGGTTAGGTACTCTAGTTGCACAAAACTCCACTGCGTTTTTCAAATACTCTATAAAAACAATTTGTTTAAAGGTATTACTTATATAACTGTTTATTTTCCAGTTGTTTTAACTACATTGGTGATTGTACGAGATGTGCTGCTTATAGGTGCTGCTTTCTATGTTCGTTATATCAGTCTCCCTGCACCAGTAAGTGACATATAGATCTCGTTAATACCAGATTGAGGCATCATACAATGTTTTATGCATAAATTTGTTTATATAGACACAAGTCATAAAATTTATAAATTTAAAAATCATTAAAACTGATTTAAACTGTTTCTCTCTCCCTCTCTCTCTCTCTCTCTTATATATATATATATATATCCTTTTTATGACATTAATTAACAGTGAACAAAAGATATGGTTTAATTAATTTATATATATTATTTTAACTTGTGTATCTTATGATCAGATGTATATTAAGAGGAATATGGATTCAGCCATTTCAAAGGAAAAAATCTTATAAAAGTGCAGATTTATCAGTCTCATACACATTATTCAATATATTGTTTCACCTAAACTTAATGTAAAACTTGTAACTTTGGCCTTTTGTTCTAAACATTAAGCATGAAATATTAACTAACGCTATTTTACTCAGTCTTTACCCGCACGTTTTAAAATGTTTTTTGGGGGACATTCCTTCACTCTGTGGATGTGATATTCCCTTCAGCTAGACCCAGATTAATCACAGCTTACAGAAGTAGTGCTGTTTCTTAGATTGGTTTAGTGGCAATAGTATTGCCCATTTTAAGATTCCTGACTGAAAGTATGATGTGAATTTGAGAGTAACACATCTTGCAAACCTCTGGGTTGTGGGTTCAACTCCCACTACCACCTGTGTTTGAGAGTCGCCAGATGTGCCCGGCACCAAGGCTTAAAAAACAATCAATCAACCTCGCACTTCTCTGCAAGCAACATACAAGAGTGATGTATGCTATCATGGCAAGAACCCACTCTTATTCAGCAACCACTCCCATGTGACATCCTTCCAGTCATGTTTTACTGCTACCTGTAGATCATATCATTTAGGATTGGCTTATTACTGGCACTATCAGTGATTTAATTAACCCTCACACACACATGTCATTGACAGATTTGCCAATAAATTGTATTAGTCACCAAGTAAGGTCTCCATTGTGATGTGGAACAATTGACATGGGTTAAAACATAAATATTGCTTATTTTACAACTACATTTGTGCACACTGTAGGATAATTGGGTCAGTCAGACTTCAAAGGTCAGTGAGATGACGTGAAAGGTAAAATGCCATTCAGAATTAGCTATGCTGGCTTTGAAACCAGTACTAAAACTTTCTAGATTACATTTTTGTATTACAATGATTTATAATCTAATTTTTCACACCATTGTGTCAACATTAGATGTCACCCAAAATGCACATAATTGCCATACATTTTAGACAGAATTCAACTTATTAACTTGATCAATCAATCCATGTCTTTGTGACAATCCGTTTGATGAAAGGCATCACCACTTTCTTGACTATTATCATTTGAAAATGATTCATTTGCTCGTGGTTTTGTTTGGGAGGGGACCCTTTCTTTTGTCATTGTAGGTGAAGTAATCTTGAGATCATTTGGCAAAAATTCAGATATCAGTGTATTACATGTCTTTGAAGCACACCTGAAAATTAATTAACTGTTTTTAATAAGAATTCTATGATCCAGTTTTAGTTGTTATTAACTCATCACTCTGTAATACATATCACAACATACTTCTGTCTTAGGTGCATCTATGATAACCTGTCATGTGATGTGACTTGAAAACAGTTCATTTATGAAAAACGTTTCTAGAAGATAACCCAAATCTTATTCATTAGTCATCATATTTCATACAAAATTAAATATAAATTCATTACCTTTCAGTTATTCAAATGTAATTATTCCTAACAATTATTTAAATACGCAAGTAAGTAGTTAATATAGAAAATGTTTTGTCTGGTAGTGGATGCTGTAAGGTGGTGTTATTGTTTAGCAGAGAAGTTTTTGAATGATTTATCTTTACATTTAATGTGTCTAACACTTCTGTTTATTTATATGTTATGAATATTGAGTGTCCTTTGTTTGTTATTTCTGTAGAAAACGTTGCGTAGGTATTTTGATGTGACACATGCCACTGCTCAACTACAGCCAACATTTGTTAGTAAGGTATATATATCAAATTTTCTAATGCAACCTTTAAATGATCACAGTTTGCTTGAATTAAAGTGAACAGCTTTATATTCATTACTATTCATGGCATAATTGGTCGCATTTGCACATCTGAGTTTACGCTATTATTGTTACAATGTATCCATTCCTTGATATTTTAAACAGTTCAATACACTTGTCCAGCTGAGTTTAGTCGCTGCAACTCTAGCAGCTCCAGTACTGAATTATGTGGATCATGTGGCCCTCACCTATCTCTGGTATATTCTTAAATCATGTTTCTATGTGTCAAACCACTTTGTTGTTGTTGTTTTGTTTAGTCTTAGCATCTGATATTCATTGTTTGTAAATTTTAGTTTTGATGCTATGTGTTATTCTCAAGCATGAATCCATTCACTGTGGAATCATGAAATTTTTCAGAACATAAATATGCCTGTGTACCATCTGATACACATCATCTGCTTTTACAGGTATCTCACAGCAGGAACAACAATAGCATCAGGATTATCATATATCTTTGCCAAGAACACTTTCAGAATTCTCAGGGAAACAAAGAAACAGAGAAAAGCAGCACAGAAGAAAAGCCAACAGGGCTAAAACTCATCCATCTGTTAATGGAAGGCAAGGATAGAGTAGGATCACGCGTTTGTTATGTGATTCTTTTTTTACCAGAACATCTGTTACCAACTTGTGTTATATTTAGTGTATACGTTCTTCTTCAGTTATTGAACATAGAGCTGTTCAAGCAATGTCAGAAGGGGAAATAAAATGTTGAAAAGGAAGTGGCCGACATCTTAAAATTTGTTTTCTATGATCGCACGTTTTTTATGCTATCACGTTGGTTCTATTAAATTGCAGAACAACGCAATCTTACATAAATTTATTGTAACATTTTTCAAGTTGTCACAGCTAAACTGAATCACTAAATGGTAACTTGTTTTTTTGTACAGTTAATAACTGTTAATGGTGGTAGAAAGTAAAAAGATTCTGTGTTCAGCTAAAAGATGATAGTCCTAAAAATAATGAGAACTAGAAGAATTTATACGATTACAAAGAGATAATTTATTCTTTTGGCAATAATAATGGGACATCAAAACATAACAATACATTTTGACCATGTAATGGCACCATATACATGGTATATTTGACTAAACACGCAGAATATTTTATTTTTGGCTTTATTAGTCTATGAAAGAATTCTGCTAGTGCATGGTTCTGTCCCTAGGTAAGTACTGCTTCACATTGATGTAGGTAACTGCTTGTTGGAGAAGACTTGATGCCGTGTAATTTGACCAATACTATCAACTGTCTTGGTAGTTCAACATTAAAAATATGACATAATCTAGACCAGACAGTTGGGGTCAATTGTATTCAGGTAATTACTTGTTTTTAATCAAACAGAATTAATAAATTTGGAATAGAATCCACAGTATAATTTCATACACAATTGTGAAAGTGTTTGTATGAATAAAAGTAACTGCACATACCTACTTTATAGATTCTTGCATATATATATATATATATATATATAAAAGAATAGGTATATGAATAAACTTCATGTCATTGTAAATCTACAAATTTCAAATCGTACAAATATTTTATTTGGAATTGATAAGTATGACGTAAATTTGATAAAATAAAATTGACCCCATGTCTGATCCAGACTTTATAGTTAAGCATACATTTCTTTTACTTTTCATCCAATACGGTAATGTGATGACAACATCACAGCATTCAATTGTGTCAGATCTTTGAGATTATTGAGTAATTGTTTGAGCCGTCATAATAAGTTTTAGGGCGACAGGATGAATCGGAATGATTTCCTTAAATTTTGGTCCCTAGCACTATCTGTGCTCGTATATTTAGTTTGATTTTTTGGCGATGATAAATTCGTATTCAGCACTCAACATGCTTAACCATCACCAGTTGGGATGATTTCTAATACATGATTATCATGAAGCTTATACGATGAAAGAAATTTTAGTTACTGTATTTTCCAAAGCATAGTTACATATATATTTGCTGTAACAAATTGATGATGACTCTTGATATTCCAGTTATCCCATTGTTCAAGTTTAACATTGTTTTATTAGATGTCACTTGTGCCAATAATGTAATTATGTTTGAAAATACTTTGTTTAGCCAAAGATGGTTACATTTCGTAATGCGGTTTGGTGTGCAGGTTCGATCTCGCTTGTATGTGTCGTCATACGATTTGATCAAATACTGATGCTCTGCAAATTAACAACAGTTATTTCATAAATGCATTTTAATGTTTAAACAAGCCAACAACGTCACAAGGAATTCTTCATCAGTAAGCATCGTATACCATCGCTGACTAAGTACATTGTAATCGGTATTGTCATTTAATCAGTTGTAAATAAGTGAAATAGAGTATTGAAGCTGTGATCAATAGAATTTAAAATACAAATAAAGGATAATGATTACACACCATAGAGTAGTTCTTGTTCTAAGCAAACTCTAAAATGGATGGATACAAACATAAGCCATAAATATTTTTAGTTTACTGGAAATTTGTCAACACAAACTAGCAACATTAGCTCACTGCAGTTAATCAATGATTTAACACAATTCATTATGCAGACAACCTTCCACGAAACTTATTTTACTGAAAACTTATTTGGCACCGAGCTCATATAAACTGTACAGTGAATATTCATTAAATGAATGTGTGATTAATCAAACAGATGTGGTACTCCAATTTGTCTTCAAATTTGATTTGTCCCCAGTCCGGATTTAAAATTTTACCCATGTAAACACACAGAAATGTGACACACGTAATTAGCACGGGTGACTTTGGATCGATGCAAATTTCATTATAAACAAGTAACTATTGATGAAAATGCTCGATTACCTTTAACTGCCTTACCAATATCATAACAGTGGCTAAATGCAAATCTTCACTCATCTTTTTATCAAACAACAAATATTTGGTCAAGGAAGATCAAGTGAAGCAATCATAGACATGCTGCATCATTGTCAGATAGCATGTGACTATGTTAGTATCAACAATACAGTGTGCTAGCACAGTGATGTATAGGCTGTGTTCTGATAACTAATGTACAGGGTTTTTCAAAATCCCTGGACTCGAAAAATAAATACATTTTAGCAACTTTCAGGTGCCTTTATAATGACGTTAATAAACTGTGCGTGCACGTGTCTGGTCAGGTCTTCAAATTCCAGTTTTGCCTGAATCTGAGGGTTATTTCATCTGATTTTTACCCCCAGATCTTCCCCTCAATCATATTTCCAAGCTATGACCGGTCACTTATTTAGCACATAGGCCTCTAGTGTTAACGCTGTCCAGCAGATAATCAATCAAACAGTAAAAGTCATCCACTCAATCAACGAATTTTTCTATGAAGTAGGCCATCAACTATATGTTCCAGGCTTGATCAGCCCCAATGACTAAACAAATCATTCACTCAGTCAGTCACTCTGTAAAATATGTTAGCATATAATAAAAACAGCATATAAATATGGAAATAAACATTCAGATCTACTATTTCACCCATCAATAATGAAGCAGTATTCTACCAGTATTAAGTTCATATAAAAGAAATAAGTGTAACCTTGTACATAATGCCAGATCACGAAGCTTCACTAGGTAAAGCAATAGACCCCTCATACAAATATACTGCAACAGCTATGCTTCACAAACCTGTTTAAAATATACAAAAGAGACAAAGTTGGTTTTGGGAACACATACATCACAGGGTTGGGGGTTTAATTGGTTAACCCAACCCGGTAGGTTAAACATTGGTTTAAATAATTTTATGGTGCCAACAAGAAAGCAGCCAAGCTTATCTCATGCCATAAAGAACATCAAGGTGAACATCAGCAGATACTTGTTTAATGTGCTGTATGTAAAGTTACTGCTACATATTTTCTTCCATGTGCTTTCATGCCGATATGTAAATGTGTGTGTGCATAACATTTTCTGTTCTTACTTTTATTGTATCACTTGGTGATGAATTGTGCACAAAACTCATTTAACCAATGTTTAACCCAAAACACAGGTTTAGTCAAACCAGGGTTAAACCCATTGGGGGGGGGTTGAACCTGCCAACCATCACACGCAGAACTTGTACTGATGCCATACCTTGCCTTTTAAAGGCTATGGACGGTATTCATCTTCTCATACGTTGTGCATACAGACAGCAAATTTGTGTTTATAGTATACATCATAGCATACTGGTTTGTGCAAGAAAGCTTTACACAGGAAAAATACATCATGCAAATCATGCTCATCTCCTTCATTGCAATAATGGATTTTTTCTCCACTTATGTGTCAGAATTAAACAAGTATAATACGTAAATAAGTACTCGGTGCATTTCTATCAACCACAGATTTGTTATGTTTATAAAACACTCGAATAAAATGAAAATCTCTTGTAAACATGCTACTTAATGACCATGATGCAAAAGCATTCAATTTTGGTGTTCTCTTGTCTCGTCAGGATTGACGTAACGTTTTCCACGGTCATTGCTCCCTAACAGTGGCTGTTTTTCTGGAACGGTCACCGTAATTGTACCTGGATTTGACTTTCCCTCATTCCAGTAGGATATTATGTATACCCTGAAAAAGACAAAACTTGGGATATGGATAAGTTTATAACACTAAAAGTAAGCACGCGATGCCACTGCTCCGATATCATTATAAAAAGTGGAATGCTTAAAAAATTAACCAATGCATACGTCAGCACACAAGAGGCAACGAAGTAGAATGTTGCCATGACGAGGTAAACAAATCCAGTCAGTATGTTCTGGGTGCTGGCATAGATTGGGTTGAAGATGGCAACTCCAGTGATGGAACACATCAATTCTAGAAAGGCCACAGCTCCAAACACGACACCTAAAATTAAATGCAATGCCTCTCATATCTGATAGGAAATGCTGAGCAGTGTGTGTCAAAGAAGGTTAAGCAAATGGTCTGGTTCCATTAATTTTGTTATCATAATGCACAACAAATCTTGTATTTGTTATTAACTTGTAAGTAAGTTTTTCATCATTAAAAAAAAATTGATATTAATGGTGCCACTTATCACCTTGTTCTGATTTATCCACAGTGTTCGACAAAAGTGTCCTTACTGTAGGGATGTAGAGCACACTAAACACACTGAACACTGGAGCTGAAATAAGTGAATTATTTTGGTAATAATCTCAACAAGTCATGAATATACAATACAGAGGTACTGCACAAATGTAAATTGTACAAAGCTGAAACATGCCATGTTGCAACAAAACAATGCAATGATGTTATCTATAAACTTCTGCATTTTGTCTGCAGGGATTATTCTTACTGCTGTTATTACCAGTACTATTAAATAAGTCTGACTTTTATAACTGACCAACGTTTATGTTCTCACCGAAAAATATCATGATAACATTCTGGACAAACGCCTTGTAAATGTTCTGTACCATGGATGACAATCCTCCAATCAGTGCAACCGTTTGGTCAGGCATGCAGAATTTCATCAGCCATGCAACAAGAATACCACCAAATGTGGCAACACCCAAGAATGTAGACATGTAGTATCCAACCATCTTGTTGCTCAGGCAAAGTGGTCTGTTCTTCAGATAAAGCGTGTCGAGGCCAAAGTCAAATTTTGGAACAATGCCGATAAAAAAGGCCAGAAACAGAATTATCAGCTTCACATTCCTCCGATTATCACCTTTCTTGGTGAACAATTCCTTGAACTGTTTCATCCGAGTCAGGTTAAAGAACTTGGCTGATGTATCTTTCTGGACAGTTTCAGGAACAAAGAATATCACATAGATGACAACGATTACTTGTCCCACCAGAGTAATGACAAAGGAATACATGTAGCCAATGGTTTCTATGAGTTTCCCAATGCCAAGTGGACTAAAAATTCCTGGAATCAACAAGCACATCTCAAGTACAGTGATTCGAAAACGACGAGTTTCTGGTGAAGTTGTGTCCGAGATGTATGCAAAACAGCCCAACAACATGGTGCTCAGAAAGCCTCCAAAACCACACAGAAAAGCAGAGATGAACAAATACCACAGAGGCAAATGTAGCTGAACAACAACAATGAAAGCAAGCGTAGTTATAATGCCACCAATCAACGGTGGAAGTATGGCATATTTTCGACCAACTTTATCACTGTAGGCACCAAGGAACAACGAGACAAAAAGTGCGGGCACAGAAGCGCTTAATGTCATGATTAGATTCACATATGATGCCTCTGCTTGAACTTCAGCATTGAAGGCTACCGCTGGGTCAGAAGCATTCATGTGACACAGATCCAAGGTGATGTTGATGTAGTGAGAGATGTTCATCATACCATATTTGGCAGCCAAATCGTTCTCAACCGTTTCCAATATGTACAGCTGTGTTAGAAGCTGTAGGGGAAAAGTGACAAAGGAATACAGAATAATCATTGGCTCCAACACAATTTGCCGCCGCGGTTGGACGATGGCAAATGATGATTCTTGTGTCTCCATGATGTCCAGTTAAGCAATGCTACTGTTGTGTTGTATCAACTCTTCGGTCGTAAGGCTGGTAAGAAAACAGCCTCAAATGTCAACATATATGGTGTTCTGTCTACTCTGACACTTGACAGTGATGGAAACGCACAGGATATAAACTGATCTGCAAACTCTTAATTTTCACTGAAAGAAGTGGAACCTGAAGAAAAATAAATAAATTTAAATCCATTGTAATAAATTTAAAAAATTTTCGTTTAAGATTTTAATTTAATTTAGTTCAATTTAGATTTTACTTATTTTTTTATAACCAATAAAGTTTGTAGTTTTAATTAAGTTTAAAAACGCTCCCATGAAATATAATTATATATTATTATTATATAGATCTAGATTTAATTATTATAAAATTAAAAAGATTATTGCAGTCTATTTCGTATCTGTTCACAATTATGTAGACTATTCTCTATTGAGTCTATTATTTATTATTCTATACAACGTTGTCATTAATAAGCCTTTATTGCTTTAAGTTTAATAAGCTATATAACATGATTATGATAAGGTTATAATAATGCAGCAATAAATAATATATCGAAATCATCTCCAATTGCAACCCTTGTTATCACTTAATGACAAAGTACTTATCAATAGTTATTATATAAATAAATAACTTGCGTGCATATCTTGCACTTGACCCACTTCCTACCAACTAGCAGATAGAGCCATCACATGACGTTATGTTATGTCATACATTAATTACTTTTAATGTTTAACCATTACAACGTTATCCAGAAGAAATACGGAAGGTGGCGCCACTGTTTCTGTCGGCCAGCAAAGAGGTTTACTCAAACTCATCCGCTTCAGATTTTAGTTAATCTACATAGCCTGTATCAGGTCGAGACCTTTCTAAATTAGACTTGTTTAAATTATATGCATCATGTACCGAGTGTTGGCTATATCTAAACTACAGCCAATGACTATCCAGTCTGTTTTTAAATGCATTTAGCAGGCAACACATTCCATGAGTTTAAAATCTCGTTGCTGTAGTATTGTTGCCTCATATTTTGCATTGATCTTTCTTTCTTTCTTTCTTTCACTTGAAACTGTGACCTCTAGTGAATGGTGCATCTGGTTTTGATGTACTCAGCATCTATTGGATATATTCCAGACATGAGTTTATATGTCTCTATCATGTCACCTTTAGCTCGTCTATAGTAGAGGCTGGGTAGATCTAGGGCATTAATTCTATCAATATAGTACAGGTCCCTCAATGCCGGGGCTAGTTGTGTTGCTCGACATTGGGCATTCTCCAACAGTTCACTGTCTTTTTTAATACTGGGCACCAAGCAGTGTTCCCTTATTCGAGATGTGGCCTAACAAGAGAGGTATACAAAGTATTCACTGTTGTATTATCAAGGTACACATCTTCTGATCAGGCCTAATAGTTTGTTAGCCATATTTACCTTTTTTCACAATGCATACTGAATATTAACTTGGTGTCAACATACACAACAAGATCCTTTTCCAGTTCTGTGGTCTGTACGTTAACCTGTACTCGCTCTTTGTGCATGTAATACTCCATTCGTTTATTGAGGCTACCAAGATGCATCACTACATTTTTCAGCATTAAGCCACCTATGGCATGTCGTTAATGAAACAGATAAATAGCAATGGCCCCAACACACTACCTTGAGGGATTCCACTCAGAACAAGCGCTACCAGTAACTTCATGCTATTGACAACTACTTGTTGATTTCTCTGAAATAAAAAGTCCTCTGTCCATTTCTATATTTTACCTGATATGCCATATCCTTTGATTTTCATCAGGAGTCGCTGATGCGGAACAGAGTCGAATGCTTTTGCAAAATCAAGATACACAGCATCCATATTATTTCCTTTGTCCAGTGCTTCTGTCCATTTGTCCAGGACTGCCAACAACTGAATGACACATGAACGACCTTTGATGAAACCAAGTTGGCATTTTGTGAGGAGTTGGTTTTTAACCATATGATATGGTCCCTGGTGACTGACGTTAGGCTTACTGGTGGGTAGTTTTTGGCCATCTTCCAGCCAACTGGTATTTTCCCCAGGTCAAGAGAATGTCTGAAGATCAGGTATAGTGGTTCAGCTATAATTTTTTGTAGTTCTTTTAATACTCTGGGTGCAGCTCGATCGGGTCGTGGGGATTTGTTTGGATTCATCTTGGATAGCTTCTTTGCTACATCTCCTGGTGTAATTTTTATATCCATCAATTCACTGTCTGTACGGCTTGTGAATGTATCCGGCATGTTGTTTGTATCTTCTCTTTTGAATACAGAAAAGGAAAAGCTGTTTAATATATCCGCCTTCTGCTTGTCTGTTGTAGTGAGACTACCATCTTCTCGGGATAAGTGTGCGATGCCTGTTCTTGTTTTAAGCTTAGATTGTGCGTGTTTACAGTAGGCTTTTGGGGTTTTCTTACTCTTTCGCTAGTTTCTTCTCGAACTCCTTTTGTGGTTTACGACACTCCTATTTTGCATGATTTATTGTTTGGGTGTATTGTTTATAATCTTGTACACTTCTGGTGCATCGCCAGGTGGAAAAAGCAGCTTCCTTCAATCTTACCTTCTCTCTAGCCCTTGCTGTCATGTAGATTGGTCGTTTTCTTTCATTTTGCATATGTGATCTTGATTTGGGGATGTGTTTGTCCATCAGATGTTTTATGCTGTTCATGAACTGGTATTGAAATTTCAGTGTTTTCTTGGCTGGCATCTCAGTGTAACACATAAAAGTAAAAATGATTTTAAATTATGGCTTTTCCTACAGGTGCATTTAGGGCCAAGTTGTCAACCATGCCTTCTTCGTTTGTGATTACGAAGTCAAGTGTAGTTGGACGCAAGTCAGCTCTGTAGTGTGTTGGCTCTGTGGTATGCTGATGAAAGCAAAGGTCCCTGAGTGTTTCCACAAATGCTGTGGCTGGGTTTGTTAGTGCGTTAGGTGAGGTTCCATTCTTCCAGTTAATTTCACCATAGCTAAAATCTCCCATTATCATAATGTGGCTTGTATTTACTTTAGTGGCATTGTGCATTAACGATTTCAAGTCATCATGGTAGTCCCTGGTGCAGTTGGGTGATCAATAAACCACACCAACCATCAGATTGTCTGCTCCCTTCAGTTTCAGCTCACACCATATGGATTCTTCAAAATGTTCCTGCTATGTGGCTGAAGGTTGCATTTAAGTGGGACTTAGTATACAGGATTATTCCCCTCTTGTGTCTTCCTTCTAGGTGTTTTGTGATGATCATAGCAAGTTCGTGTACGGGTTTAGGTTTACGTATCTTAAAATGTATGCAAATTAACATTTTTGCATATGTTGATTTATGTGTGTATAGATTAATAAAGGTGTTTATTTTTTAAGTTTGGATATTTAAGTTTGGCGTGTGTGTGTGTGCGTATATATACAGACATATGATATAATGTAGCTATTGTAAAGGCTTTTGCCAAACAAGCGACATCGTGGGGATACTCCCCAAACTACAAGCAATGTAGCTATAATTGAATACAGTGCATGCACACGCGCGCGCGCACACACACACACACACACACACCATCTAAGATGCGAGCTGAGTTTTTGCCCCATAGTGTGAGGTAATTAGGTTAAACCGTTCCGAAATTATAGAATGCATAGCTATTATAATCCCTTGTGTCATTCGCAGAATCAGAGATCTGCTTGAAATCCGCTGTTTTCGACTATAGGTCAAATAGATCAAACGGATAGATGCTTTAATTAGATCCTACCACACCTAACTGCATATACTTAGGGACGCTAAATTAGGCCTGCATAAAGGTTCACTTAGTGATGAATGAACGGAAAAGTATGAGGATTAGCTGTTAGGTTTGAGTAAATCATAGTATTTCCTAACGATTGAGACGATATTTCGTTCTAATCCAGTAATAATCCATTATGCAGTATTGCTACTTTGCTGCTTGCATATGTAGGTGCACGCAACAAAATTGTCACGTGTTCGACAAGCTGTTATGCTGGTTGAAGCGCTTGATTAGAGATTAACTTGCGACGCCGGACCTGTCGGAGGTCTGTTGATATAGGTAGGATTTGTTTGGTTATTGGAACTCAGAATGAAGCCCGGGTCAGCATCTGTGATGTCGAAATGTTCTTATGTATAGGTTTGGTTTGAATCACAGGAAATTAATGCTGAATGAAAACTGCCGTTTCAAAATAGTTATCTTGTATATGTATACTAACTAACCACTGAACCACACGCACGTGTTATTGTTTACTGAAAGATGTGATGTCAAATGGTATTTTTGTATGTACTTCTGTGTTCTGTACGTAGCCTGCATGTAGCTGCTTTCCTTATTTGTCGCGTACACAAAGTGGTTTAGTCGGAGTCCACAGGCTGATGAGTAGCCCGGGCACATGTACATGTCCTACGTATGTACAGATGTATGTACAGATATATTATATATTTAGTTTGAAGTTTGTATAGTTTTATTTATTTATAGATTTGTTGAGGTATAGGTTTCTGAGCCAGTTGATGTTCTGAGCCAGTGTCATTATATAAACGCACACACGCACACGCACACACACACACATATATAAACAAACACACACGCACAGATAAACAAAATGAAATTACTTAACATGACAATAATGACAATAACGAGGAGTTGTCCCATTTGTGGTACCATTTTCAAAAACGGCTAACATAACAGCAACAATAATTAAAAAACATTATAAAATTCTCCAACAGAAAGAAGTGTTGAATGATTTTGAATATAGAATCATCACAGCTTATTCTAAACACAAAAATCTAGCTGGTTCCTTGGTTTCTAGCAAAATGTAGGAAAACGTTATATTTAACGATGTCTCCTGGAGCTTTGTTAATTTAGAACCTCCTATAACCACCTGGTTTCTACTGTTGTTGTGAATGAATGAGCGTACTATACAATGTTTGCATGGTGGAACACTCAGTTATATATTAAAGTCAATTTCGGAGTTAGAGAAAAAACCTACCAGTTGCCTGGTTGGACTAAAACTCATCAAACTTCATTATAATTAGTCGACAGTTACAGGTTGAACTCGAGCTCGTTGTAACAAAGCACGGATTATGGGTTAACGCTGGGCAACACAAGCAGTTCTTATAATCCACTAGTCCTATAGGGGCGGTTACTGATAACTGTCTTGCTATTGTAGGTATATTTTCTGCGGAGATAGGATTATATTCATAGTATTGATATATATGCTTTATTTCCTTATGAGCTGCGTATTGTACTAATTGATATTTGTTCTTCTACTTTAGGTGTATCTTTGGTCATAATTCTGTAAGAATTATAAACATTCACAAAACCTGAGCCCACGCCTTTATTATATGTAACATAACACAACACGACAATGTATAGAAGCCGAACAAGCTAACACACATATTAATCGCAATTGTGTATGTATTGAGATATGACTGCTGTCAATAATAAAGGTTTGTTAAGTTATAGAGACTACAGTGGTCTTCTGGTACCAATCCTTTGATGCCGATGTGTAGTCTGTGAATGTCTCCTGGAGCTCTGAATAGGTTTTCTTTTAACACATCTCCAGTAAAACAACTTAAACCCAATTATAAAAATTCTCAGCCCTAGTAATTACTTTAGTAAAAGAAAGCAATATTTCCTGAAGTAGATCTCAACCGAAGCTGTAACAAACATTCATTACTGACAGCGGTTAGATTTCAGTACACACAGTTAATTACTATTAATATGTGTGTTTTGGTATCTTTACAGTTATGAAAGAAAAATTGGAAAGTTGGTTTATTTTCAATTACTCTAATCAAAACAGTTGTTTTGATTATAGTAACAGCGCTTCGTTCTAGACAAAGGCTACAGAGGCTAACAGTTTCTAGATTCTGGTTTGAAATTTAAAACTAGCTAGGGAATTCTGGTATAAATATTGCTGGCAAAGTAAATACTTTAGACACAAGCACTTGATAAAGGTTTCTTATAACCGAAACTAGTCGTGCTATTTTGGGCTGAGTGAAAATACTATTATTTTTGCTATTGTCGGAGGTATTAGAATTATTATCATAATATATATTATATGTACTGATATATATGCTTTATTTCCAGTTATAGCTGTGTTATATATGTACTAATATATATAATTTGTTTTCTACTTAGGTAGTAGTCGTTTGGTCATAATTCTGTAAGAATTATAAACATCACAAAAACCTGAGCCCACGCCTTTATTATATGTAACATAACACACACACACACACTGTATAGAAGCCGAACAAGCTAACACACATATTAATCGCAATTGTGTATGTATTGAGATATGACTGCTGTCAATAATAAAGGTTTGTTGAAGCTTCGGATGAGATCGACTTCAGGAAATGTTGTTTTGTTTTACTGAAGTAATTATTAGGGTTGAGAATTTTGTAATCGAGTTTAAGTTATTTTACTGGAGTTGTGTTGATATTTATCCTTTGTTTCGTACAAAACATTGAACAATAATTATACAAGTGCATATATGCAAATATATGGCACAGGTCATGGGTGCAATGATTAGACAAGAGGTATAGAAATATTAATTCACACATAGTTCTTTTAGCAGAGTTGTCAGGATACCTTGATTAAAGCCAGGTAGGTAATAGCCATCCCTCATTAAACATAACTCTTTAACACATATACATATTGCTGTACATCGACCTGAACAATTTGATGCAATGTACAACTTTTTTATTTTTAAGAAAACACTTAAATCAATACAATATTATCCATTATTATTAATGCCTACAAAAGTAACCTAAGATTTGATGTTGTAATTGTATTTGATCTTGTACAAAGTGAACTACACACGCTAACATACTTATTATTGGTGTGGACAACATCACAATAGAATGAAAAGGAATCTAACTAATAATCAGGTTTGAATATATTGACCTTGTTCTCGTATTAAATGTTTTAGTATTCTGCCATGAATCATCCATGGGACACCCAAGATTCATCGTACACACTTTCGCTAGTTGATACAAAATCTACTAATATAACATGTTTTAATGTTCCACAAAGTGCTACCATAAAGTTTGTACAACATGTGTCAAAGATGTGCAATTTTATTAATAAATTACAATAGCCATATTTGGCAGTCATAGATAGTTGGTCATGTAGACAAGATTACTAATTCCTTTTCTTATAGAATCATGGTTACAATCTGTACCAATATGGTGACCTTCATGAATACCACTCTCAGACACCTGGATAGGTATATTGTTTACTTCAATATCTTGTATTGTCAATATTTGTATGACAGTTTAACAATAATAACTGGCATTAAAGCCAACCCTGATAGATTGACTAGTATATAGATTAGCCAGAAACTTGGCAGTTAATGAGCATATATCCCGTTGTATTAATAATCGAAACATTTTCACATATTTAACACGATCCAAAACCTGAGATGCGTCAAGTAATACAAGGTATCTGGATGAATCGTGTCTGAGGTAATAAACTATTATTTTTATTCAGAACAAAAGTACACTGGGTGGTTACGATTTTGGGTTTGAATCCAAACTGTACATCCCTTGAATTAAGAATATTCACATTATCTTCCAGTATAATAGTATTCAAATCCTTGCCTATTAAGTTACCAAGAGAGAGATAGCTCTATAATTAATGCTGTCATTTGGACATTTGTTTTGCGTTTTTTAGGGTATTGAGGTGATTGTTCTTAGACCCATACTCTGAGATGAGACACCATATCGCAGCATGGCTGTCAAAAGTTACAATAGATGTAAATGAAATGACAATAGAACACGAACACCATCTGATTTGTTACAGTTCAATTTACTGATAACATCCGATGCAATACTAAGGCTGATATCATGACAAAGATCTGTCTCACATCGTGACTTAATACCCATATTTAGCGACTCTTATCCACCATACATTTCACATCCGTCATAACTTACACAATTATACAAATGTTTATATTTCTCAGGCGAACACATTACTAATTTATAGATCACTTTGTTTGGCTTTAACTAATTTTGACAGAGTATTACAGTGACTATCAATACGTTCGACTTCATCCCAAATATCCCGCTGGTTTTCAGACAAGAGCCTTGACCTTTTTTCGGCTAAGAATTGTTTTTCTTGAAAGTTGAATATCTCGACAGCTTTATGATACCTGACACGAGTAGATCGTGCCAAACACGGATTTTCTCTGAAGTGTGTTTTTAATGACGGACAGCGTTTTATTGCAGTTTCTTATATTTGCACATCTTCTGACCCCAAAACCAGTGTATGTGACTCTGGCACCCTTAAGCAAAATCTGTTATGAGCAACATTAAATATGGCCGCTCCAAACATACAAGTATTGCTGAGTTTTCTATTATTATCAAACAGAAAATCATATCAGATAATTATTCTGATAACAAAATACAGTTTGGTTTAAGAGAATAAAAAAAACTAATTTAAAATGGGTTCCAGAGAATTTAATTTGAGTTAAAAATATGAAAAGAAACTGGTTTCTCGAAATATTTGTCGGTATGTGATTACTGATAAATGTACAGAGGGAGTGAAAGGAGACAAATAGTTTATTTGCTTATTTGATCTCAATATGTCTGTCTATCTCTATCTATTGTTGCATCTTGCAGCCATGCCATTTGTCCATACATACGTCTATTTGGCTTGTCTATGTGTCTATATATCCATTTGACGAAACTGAGCATATATAAAGAGTTTGTGCCAGATAAACAATCCTACCAAACTAGAATAACCTTAGAGAGTGCAACTACTGTAGCAAGCTCAACTGTACTGGTACTACTGTCCCGAATGACACCCGAACTGGATTTGGCCATGCCAGCCATTATCATCGGCAACATCATCACATGCATCCCAACAATCAGATCAACCATTTTACAAATAACACAACTAGCCATACAAACTCACTGTGGGAATCGCATAGGGATATACAGAACTCTTCCATATATTGTTACCCCGTCTGGGAGGCATGCACATGTTAATGAGCTTTTTAATAGGCACATTGATGGCTAACAGTGGCCTAGAGTATGTTATAAAAGAAGCGTTTGGGGGTGTTTCAAAGATGCTGCTTTCTGGGAAGAAATATCGACAGAATTTAAGAGCTCTTCGAATGTTTGTAGAAAATTTATTCGGAGTATCCTAGATACTACAGTATGCCATGATGATTTGATGGACATCCTTGAGCTAAGAGCTCCTCACAGTCGAACCATTCAACTTTGTGTGGACAACCTGATTAAACCAGTATTCACTATCATGATCTTTATCAGAGCAGAGCTGGAAGCTGATTGGCCACTCACATTTGGGCAGTGAATGCAATCATCCCGTACGTCTTTGCTGCAGGACATTTACATTATGCCAAGTTTGAAAAAATGCATATTAATAACAGTAAACATATTGAAATGTTATTCTAGTTTAATGTAGTTAATATATAAAGTGTTAGCTTTTGTGAAGTCAACTACGTTACTACATTTGTGTCCATTCCATATTTAGTGCGCGTAAGGTCATTTACCAAGTCATTAACTATTTTTAACATTTTCACGCTATCACAGATATATCGAACGGCTACCTTGTGACATGTTTTCAAAATCTATGGAGGGTAACCATGTGATGCTCCATAAACCAGGAATATGGAACTGCATGTGGTTCGGCATATATATATTTAAACAACCTTCATGTGGTATGGACACGGCTGGTGGCTTAATCGGCGTTACCCTGAAACCGAATACAGTAGCTAAGTGGGCTTTCAGTTTACATGCGTGTAGTCGGATTACTGATGATGTCAGTGGAATGAAACGTGGTTCTCAAGGGAAGCAAATAATCCAACACAAAGAGGAGATGCATGCAAGGGGCAAATCAGATGCCACAGGTCGAGAGAAACTTCGAGCTAAACTAAGTACAGCCATTGATCCATTTTGGACCCATCCAGCTATCAATCTTGTGACTGGCAGAATTACAGGAGGCAATGTTAACGTGGATAAGTCGATTTCCATAGGAACCCACCAAATGCAAGAATATGAGTCACTCTGGCCAGAATGTTGTTACTCGTCATTTTCCAAGAAAGTCATAACACTGGCAATTACCAAAAAAACAAACATATCCAGGTTGATCAGACAACAGCGTATGATATAAGAGCTCATCTATTCTAGAGTTATGGGTCCTCAAAATTCCAGAGAAATTGATGTTAAAGAAGTACTGGCATATGAATTATTATAATCACCAGCTTCAATGTTTGAAAATGGAGAGATGCCAGTCACTACAACAAAGTCGGTGCTGAAGAGCAAACTCCTAGTAAAACACCGTAAGACTGGATGTGCCACATCAGCTTGTTATCATTGATGGTCGTGTTTTACTTTGGGTGGTACAAATGGCCAACAAATGGAACAGTGCAGGACTTTGTCAGCAATTATACGGCCTGTGCCATCCGCTCTTTGAAGATACCTCGTGTTTAACTGCTGTTACCCGCAGAGCATCAAGGATGTAACACATACATTGCGAGTGGACGGGTTGCAAGCAGACATAATAAATTGAGTTCCCATACGCCATTTCCACCACAGGTGTCACTCACTGTAGTTGAAAATAAAGTTCAGCTAATTGATTACATTTGGAAGAACCTGAAGCAACAAAGAGAGATTATATGTGAATGTGAAAATAAACTTGTTATAACAGGGCAAGCACCAACCCCAATTGAAATAAGCAATGGCACAACTACACTATGAGATAATCAGTATCAAGGTGATTTGCGATGACACAGATGTCTTTCTTCTTCTAGTCCACTTCTATTCGGTGCAAAAATTGGCATGCAACTTGGCAATGGCAGGCACCAGTGCCGGTAGATCAGTGATAGACATCAAGAAAACGGTGAGAAAACAAGTTGTCTTGTGTTAGCAACTGTTGGGAGCACATGCTCTTTCCGGGTGTGATGCTGTATCACTGCCAGGCTAGGAAGACAGGAAGCACAGACGGCTGATGTTCTTACTGAGTCCACTAAATTATTTGGAGCATGCTATGGATCAAAGGTTGTGGGATATGTCAATCATTCGGTATGATGTTTGGGCATCAAAAATGGCCAAGCCCACTATAGCATCTGCTCCATAACTGCAAGAACTGCTCTGAGGAACACCTTCATAGGGCTCACTAACAGGCAATGATCTGGCTGTCTGCTTTAGAGGCTGACCCACCTGCTCTGAACCCAATATACTATGGTTGGACATTAGAGAGGGATTCTACTTTGTTGCTTCCTGTAGCAATTCCACCAGATAGATCACCATTGCCTTTTGATATCATGAAGATGGTAAGGTGTTGCTGCTCATAGGATAGGTCATGTTCTTCTGCTAGGTGCTCGATCATTTGTTATTGCCCAGCTTGCATGTTAAATATTTTGTGTGTATCAAACAGAGAGAGAACTGTTGTAATAAAAAATCCAAGACTGGTCTTGCTTCTGTCGATGATGACGAGGAAGATGAAGAAGAGAATGAACTCTGTTAACAGAACTGGGTGCAATATGAGAAACCATGGCTACCTTTCAACTCGTTGTTTTTGTGTGGCTCTGTTTATTTTCATGCTATGACGTTTTAGATCATAATACTAAATGCTCCTTTCAATTAAATCATAATTCTACATGTTGCCTTCAACTATGACGCCCCATTGCTTTAATTATCCATTGATCCACTTTATGAATGTGCGTTATGCTATGGTTGTGACATAGACTTTAAGGTATCCACTTTTTTTCCATGGTGTTGCATCCCTGTTCAGATAAGCAGCATAAACTTATTGATGCACAGTAATAACCGCAGCTATATGTTAAATTATTATTGTGCAAGTCGAAGGAAAGAGAGAGTCTCAAATTTGTTGTTTGGATTTACTTTTGGCGGCCATTTTGGATATATTTAAATGCCATATTTAGCCCAATGGTGGCACTAATGTCCACATTATCCTCATCTGTAATTTTCCATTCAATAAAAATAGAAACCTAGAAAATATCACAGTTTTTTTTTTTCTGGGGAATGATCACGTTTTGGATGCAAATGCTAACTGTCGATTTGTGGTGGCCATTTTTGAATTTGTTACGCGAAAAAACCTAAAAATGTATAATAAAGCATGGTTTCCACTTAAATAAATACTAATCAAACCCTGATCGTGTCATTCGCAGAGTGATATTATGTATTTTTACTATTTTGGGTTTAGCTCCGAAGATTCTGGTGGCTATTTTGAATTTGGCCTGTAAAAACATTTTTCCAAGGGTGCCAGTTTTGCATACACCTGTTTTGGAATGAGTACATATCCTAGTAACAGAAAAAGCAATAAAACGTTGTCAGTCATTCAAAACACACTTTTCTCTTCTGTCAGGGGACTATTATGACAATTGGCCCTTTTCCATGACGGAATGCTCCGTGTTCATAGAGAACCATAATATCACAGGACAATGATCTGAAAGGTTAACACCATCATGGAAAATACATATTCCGCTATTAACGTAACTGAATTTTCAAATATTAAGAAATGGTCGAGGGTTGAGAGTACCCCAGTGTGTACATTATCATACGTATGTTTGATCTGCCCACCATTAGAAGATACAACAAGGATATAATCTGTGTTGTCATACAAACTGGTTCAGTTCACGAGTATATAGTGGACCTCAGGATATGTGTTACATACTGACATGGAACCCTTTAGTAATTCACATAATCAACCCAGGATATGTGTTACATACTGACCTTAAATCACACATCACACACATAACACACATAATATATATAATATATATATATATATATATATATATATATATATATATATATATATATAGGCTACAGATGAGGATTTTTGTTCCGTTATTAAGTTCTAAAATGCCAGCATAACATCGTTTACTAATGAACATTGGGATAAAGTTACATTTCAAAGTATCTTTCAGTAATATTACACATCCACCATGAGGTCTACCAAACAATAATTCTGACTGTTCCATGCCAGAGTACATTACAGCAAGAAAAGATCCAATACGGTCTACAGAGTAACCCTGCAGTTGTCTTATCAATTTTGGAAAGCATATAGAACCTTCGAGGCTTTGGTTCAGTTGATGGTAATATAAAATTGCAATTGCGTATCTGTGATAACACCAGGATTTCTTAATTTATTTCTGCAACCTTTGCTGATAATGGAGTTTTTATTGTATTGGCGATTATTATTTAACTCTTGATAACCTTCAGCTAAATATTGTTTTTATCCATTATCACTTTTGATGAACCCTTCTCTGTCTATTAAATATGATTCCAAGTGGTGTATACTTTTCTTTTCTCTTAGTTAAGCTTTTTATTTATGATTTGAAATTTAAAATGCACTGAATGAGATTTGGGTATATTGACCATTGTGCTCTTCAAGAATCAGTCCACAATAAGACTGAATAAAACATAACATTCAGTCACTAACCAACCCGTGTAGGGAATGATGAATGTTGTATATTTGAATTACCTTGCTCTATCTTAATCAGCATTTTCATGACCTTTTTTCCTGATCTACACTACTATCCTGAACATAATCAACACATAAATTCCTGTCTATGAATGAGGAAGTCTTGAAAGAGGTGAGGCTCATATAGGTTGAGTTGTTTAATCTCAGCACTGGTCACATCTGGGATGTTTGACTCAAGAACGTCTGCCTAGGGAAACAAATCGCAGAAACACGGACTGGTCTCGGATTCGATTTCACATCATGTAGATGTGTAGCGCAGTACTTTTTTAAAATGTTATGTAAAGGAGGGGTGCATTATATAAACATCCTCTTTTTCGACATTTTATATGTGTTTGCTTTCAGTAAAATTATGTATTATGAATGTTGAAATAAGTGAATTGAATTGAATTGAATTGAACTGTTGAACCACTGAACCACCGAAAAGCCCGATTTCCCAGAGGTGGTTACATACTTAAGAACATAAGGATGGATGGAATGTAATTTATTATAATCCCAAATTCCTGGCAGGACTCTGATATAGCTTTCGTGTGGAGTTCAGGAGGAATCCAACCTAGAATTGGGCTTCTGTAGGAGCATAGAGCATGTTGATGTTTGGAGAAGCCTGCACAATTTCGTGGGGTCCTCGTATCATACAGATTAGCACAAATAGCTGCTCCAACTGATTGATTTTGTTTCGGGTGGAATCCCCAAGGTGTCGCTTATTCAGCACAGCCTCTATGTTACAGTGGTTGCGAAATCTCCTCCCCCACCACTCACAGGGGAGCAGTACGGAAAGATGGAGCCGAAATACACTGAGGGTGGTCACTGCCAGAGTGTTTTACGTCCTCGGGGGATCTATAATGTTCCCCTATATTTTTAATAATTCAGTGGAGACGTCAGCGCCATTTAACGTGGTCACCCACCCACGATGTTGTGAGCCGAGAAATTAATCTCTGGAAAAGTTTCGACTTCTTGCTGGGATCGAACCTGTGACTCTTGGCACCAAGTGCCGGGAGTTCACTAGCTGCTCCAATACTATATATGCATCCTTTTATCACGTGAAGTAGCTTAGAAATGCCACTTAGTTGTGTTTCCATCTGTTTGAAGTAATGTCCTGTTGCATCAGATTAATATTCAATTATGTAGACGGGGCCATATTCTTGTTCTAGATCTATAATTTGAATTCATCTCTTATAATGCAATGTATCTTTTCTGTGTTTTTTTTTCTTCTTCTATATTCGACTAATTTTCCTTCCAATTTAAGATTTTGTGTAGTTTTGGGCACTTGTGCTAGCCATTAAAACCTATTTTGTGTTTGCATAGAAGTCACCACTAATCATAAAATGTACGAAAATGTATCTTAAGGGATAATTTGGTTATGTGGATAGAAGATTAATAAAATTTCAATAATTAAAGGGAATCTAGGTCACCAATATATACTGTTACATTCTGTTCATGGGGAGACTTCTTGGAAAGATTTACTACAGACATATATATCCTTATTACTATAACAAGTGAATAAACATCCTAAAAGGGTTGAGAAAGCTTGGTTTCTCTTCTTTGATGTAAAACCATAATTGATCATGATATAAATAGTTTCAAAATTACTTAAAATGTGTCATTATCATGGAATGCATAAATTTTCGTTGTTCAAATGTTAGATCTACATCGACCTTGTTTATTCGAAATTAATTTATTTAAAAGACCAAGTCAATTAAAGTGAATCTATAGTATGTAATCAACCTTTACTTTATTGTGAGTGCGCGTGCGCGTTTTTCTGACTGCGTGCGCATGTTTCTTCTATATATTTCTCGTTTGATTGCCATCATTAGTTATTATTATATGATAAATAAACCGATAAATTGGTTATAATTAAGTATACGCGTAGTAGTAATTTCCAACATAACTATTTCACCTGTTCCCCGTAACTATTTATTATACCTGAGTGATAATTAACGCCAGCACATCTATTTATACGTCAGCATGCAGTGTGTGTGAATAGGCAGTAGCGTGGTCCATCTACACAAATGTAGCATTTAATAATATTGAAATAAGATAGTGAGTGTGTGTGTGCGTGCCTATTTTCACCTACAACGTCATTAGTCATTCAATAAATTCATTAGTCATTCATGTATATATATGTGTGTGTGTGTGTGTGCGTGTGCGTGCGTGCGTGCGTGTGTGTGTGCGTGCGTGCGTGCGTGAGCGAGCCACAGGCAACAATGAACATACGAATATCTCAATGCCGTCCTAGGCCACGAAAACGGTGAACACCGTGTTCTATTTACCGTCCACAATTAAAGCTAAACAGTTTGCCTTTACAATAACAATAAGAACAACGGCTCCTTTTGATCGTATGCATTCTTCCATTTGAGTCGAGACTCATTTTGGTCGCTGATGACCAACGTACCGCTGCCGCTAGATGACAGAAGTTGGCGACCAAACGGTGATGATTCCCCCGTTTGTCTGGAAAGTGAACGGTTCGGCTTTAGGCGAAACGATTATAAGACACCAATGCGTTCAAAGGTGTGCCATTTTGCTGACCGCGGCGGTTATTTTCGCCGTCTACCTGCTAGCTCGTCATACCGACATCGTCGGAGAGAAATTTCGTATGATGGTTGGAAAAACGAGTCCCTTATCGGACGAACGCAGCTTAGTTGCTATCCATCACGACAATGCCAGCCGCTGCACTCACGGGCTGTTTAGAATGTACTACAAGACAGTCGGGCATCTGCCGAGAGGAGGCCGATGGGTGCAGAGGGATAGGACAGAGATTCATGTAACTTACCAATCGGACGTGTGCGGGCTGAAATACAGCAAACTACCGCCAGCGTTCATGAAGCGATGTTTTACCAAGGCTGGCGTCGCCTCTGTGGTGACCATCGGCGATTCTAATGCCCAAAGGTATTTCTCGACGTTGTTCGAAGACATGAAATCGTTTTCTCGCGAATGTCGGATGATTCGAATCGAACCGATGAAGGGCAGCGGGAGCCATCCGGATAAGGGGTACTTCACCAGAGGGCGCCACCATCGGGACGTCTACGAAGAGATTCTCGTATCCCACAGTCGGTACTGCGGCGGATGCGGGGCGATCGAGGTCGAGTGTTGGTGGCGGAAGTGGTCGATCGACGGTCAAACCGATGGTGACGATCTATCCCGCACCTCGGTAGAGCATCTTCCAGCCACTATGATCCTGCCTACGTCACTACGAATTCTGATCCCGGCGCATCGCAACAATCTCAACATCTCCATCAGTAAATACTTCGCCCAATCATCGATAGAGTTCTTCTTCAAGTACTATCTGGATGGCCGCTATCCGGACGTCCTGATCGTCTTCCTGCCTTTCAATCACGCCAAGTTCATCAATATGGAACGGATTCGAATTGACATCGAGACGTTCCACGCCCTACTTAAGATGTACATCCCGCGGAGTACCAAAGTTTTTTACATGCCATCGTTTGCAGAATTCGAACACTCGAGAAAGGGCGACTTCTGGAAGGACAAGCGCGTAGACGGGATGTTGGCGTGGCAACGAATAGATATCCTCAATGGTGTGCTTTATGACGTCATCAAAGGCGACCTATTTAACGCATCCAGCGGAATCTATAGTTTCTTCGACCTCCTAGATATGTCTAAAGATAGGGGAAGGTGGAGCAAAGATGGAGTACACATGGAGGCACTGTGGTATTCGAAGATCATCCGAACATTCTGGGAAGTGTTCTGTAACAGCGTCCTTAGTAACGATTTCTAGGCGGAAATTGCGTCCATTCTCAGGGATTAAAGTTCTTTGCATTCTTCTCCGAGGAGAGATTTACGCCAAACCAACGCCATAACAAATGACGAGCGATTCGATATTGAATTACTTTTATTTTCGTGTGAGGCATTCGTTATTAATTCTTAAATAACTGGCATCTGAATATCGCAGAAAGATTGACACTATAAAACCATTAGTTAGAGTTTACCGTACTTGGTTTTATTATGGATTCTATGACCACGCAGTTTTCATTACTCGTCTTGATCATTTTGTGTGTGTGTGTGTGTGTGTGTGTGTGTGTGGTGCGCGCGTGCGTGCGTGCGCATGTGCGTTCATAAGATCGTCGTATAAAACTTTCAAACCGCCTACTCATTGTCATTAATTAATTCTACTGTCGGATTGTTTTGATTGATAGCGTAGTGAATCATAAGATCGTACTAATGATGGGAAATTAGTTATTTTTATAGAACATTCTTCTGAAACGAGTTTTCCTTTCTGGTAATTCTAAAATTGGTGATAACCTCAACTACTGGAGCATTTAATCCAACAACCGTCATTGCCAAGAGTTCAAAGGAGCAGCTAGTGATGGCAATTAAAATGAATAGAATGCCACTTATATAACTATCACATATCATTCAGAGAGTTAATTGTTTATAAAGCGATCACACACAGTTTCAGGACGGGTTCACTCAGTTAATTACGGTTTTAGAAGAAGCCAGCTATAGGTTCCCATGAAGCTAACGGCTTCATGTATTTGTTTAATGACAGAAAATATGTTATTTAAATCATAATTGTGTGACAATAATTCTGAAATGCAACGTTTGCTATGATGGATACAAAATCAGTCATAGTTACTGGTACCAAATATTTCGGTTCACAGGAACATGCATATATATATATATATATATATATATATATATATATATATATATGTGTGTGTGTGTTTGTGTGTGTGTGTGTGTGTGTGTGTGTGTGTGTGTGTGTGTGTGTGTGTGTGTGTGTGTGTGTGTGTGTGTGTGTGTTGGGGGTATGCTTGTGGGTTTGAGAGTGGTGCAAATATAGTAGGAGACATTGTTTCATATGAAAACTTATTGCAGCTGATAAATAGCAGCATTTGCAACGGTAGATAGGTACTAATCAAAAACAGTAAATATAAAAATCACGAGCTTTGAATGCTATAGAAGCGAGGTGTACAGCAAGATGTACAATTGTAGAATTGCTATGCAACTGTAGAATTGCTATACAATTGTAGAATTGATGAATAATTGTACGATTTATACCACATGCCTTAAAAGAGCATCTGGGTTTAAGGACCAGAAGATGTGTTTCTCAATATAATATCTTAAAGGGTTTTTCCCCATAATTATATTAAGCATACATACATATAAATGCCTGTCATTATGAGTTACATGAATTACACCAAATGCTAGCATAAACTAATGAAATATATCATTTAATTAACAGAAAGCCAGATATTTAAAAACCTGGTTTGTATGTCATCAGAAGCACTATAACCTTTATTGTTTTGTTTCATTTTTATTTGAGTATTTCAATTATCCTACTAAAAAGTCCTTTTTATTCATTTAATTATTCATCTCACTACCTGGAAAAATACACTTGTCAGACTTCTATACTTGCTAGGATTCCTGTCACGATTCACACAGTAAAACCTCAATACACATATCCTCACAAATGCGTATTAGTGTATTATATGAGTGTATTGAAGTCCTGTAGAAAATATGATTGCTTATGTGTTGGTATTAACACAATATAAAACTTGATACTAATTACTGACGAGAAACGATATTGCTGCTGCTTTGGCAGGAATTAAAATGTATTGCTGACCTTTGCCCTGATTATCAGCGAATACAATTTGATGAAGACGCACACAAAGGATGATATGGTGATAAATATTCACAGCGAACTTTTGAAATTATAACCTCATCGATTTCAACCCAACGATATGGAATGGAATGATAAATATATAGCCCCAAAGTGGCTTTATTTTTATAGAGAAATAACATCACAACGTCGCTGAACCGTTATTAATGGATGTCAGATGATTGATGATTGATGTTTTATGGCCACGTTTGTGCACATGGTAGGCTAAATGGGCCGAGCAACGTCCAAAGATAACGAAGCGAAGTAAAAGATGCAACACCCTTCATATATGCCCACGCCGAGATTAGAACTCCGGTGGTAGTGATCTGTGTGGTCCAACGCGCTACCACGGAGGCGTACAGCAATGAATGTCAGACTTGGAAACTGACTAGAATTCGTCATCCACTACTGGTCTCTGCATATCACTGGTCGTTGATTTCAAACCGCTTGCACGTTGGGAAGTGGGCAACATCTTCATTGACCTTTCTGTCGGGTTAAGGAATAGATTGCAATATTCTTTTTTTTAGAATTAAGCTTCTCTCCCAGATACTCCAAGAATAATAATTTATGTTCGACCATTTTCTTGCAATCATCATCAGTCGGCGCACAGTGACACTTCAGTTTGGTCATTTAAGACACGTCCAAGTGAACAACGAGCTCAGTTATACCCTCAAATATACACACAATCTAAACGAATTCACTACTTCACCAAACAGTTCAGTATCAATTAGACTGAGTATCTTGAGCTCTGCAAATGCATGTTTGAAGAGGGTTTTCTCTGTTTCACGCGTTTTGAGAGGAGAACTTGGGTGGAAGATTTCTTCAAATAACGGAGCACGATATTGTTACAGTCAGTAGCTTTGTGACAGCCTCGGGACAGGCTTTCTACGAATTGAATTTTATATAAGAACAATACGCGTTTAGCATGTGTGCGATGCATTCAATTATGAAACTGTAATGAAATGCAACGACCAGATATGATGAATACTCCAAAACTTCACAGTGTCACCGGACAAACAATGGGCGATAATTAAAGATTGGCTGGAGGCCATTTTGTACTTGTTTCGCCTCGTTGTCGATTTGACAGTTCGACTATCAGTAAATCTAATGGCAGCACGACACCATTTGCAAGAAATAGAATCCAAGTCCTATATGTCCCACGTTAATATACCGAACTCCTGCCAAACATAAGATTTTGTACACTTGGAAATGCAAGGTTATTGACAAGTGACTCAGTAGAAAACTTCTTGTATCTTAGATGCTATAGACAACTGATGCCAAAAATTGTCTTTTCCAGTATGTATTCATTTTGACTGGAACTATTTACCACCTTACTGATTTTAATTGCAAACAATCCTAATATACCATTTAAGGACAGATAAAATAAAGCATACGCTTCTTAACAGCTCCACTGCACAGGCGTTCCTACTTTTAGACTGAGAATTGATCCCTTTAATCTATTCAGGAACTGTGTCAACTCACTTATAGCAGTGAGCATGGTTTTATTATGGCGACAAGTCCCTGCAGTTGTTTGGCATTTTTCTTGCACGTTGCCCGACTTCCTGCTTTCCCAACAACTTTAGTCTTATCAAAGCATAACTATACACGATCCTTTTCTGTTTTCTTCCAGACATTGTGAAGTTGATAAATATTAATTTATATATATATATATATATATATATATATATATATATATATATATATATATATATATATATACTGATTAAACTACACAGTACTAAAGTCTCAAACCTTGTCAGGTTTGTTTCTGATATGTATTCAGCATGATAGTGAATTTATTTGAATCCTCACCTTATATACCCATCCTGACGAAACACCAAGTGCTTAACATTAACTCAATAATCTCTCTAAATGTATAGAAAATATGTGACTTCATATATCAGATCATCCCCAAAATTCATCCAATTTATCACATTGATGCAACATGGTTTCACTTGACACCTTCTATTGTATTGATCTGTCAAGATCAACCTAACCATAGATTTGGAAGAATAATCACTGATTAGTATGACTTGTTAGACTACATGGTGTTGAAATCTAATTGCAATTAATTTATAAATATATGTAAAAATAAGTATCTAGCATAAATAATAAGTGATTTTTAATAACATTTAATTTTTTTGTGCTGCAAATTAATTGATAAATCAAAATATTGAAATAATACATAACTATAAATGCATTAATCTTATAAATCAAATTTAACACAAAAATTAAATAAAACAATACAAATTAAAAACTTGTAGCTGTGTTTATTTAATGCTGGTGCCGGGGAACGCGGCATCTGCCCAATATGAATATTGTTTGGCAATATTTGGCTTATTTTGTCCTCTTGCGACATCAGATGACCTTGGATCATCGAATGGTATCCCTACTGAACTTCCTTGTATATTGTTAGAGTGTTTTATGTAGATTTATATCGATAACAGACAGATAAACAGATATACATTCACAAATATGTATTAGATTCAGATGACAATCTATACCCCCTAGGCATCCAGACATATATATATATAGAATGCATACAAATAAAGTAAAATATAATATTTGTTGTAGCACTAAATAGTATCAGCCGCTCAAAGCCGTATACTTGGTAGGGGTAAAACATATTTACTAGCTGCTAAGCATACTGGTTTAAGACGCTCGTTCTTCATCACGACAAACCGGTTTGGATGTTTCATTTGCAAGGTATCTTTGCTGAGAAAAGCTCGCGATTAAAGTAACATCGGATGAACATTTCTTTCCATAGATCTACTTGGAAAAAGATCGCCCCAAAAACGTCCGGGCAAATCGTCCATCGGCCAAAACGTCTTACATTCCCATAAAAGTATTTTTCTTCACACGATTGTTATTGACCAGTCCACTTCGACGAAGCATGCCTCCATTGCTGTAGACCGAATTGGTGTAAAGATCAACAAGACGTGCTTCTCGCTTATCAAGAAGTCCTAAAAGAAGGTCGGACATCTGACGACGGAAAGCCAATGGTTGGAGAGGTGCGGGATCGGCGTCCACACCTTTTATCAAGTAGACAAGTGTTAGCTGAAAAATATCAGACCACCACCTTCGGTTATGAAAATATATTTCATAGGGGCTTAGATCAGCTCAATAGTATCACTCGGCGATCGAAATGGACAAAGCTATTTTTCACGTTCATTGCAGAATGCTTCCAGAAAAGAATTTATTTTAGGCAAGAATAATGGTAGTACGTAGTCTCGTATCACTTTGGGACATCTTAAAATGACATTGGTGTTACCAATCTCACTGATACGAGCACCGTATAAACTCAACATATGGATGATTAAATACTTTCCCCAATCATCAATATATTTTGCTTTAAATACCACACGGCTGGTCGCTACCTGGTTATCATCATAATCTTTTGACTTCTGTTACATCGTCTTAAATAACGATTACTAAGATATGAGGGAACTTAATATATAGTAAGGTTGGAAATAGTTCGAATCAAAGCGAATACATACCATAACAAATATTTTTGGTATCAGTTGTCTATAGCCGCTGAGACAAAATATGTTTTCGTTGCACATATAGACCAGTCTACAGACTGGAATTGGAAAATCAACACTGTTTCACGGATTTATTTTAGACTTTCGCTCAAACTAAATATCTCCCTATAATACAACAGAAAGTAAACGGAACGAAGGAAACAGGGTCAAAGGAAACGGACATAATCAAGTAGGAAGAAAGGAAACGGGAAAAAAGCTACGGAAAGAAAGAAACAGATCTTCATATTTTATGATGAGGCCAAATAATTCACAAACAAACGCACACACAAATCGCGAATTAGTATTATAATTTTATTGCACATTCATCACATGAGATGCTGTGACATATTTTGTCAATTCAATCATATATGCATGACACATATAATATACATTAATTTATATAATGCAGACTTCATGCCACCTTATCAGAATAGTTCAATGAGACAACCTATTAAAGACCTCTATGAGCCTTAGTGCTGTCAATATATCACGTAACCCCAAAATAATTGCAAATTTTTTAATTTTTTGTTGATATTTTCTGGTAGCAATTTTGGCACACGGGAAAATCTAAAAAAGTGACGTTGAAAATCTAACTGATAACCATCAAATTGCAAACCTGATGTCTAAGCAAATGTTCTTTTTACCAATATTTAGTTTTTCCAATAACAGTACTTTCTGGAAGGTCGCATTTACAGTGGTGCCACGACATCACCCATGACGTCATCAGTGACCTAATCAATGGAACACTCTAGTATTACTAACTACTGGTGTCATAATACATAATACATAATCCCCCCCCCCCTGAACAGTTGCAGTGAATTATCTGAAGAAGTTCGTAGTCTAATCCTGCACACTTGTCTCCTAGGCCTGAAACAGTTCTTCGTGGGTAGATCAGGTCTTGTTCGGAAGGAGAGCATATATAGTAGTGATAGCTGTGGCTCCGAAGGGCACCCGGATGACATATTGTTGGATTAAGACCTTTGATGCCGTGGAGCAGTTACCATCCCTGTAGACGGTGTCGGCAGGAGCAAGATGTCTCAGACTTTCTTTGCTAATGGGCGAGTAGGCGGTCATTTATATTTGGTCCATTTTCGTAGATTAAGCAGTGTTAGGACCAACTGTTTGCGTGAATGCTACTGGCAGATCACCCAGATCTTGTAGCATGTGCGCTATAGGTAGTGTCGGCCGTTGGTTACGCATGGTGCATTTGCAACTGTTGGTAGAGGGTAGAAGGGAACAAAATAATGAGTAGGGGGTAAACGGCCGGATACTGAATAAGCAACGAGACAAATGTCCGGGGAGGGGGGAGGGGAATTGTCTGGTGAGGGGTGGGGGGTGGCGATAAATGTGCTAGGGGCAAATGTCCGGGGGGGGGGGGTATCGATCGACCTGGACCCCATCACAGTGACTCACCCCCTTAGCGAATATCCTGCCTGGTTTATCCCGGGTTCTGGCAACTTGATCTTTCATTTGATTTATGACTTAAGTTAGACGGATTTGTTCTTGATCCTCTCGATGGCTGTCGGGTCGGTCTAGTTCTAGGCGATCTCCCTGGAAGTTGGTCATCACAGAACCCCGGAAACCACTACTTGATCGTTTGAGACATTTCCACCAAATCTTTGTTTTGCAAGTTGCGTGTTTTGTTTACCGATTTTAATGCCGCCTTTATTATTGAAAATAATTTCCATTTTAAGAGATATACGATATGAGATTCTAGAGAAAGCTGGAGAAGATACTGAAATTCACTTTAACCCGCGGCATTTTATATGCTGCTGATGTGAAGCCACTCTTAATACTAAGTCACAGATCTCTGGACAATAAGAAAACTGTGACTGTGAAAACTCTAATCACTGAGCATTACCTGTCCAGTTACAAACCGATGCACAATATGAAGCCATGGTCTTTTATTTTCCTTTAATTACCACTAAGCATGACCAGTCTACCTTTACCACAGAAGCCCTGAATATTCCTTTACAATAAATAAAACATAAATTTATAAATATCATCTTCTGAACTGAATAAATTATATTTGTGACTTTTTTCCTGTGTATTTGTTTCCTGTTTTATCTGACTTTTTTCGTGTAACTTTGTTTCCTAGATTCGTTTCTTTCTTTCCGTTACCTTTTCCTGTTTTCTTCTTTTCTGATACGGAATATCGACCTCCAGCTGTTATAGTCGTATGATACGTGACACCAGTTTCGTATTTAGGTGTAGACATAATTTTGCTTCGAGCTTTCGCAGTTTCAGCGAGCACAGACTAAAACCGGCCAGTCAATGTTTATTACAGTCAAGAAACTATGACTAATGCTCTGTAAGAAATAAATACGAGAAAGGACGATTGCGTATCAATATAAGTGGAATATTGCTTAGAAGTTGTGTACGTATTGAACATCACCTGGATCACAGTCTCCGGGAATAACAATATGGTGGCTCTGAACGTGTTACATATGTGCATTTAAAAATGATACTAATCTGCAGCATATCAGTACTCTTGCCACTATGACCAGTGAAAGCTGAAAGTACTAAACCATGTATGTCTATGTGAATTAAGAGAATCAGGCGTGACATCAAAGCTGGCAGAGAGGTAATTAGGGGAACACCTTGTGGTGTGAAAAGAGACTACGCGAGTCTCAGTTGTGATAAACATCATTACAGGAGGCCACCGTTTCTTATTCAACTAAGTAATTATACTTTACAGCACACGCTGAAACACCCTACAAACATAACAGCCGTTTCCACTATCACCACCATTGTGACACGGCGGTTTGAACAACAGAAACAACGCAGTAATAGTGCTGTATTCCACAGAAATTTGCATGTTATCAAACCGATGAGAGAGTGTCTGAAGTCGACTAAGCAATTGTCCCTTTTTCTGAATTGTCCCTCAGTGAAGAATGAGGTATTGTCCAAGAATGAAATGGTGATTTCTTATAACATCGATATTTTGGCTATTACACAGACTGGGCTCGGTACTTCTATTGATGTCCAAGTGTTGTCTGAACTAGTACCTCCCGATAATGATATTCTACAAGTGGCACGATCTGATAACCAAAGTGAGGGTGTGTGACAGTTCTTTTCGAAGAACGATTAGATGTGGCGGTGATTCATTCCTCCAAGAACGATATATTTACACATTTTGAACACATGAAGTACTCAGTAAATGCCTTTAGCCCCATAGGCCGTTAGCTCGTTGGTATTTTGTCCCTTGGTCTTTGTTTCATTTCTACAAAATATATTTTGATCGATGCACATAAACCTATTTTGCTATGGTCAATAAATAAAATGATAAAAACAAATAATTAGGTATATGATTTAATTACTACTGCTACTACTACTACTACTACTAGTAGTAGTTGTTGTGCATAAATCAATTGTAATTAATGACATACTCACTGGAACTGAAGATCATCTCCTATGTAATTAAATCAATTCGGTTTAAATAAATTCCTTTTCTGAATTCTGTACAATTAATCCAGCAATAAGTGTTTATGCAATCACTAAAAACAATCAATAAAATGTGCCATTAAAGTGTTCAATTTTATTTTGTTTGTATTTACCAACACTAATTTACACTCATACCCACCAAAATCACACTAATGAGGCAAAAGATCTAAGGAGAAAAGTCCTTAGGAGCAAAAACCTAAGGAGATAAAGACCAAAAGGGGAAAAACCCGGAGGGGATATTGACCAGATCCCGTGGAATATATCGTCTGCCACATTGTAGACAGAATGGCTATAAGATAGCAGAATGTTTTAATGAGTGGTCAACTAACCTGGATCGACTAACAACAATACATCAGGAGGTCATTTTACTGGGGATTTAAGCTTTCATTTTGATGATCCTGCTGACATCAATGTTCGTACATTTTCGGCATATCTTGACGCCCATGAGCTTGTATAGCACATGACTCGAGCGGAACATACACTAGATGTGGTTATTACATGGGAATCCCTTCTGTAAAATACCAATCATTCATGCCAAATTGGCCTGTACTATCAACATACCAAAAAGGAGATCACTTTCAGTCCGCACTGTGATTTGTTTGCCAGATTTCAACAAGGACATCCGGTTATCGATCATTCTCCTGATTACGAGTCCGAGTCACGTTAACCCATGGCTGGGCCCATAGGTATTTAGGTACTTCGGGGCGCCACCCCAATACCTCAATAGTTCACCCCATTACAGCTGACAGCCTGGTAGGTACTAGGCTGCTGTACATAACCCTATATCCATTTTGCGGGTTTCCTGAAGAATTCTACTCACACTGTTTTAGATATTTTATAGTATTATATAGTATTATATAACAAGCATTAAAATAATATATATACATATATATATATATATATATATATATATATATATATAACTGTATATGTAGTACAGTCAGTGAAAAACTTAAGATGATACATCTTTTATCACGGAGAGGCAAGCAAATGCAATATCAAAATCCTCTTAATACCGAATTCGTAATATTTGTCATATCAGGCAATATATCACAAGCGGTGTTTGCAAAACACTGGTACATGTCCCGATAACATCATGGTTGGATTACGACAATGCTCTCCTATACGACCTGGCAAACATACTGATGACATATGACGTAAACGTACAAGACACTTCATGGGACTTCCCTTCATCACTTACATACGGTTACATGTGTTTCAGAAAGGCTGCAACCCTGTGACAATCAGGAAGTGGTAAGATATATGATACCTTCGAGAACAAGATAAAAACTAACCTTTTTATTTCAGCTGATCTCATCTAAATATGATATGTATTTAGCTGCGTATGTTTTTTTATGCAAATATGCTATATCTTTATTAATTATGGCGTTAAGTGTCTTAGAGTACTCTTCTTACAGGTTATATAGGGCGCTAGACAAATTTAGTATATTATAAGAACTTGGTCGGGCCTTTAGACTAATAACTTCTATGATCACTCAACTTAAGTCTCGCATCAACATGGCGGTGGCGCGACGAACAGTATCAGTGAAAAATGGTCAAATTGTTGAATAAATACCTCTTTTTGAACAATTTATGCTATCCTAATTCCTCTGTAGTATACCATTACTTTAGTTTTAGCCATTTTAAACACAATCCTGAAGATGAGGATCATTATGTGTACGGGTAGATGTAGTTCAGGCCACACATTACCGGCATACACCCTGCTCCACACAGTGTTTTCAAATTAAAGTACCACAAACAATACTCACAGGACATGTGTCAGTGATGCTGACCAACCACTGTACAGCAGGGGAAAGGTTTGAAAGTGTCATCTTTCTCATGAGAGGACTCCGCATCTGCTTCAACTTCCTCAAAAGCATTGGCCAACACATGGACAATGCAGGACTGGATGGCCTGTGGACTGAAGCAGGTGTGTATGCAGCCAATACCACTCAGACAATGCTGGATGGCAAAGCCTACTACTGTCCTGTCAGAGGACACCAACTTACATACGAATCCCTATGTTCAAGTCATGGCTGGCTGAATATGGCATGAACATGATGTGGAAGTTGAAGAGTTCGCTCACTGTGGGTCACGTGCTGAAAAAGCACATCAATGGTGACGACAGAGCAACACTCTGCACTGGAATCGATCAGCTGTCAGATGCGCTTCGTATAGTGAGGAGGTAGAGTCCCCCATGGAGGAGTTTGACCAAGCGCACTCTGACAATCCAAACTTCATGTTTGTGGTCAACTTATATGAATATGGTTGAGATCCTGCTGGACTTCTTCAAAGCTGAGAGGGATAGCACTTGGATTCTACATCTAGAAGCATTCACTCCGATGCTGACCTGGCTCACAATATATGACAGCAGAGTTCCATGCAGAGTTTCTGGATTGAAACTTTGTAGCGAAAAGGACCAAAAGGCGATTCAATAAAGTCCCTGCAGATCAAGCAACTTAATGGATCAACAGGACATGCAAGATGCATACTGACAGCATCGGCATCACGAAAAATGACCAAGCCAGAGACAGAACAGATTTTGTGTCACATGGTCAGAACGATCACACATTTCACAAGAAACTAGGTTACTCTTTAACCTAGAAGATGACGATGGGGAGACTTTCTGAGGATTTGATATGTTAAGGTTACACAGGAAACCGACAGAAGAGAATGGATACACCTACCCAGATACACCTCTGGTGTTCCTGGCAACAAAAGACACTGCACCAAATGAGGTGGTTGTGATAATAATAATAATAATAATAATGTATATTTAATAAAGCTTATTGAAGGACCACATGTCCCACCCCACGGTTATGGAACACCTTCATTGCTTTAGATGAAAATATAGCCGATCTTGCTCGGATCTTATCGGATGTCATCATGATAAAAGGCAAAGACCAAACAGAGTGATACGAGATGGCGACGGCAGGCGGATACATCAATGCTACAGATGCAAGATCACCGAGAAGAGATCAAGCCAAGCTTTCAGGAAACCATGAAGAAGCGGACACGAAGTTATTCTTGCATGCGTGTGAACCAGCTCACACAGGATATGAGTATTGGTCTTCTGTAGAGAAACAGATGTACTGCTGCTTCGGTGCACTTCATGCTTGGAGTTGAGGTGTGGGTGATCGCTGGGAGAGCCAAGAAGCGCAAATATTACCCACTACACGAGGTATCTCAGCAACTTACACAGCCCGTGAGGGAGAACTTACTCATCTTCCATGTACTGACAGGCTGTGACACTACTTCAGTCTTCAGTGGTCATGGGAAGAGGTCTTGCTGGAAAAAAATCCAGAAGCACACAGTTCTTGTCAGTGGATTTGGCTATGATGAAGGGTCGCACCAGGTAAATAATTTGTGTGTCACCTATATGGTACACCGGAACAGCCAACAACCAACCATCCCAGATTGTAGCTGTTTGGTAAGGCCAAGAATGGTCTGGATATGTTGCCTTCAACTAATGGTGCTCTGGAACTTAATTCAATACGTGCCAACTGCCAGGCAAAGATCTGGTTACAAGCAAACAAAGAACACATAGATGTTCTACCCCCAGATGCCACCACGGCCTAGAAGGATGCAGAGTCTCTGACAGCAGTCTGGACAAGGCTCCCTCCTTTCCCAGATGCCTGTGTGGAACTGGTGACATGCAACTGCAAGTCAAAGTGCTTCAAGAAGAACATGCAGTGCACTGTAGCATGTGGATGAGATGTAGTCAGTTGCTGCAACCCAGCTGGACAATAGACATCTTTATACTTTGCCCTTTACTGCAGCCTAATTACATTTTCATAGACAATTGTGTTAAAATAGCTTCAAATGTGATAATTATATATAATTAAAAGGACTAAAAAGAGCAGAAATGGCTTCCACATATGCAAAAACATACAAATAGACGTCAATATAACTCAAATCAAATGAATCTCAGCAAAGTTGTGTCCAAAACTGGTTGCCATCTTGAAAAAAGTTGCCGCCATCTTGAATTTTCAAATGTTCACTTATTTGGATTTGACGCGTCTCAAAATATTTTTTGTGCCAATTATAATGCTTCCGGTGCAATTATAAACTACTAAGACAAATTTGTGAAAATGACATTTGTGATCTTGGTGACCCTAAAATGACCTTGAAACTCAAAACTGACAATGACATCCACCCACATAATTTTTGTCATCCTATAAATGATTGATTCCGTATGGACATCTGTTGTTAACAAACAATGCCGTTAGTATTTATTTCGGGCTTTGGCCTCCTGCCTATAACAGGATATGTCATGGGATTGATTGGCTAGCTGTGTAGTGTTATTCCAATTTGATATTATAATTCTCGCAACCCACCGGATCTGTCTGAACTATGATGTCAATCCGATTGAGAAAAATACTCCACTTTATAGATCTTATACTCTCGTCAGATGGCGCGTTGATAATGGAAATCGCGTATACTGGTACATTTTTTATTCTTTAAAAAGTCCTCATTATTTCCAACACTAGTGCACAACGAAACAAGTCTTATCTGATAGGACACCATTTTATTATGAACCACTACTATTCACACATAACAGTTAATTGTAACTGTAAACTTAAATAAATGGAATTTTCTTTTAACTGTAAAATACTTTCGGTCATGAAATAATCTTCGTATCATATCTTGTACTGCCTTGTATTTTTTCTAACCATAATAGAACCACAAAAAGAAATACAGTTGTGGGTTATGCTTTCGATATGGAAGGAGCCCCTGGTCAAAATATTGTAAAAACATTTATTGCTTTATACTAACAAGTAAAATGCTTATTTACCTACACAAAGTGACAATCAATATAATCCCAGTTATACAGCTAGCAGTATAAACACATTACTGCCTTGTTGTTTGGTATGAAAAACTGCCATTTTAGATACGCAATTATTGAATGCATATATATATATATATATATATATATATATATATATATGATGCTGTCAACTCACAATCAGCCACAACTGATAGCTCTATAACATCGTTTTGATTTAGCCAATCAAATAAGACTGAATAAGAGCAGGTTATAAATATAAAACATTATGGCGATTATTAATTATTTTACCCTAGCATCAAGTCCATCTCATTTTAAAGCGTAGGCTAGAACACAAATAAGAGATGCTATGAATGATCCAAACACGATACAGACACCATGAAATGACTCAGAAGTGACTCAAAATCACAGCAATTGACTGAAAAACCACTCAGTTCGGTGGGCACTTCAAAACACATCATGGAATGCTGAAAAGAAATCCTCTGAGGTACAGAAATGTAGATCTCGTACGGAATGAAAACACTGAAATGCTAACGCTGACTAGAGAAGGGGGAGCGTTGTGACATGGCACTTGCTGTTCGTCTGGTTATATCTTTCTACTGATGCACGCACATATGTAAGCAATGAAAAATGGTATGTACGTGTGTGTTTGCGCACGCACAAACGCACCCACGCACTATATATATATATATATATATATATCACGCACATATTTTCCATAAAGCCACAGCGTTGCGTCACATCGATTAACACCAACACGATATACTAAATGCAGTCGATTACAATAACAATGACCAGACAGACAAAGAAACATAATAGTTATACAGTTAAACAGCCATCAGATATCAACTATTGGCTGGAATGTAACAAAAATTATCAACTAAATATGAAGGCACCAAACATAAGCAATTATATAATGACGTTATGATTGACGTTAACCATTGCTGTCTCTGGGCAATATCGTAGTCTCAGTTCACATAATTGTAGCTAAATTTTTATATCCGATGTAGATGAGATATGACATATAGCACCATACCTGCCTAATACACACACACACACACACACACACACGCGCAGACAGTCAAATGCAGACACACCAATGTCAATAGCATGAAAATGATAGTTGTGCTAGTCATCTTTAACACCCCCCCCCCCCCATCCCTCTACCAAATATAACACGCAATAAAAATAACTATTTACACCGGTAAATATAAAAGTAGCAATTAGGAAAACATCAGCAGTATAAATGAATAGAAAATAAATTTTAAAAACACAGTTTAAAAGCACGGACTACAATTGTTTTACCCGGGACACTTGAATAAACACACCAATAGAGACCGTGTTGAGACTAAATATGACAGAAACACATCGAACGAATGGGAGCTGACAAAGCCATGAGATGGAGAATCGATGGGGGGGGGGGGGGGGAGATGGAAACCGCATCATGATGACATAATGATATACATGAGGAGTAAGTCGTGATGTGATGCACTGACTATGACAAACCAAGCAATCACCATTACATAGTAACCGATAGCGTGTTGATTGTCGCCGTGACTAACAAACCAATCAGGATGACGGAGTGATAATGCTCTTTCTCTGTTAGAGCACTAATCATTACCGAGACCAACGGGTAGCTGACTAGTAAATAATAATCACAGATTGCGAGAACAATAAATATAAAACAGAATTTACTCTTTACAATTACGTACTGTTCTGCTACAGGACTCGCCGAAATAGCACGGTTTCGGTTATAACATGATCAAATCGCAATATAAAAAATAACTTTGTTTTCATGGTTCACAATTGCCACATCAGGAACGTTTACCGACAGACATTGGTTACAATTAGATGTGTGGTATGTGTTAATTGTTCGGACATAATGGAGAATCTTTAATGAGGAGATGTGCTCAGGCGGGCTGGGAAAAAAACTGTACAAGCGCTTGGTTACTTCTGTGTGCCAATGAGTACTTCAATGAATATGATAAAATATTCAGTCAGTAGGTCATTAAGTGAATACTTCGTTCGGCCACAACAATGGTCTCACCTGAGATGTATAGCTAAAGGGCAAATTAGGTTCGCAGCATTTTCTACATTCAAAGGAAAATGGCGTTTTCTTAGACAATAGTTCTACAAGTAGAGCCAACCTTAAAGTGACATTTCCCTAGGCTAAAAACTTTGTAGGTAAACTTGGTCGACTTGTAACGTGAACCTGCTACTCTTGTGTTATGCTGTTTGGGTAGTGGACCTCTGGAAATATCATGTAGTCTTAAGACCATTTTATGTGACAGGTGGACCAATAACACGCTGCGAGTGAGACCAATCATAGCTATCACGTGCCAAAACACGTCAATAAGACCAATCCACACTCAACAAATGAAACTATTGAGTTATCAATATTGGTTAGGTGTTATTATTGAAATATTAATATCAGTCCATTTTATTTGGTGATGTAGCCGAGGTGTCACCATATTAAAATCAGTTATCTCAAGTTAGTGATGTGACCAACACAATAAACCCAATCCACAATATTGTGATGCCATTAAAACCAATTCTTGTGCCAATATTAAGATAAGACCATGTCGACATGATTCCTCATTATAAAGACCATCACATATATTGGAGACATCCTCGTAATAAGACCACTTTTTTTGTAGCCCGGGGTAGTAGCAACATCGACATACTGAGATCAATTCATTTCGCTAGCATTTATTGACTTCGGTGGATTGTGTGGCTGCTAAGACAGTTCCAAAATGGGTAGGCCCTTTGTTGATTTAGTGAGACCATATCATGTGGAAAATGTGATGTCATGATGCTATAGTGGGCATTTTCCCAGTCCGCCGGATAGTGATAGAGTTGTTGTTCATATTAAATGTTTCTTTGCAAGCCGAGCTTTCTGAAATGTGAAAAACATAAACATTATTTGACATTAATATTTCTCGTTTCAAGTGCAATTGACCATATATTTTGGATGGTCATGATTACGACTCACCATGTCACACCTAACACATACATGAAGAAGAATTAAATGCATGCGTTTCTAACTGTGAGAAGCCTCATCCTTAGTAATGACAAAATTAAGCTTCAATCTTTGCCATCTCATGTATTGAATACTGTAATTACAGATATTTTCACGATAATAAAAGTTTTACAAAATCAGTGACCTCGTGAAAATATGACACGCGAATATAAGTTTCGTGTGTGTGGTTCATGAACTAGGTTTGCAACGGTCAGTGCGGCAATAGATTTTGAATTGGCTTATTTTATTTAGCTCTCTCCATCTCTACAAAGAGTCTATCATTGTTGAATAAATATATATATATATATTTCCGCGTTCGTGCTATGATAAAGCATGCAATAAAAACCTTTTGAGGCAATGACCATACGCGAATATAAAGCTCCGCGAATTGGCTAGTGGGTGGGGATTCGCGAAATTAAGAACACACGAAAATATCTGTAATTACAGTATGATCATAATAAAATATAGTTGTTGGCTTATTTCATCATAAACAATTATTATGATAATAACCAACAATCAGTATTTCTTCAATATATCAGTAATTAGCACTTGTGTTATATTGTGTGACTCTTATTCTAAATGCAGCACATTTTAAGAATCTACAGACAACATACAAGAACAAATACTATATTCCAGACCCGTGCACCCCTCCGTGTTGCTTTCAGTAATATGAGGATTCTTTTCAGTAATTTTACTTTTCATACGTGATACGTTTCATACGAATGTTCTCATACATGAAACACAGCCATCAATATAGACAAAGAAAGTACAATCAACAATTTTTTCTTTTCTTTTATAGGCCATTTTCTTTGAATACTTGTTTTACAAACCTGCTGACCTCAGCTGATACTCGCTGCTGGGAAACAAAATTGACTTTTATTCTTTTTTATTATTATTTTCCCGCTGACCTGTTTATTTTGACATTCAAAATAAATCATTTTAACGAAAGCAAACACATACAGAATGTTGAAAAGGAAGATGCTTGAAGCATTGCTTATACCATGCACCCCCCCCCCCCTTTAACATAACATTAATAACATTCATGATAAATTTTAAAATAAAAAGATGTGGAAGTTTAGCACTCAGAGTTTTTCCCCAGTAGCTTCTAACCTAAAATGTACTTGATTAATTTAGGGGAGAAGTGGGGAGGTTCAACCACTTTACACTTCAATGGCTTTATATTAGTATACGCGATACAGCAATCGGCAAGAAGTACTTTTCTACCAGTCCCTCAATGTTTAATGTTCCTAATAAGGCACTGATCATGTGATTTGTGACCCATGATGATGATGATGATGATGATTGGTGTTTTACAGCCACTTTGTGCATAAGGTAGGCTAAATGGGCCAAGCGACCTCCAAAGGTAATGAAGCAAAGTCAAAGATGAAACACCCTTCAGATTTGCCCATGCCGAGATTCGAACACAGGTGGTAGTGATCTGCAGACAAACATGCTACCGTTAGAGATGTGTGACCCAATTCAATGTCGTAAAGGTTATTTATATAAGCGAAGTGGCGGGAGTGGAAGTTCGACCACAGTGCTGGGCTTGTCTTGTTGAAATTTGGGCTAGAAACCTCTAGCTGTCACCTATTGGGTACAGCCAGACACACACAGTGCTGGGCAGATCGACCACATATATATATATATATATACATAGTGTAGACTTTTGAAATGTTGACATCTATGGACAAAAGTTTGAACTCTGATACGACCACTTTCAGTTGCTAATTGTTTTTGGTGGTGTATTATTGCAAATTGCTTCAAAATAAACACAAAACAATTATTCAGTGATATATTATGTTCCAACTTAAAACTATTAAGTGTAATAAATAACAAATAGGATTTTAATGTTGTGGTCGATTCTCCCCGCCTGGTTGAACCTTCCCACTTTCCCTATACTAAACAGCTTTGTGCAGTGGGGCATTGTTACCATTAAGAGGTACCGCCACGCCTGCAGTATCCATGTGTTTCGGATACCCTTCTCACCTTCTGAGATATTTTTCTTGGGAAAGCCTGCCTGGATACTTGAATCAGATGGTTGAATCTAGAAGTTTACAACCAGGAGTCATAAACTTCTGGATTCAACAGTCTGATTTACACCAATTGCTGCATGGAATGATTGTTTTTTTTCGCAGATCACACATTTGGAATCATGTTCTTATGTTTAAATGTATCCCATTTTTTGTCGGATTCGCATAACTGATAAATGGAACATCGGCTGTAAGATTATTAAAATACGTGGATCAATTTGTGACAGTGCTAGCATCAACCAATCAACGACTGTGTAAGAATCCATTGGAAATATGGCGACTCATGCTGGTACTGACAGTGACTATTGTTTACTTTTCACTGACGATTAATGACAAAAAGAAAATAATAAAGGCAGAAAAAAGTTAAAACTATTGGAGAGATCATCAAATCCTAACTACCGGAGGATATATGTTATACAAAACATTGTTGTGTTTTTTCTGACTGACCGACCCTATGTTTTCAGTGAATTTTTTATATTTTTTATATCTATGCTGCTGTGGTCAGCTGTCTGAAATAGACTGACAATACAGAGACTAATCGCAATTTTTGAATCATTATTTGCTGATATGGAGAAATATTGGATGTCTGCACACTTCCTGAGGTATAGATTTAGATTCACCAGAATGCCTAATTTCCAGGGATTTCCCGAGGTAGAGGATAATTTCAGGGGTTTTCCCATACCTGTCAAGTACTACGTTTTGGTCGTAAACACTACGATTTTACTAATAAAATTACAACCATGGCCATAGATGAGCAAACATTACGGTTTTCAGCATATTTGTTGTGGATATTTCTTCGAAGTTGACAGCGTCTGGTCTGCTTTCCGCTTACTCAATACACCATCTCCGTCCATCATTATTGTCAAAATGGCGTCAATCAATAGTATTTTGCCATTTCTCAATTATCAGGTGGTCGCTTTTATATCGATAACTTATACTTTTTTTTTTTTTTTTTTTTTTTTATTGTCAACATTGTAATTGTCAAAATGGCGTCAATCAATAGTATTTTGATTATTGCACAATGCTAATCCAATGGGAGAGATTCAGGCTTTTATATGACCTAATTATGCTGTAGAGAAGTTTTCCGTATTTTGAGATCAACAATTCTGTAGCAAAACTAACAATTCCATATTCACTGTTCAATTCTGTAACAATTACAGAAGAATATGGAGGGTGCACAGGTCTGTATATTCAAGCATAAAGGAACCAATAAAAACTGAATAACCCTCGGTCTGAATTATTTGTTAGTACGTAATTAAATGAAGCTCTGGCTAGACCTGCATATTACTTTCGATGGTTATGGGCATTTCATTTAAACTGATGTTGGACTAATCACATTTCAATGTACAAAGCAGCTTGGGCACCCAAGTATATAACATATACATCAGCCTACTCACTGACACAGCACATAATATACATACCAATCCTTTTTTTGACTTGGTCACAACTTCTAACTGTTTACTTTTACACTCAGTGATCTGCTTCATTTTTGTCTGTGCCTCACGTAACCTGTGGATAAAACAAAACAAAACCAAGAAATTAACACTTTTAAACTAAACTACATATTCTCACAACAGGTTCTTCCATTAGTCTCAACCAATGCTTTGTGTAATGATTTCATAAATTCCAACAAATATCAAGTAACAGAGGGATGTCCTACAGCGAGGAAGCCATAACATTTCCACTGTTATGATGCTTAGATGGCTGGACAGACATTTCCATTTTAAGAATGTGAATCTCACCGTGAGAGTTTCTTTTGTTCTTTCTTCCACAATGCCTTGAAGTCTTGACAGAACGACAGCCACATGCCAAAGAAATCGCTTGGACTGACGCTAGCTGAGTTTGGCTTTGGTTCTACAGTGAAGAACACACAGCACTGCTCAAACCTACATCAAGGGAAATGTAAACATATGACGCAAGAACCAGCAACAACATAATAGAGTAATAGAACTGCTGATCTTTATAAATAATAATAATAATAATAATGCACATTTAATAAAGCTCCCTTAGTAAATATTTATTTATCAGCTGATTTAGATCTATCATTATGACTTACTTATGTTTTGCTTCCTCAAAATTGTCTTCTTCTTCTTTAACGTCAGTTTTGGCTGAAATGATTTTAAAAATATGTGATGGAATATATTTTGCTGTGTAGAGCTAATTTCCATTAAAAAAAACCTCATAATTCTTATTATTATTTGAAACAATTATCCACAGAATAAAAACAAACCACAAAAATACAGTGTTTGACCCATAACAGTTGAAGATACAAAATGGCCTCCATAGAGCTCTGATACAAACTCAATTAAAACAACTATCTTCATTAACTTAACCCCAAACAATCTTGTAAAAAGTATATTCATCAATCACAGCTGGATTCTTTCTCCATTCTAGTTTCGGTAATGGTGACTATTTGTTGACAAATTTTATTTTTAATTTAGGATGGCATTCTTAAGCCTCCACAGGTCTTGTAGAGAGGCATGCAGCATACATATTATTCAGCCCAAATCTACAAACACACATGCCTATTCTCATTTACTTCTGTCATGTATTGCTGTACAACTGAATGGGCAGATTCTGCCAAGACACAGAGCATCAATTATCCAAATGACACACAAGTACCAACCTCTATCTAAGAAAGCAGTCATTGATGACTTAAATGGTTCTATATGCTCTTCGGCTGATTCCTTGGTTACTTTCTCCACATGATTCTCACACTCTTTAATTGCTGCCTTGGATTTGTGAAGTTCGTCCTGGATTTTATCAAAATCCACTTGAGCTGACTCACTGATGTCACTCGGTTCAGGTACAGGTAACTCACTCTTATTAGCCTCCTTTGTTGCTTCGTACTTGTGTACATAATTTAACACCAAGTACTGAAGAAGACTCATTGAGTTATCCTAAAATACAATTGAAAATATGAGATTTGTTAGGCTAAAATACCATTTTTCATATTATTGCAGGATTAAATCAGTAAATTTATTTAGCTGTCATGAATATTAATCTTATTATATTAATATTAATTAATAATAATCTTATTCAACCATACAAGGTTATATGGCCAGTTCAGGGTTACAATATAAAAAAAAATTAAATTGCCAAAATAAACCAACCAAAAAACTGCAGATAGTTAGTATTTTTAATAATAACTATATCTCAATTGATCAGATTAGCTGATCGTTGCCACTTCTATATAACTAATTTTCTTCATGATTTAATATACAACTAGTGTATGCACACCGCAGCAATATCTGGTAGTGATATTTATAGACGTTAGTGCTGTTTCTTGCATACAGTGACAATAATTCACAAGAAAACAAACAACACGCTGAGAAAATGATTTAATAATGGTAATTAAATTTGATTTAAATCTTAAACCTGTTTTGGATGTTGAACAACAATCCTATTTGCATTTCATAGATAAAGTAAGATGTATATATATATTTTGATAATTATGTATGACACCAAAACAAAACACAGAACATTTGGATCAAACAATTTAACATCTACAGCTCTAATAACTCTATACATGTAATATACTAATGAGCAGTACCGGTAACACAAGAGAAGTCAAAATCACAGATATATCGCTAAAGTTAAACCAGTATGATTACAGCACATACACAACAGAATCCATTATTCAATATACAACAAGACTTATCATTGCCCATAGATGAATCCAAACTCACTTTGTTTCTGACATCCTTTAACTTTGGCAGAATATCTAAACTAAAAGCATCAGCCTCACCCCTCGCTGTTCCTGAAACGACAACGATCAGAAGGAATATCAGAGGACGTTCTATTGAGCATGTGTAGGTAATTTGCAGTATGCCTATCCATTCACATAGTTAAAGATCTGGCAGATTGTATTTACTCACTTGTATTGAAATATAACAAACTATTATTTTAATAAAATTAGGCAAAATATTCATTGTGTTGAGGAAGTGAACATTACGTTGGGTAGATCAAAAATTATTTGAAATATCAATACTAAAATATAATTGGCCAGGGTTATTGTCGAATAGCTTTACAGGGATTATCTAATAATATGTCATATTTTATGGAATAAAGAGCTTTTTAAAGATATTGTAAAAATTATTATCAGACAGTAATATTTTCTAACAGGATGTCATGACTGCAAACAACAAGAAGAAGAAAAAACTCACCTTCATTCATTATGTTACCAAATGCTAGTATAAGGGCAAGGATGGTCTGTACGCTGTCACTGGTCATGAGAAACTAAAATAAATAATACCAGATAATTATTATTTGAATAAAATAAATAAGTAAATTGTTTGTTTTATGAAATATTAGTTCCATGCCAATAGTGTTGTGCCAAGGTATAACCAAATTACCAAAAATACCACCAAAGTCTTCAACGGGTGATCCTAGGATGCATCTGAACTATAGAGGTATTTCTTTGTTGCCACACATATATAAATTGTATTGAATTATTTTTTGGATGGAACATAGTCTACTACACAATGAACAAAATGAGTTTCATAATAACAGAAGCTGTATTGATCATCTTTACTCATTAACAAGTATCATTGATACCAGAAAAAAAGGTGTTGTCTTTTCACCTTTGCATGTTTCATTGATGTCAGCAAGGCACATGATAGAAAGCCAAGGTCTTTCTTGTATGTCAAATTACGAGATATTGGCATTGGTCGGGAAATATTCCAAGCAATTCAAACTATAAACCATGATTATAAGTGTTGTGTCTAATGACAAACTGATTTGATGTGAATTGTGTTCTGAAACAGGGCTGTTTATTGTCGCCAATGTTATTTAACATTTATATCAATGACTTAGTAGATAAACTGAAGAAGGCTGGCTGGCATCTGTATACCTATTACTAATGATACAATACGTGTAATGTTATACGCTGATGATATTGTGATGTTTACTGAGACGGAGACACAACTACAGACGTTAGTGAATATCTTACACGAAGTGGTGTACAGAATGGCAAATGCAATTTAACCAAGGGTAAAATAAAAATTGTTCACCTTAGAAATCCAACTGTACAGAGAACTGAATATGTATTTAATTTTGGGGAAAGTGAACTAGATATAGTAGACAGATATAAATATGTTGGCTTAATTTTGATGGAACACTTGATGATGATGATGATGCCTGATGTTTTATGGCCACTTTTGTGCACGTGGTAGATTAAATGGGCCGAACGACCTCCAAAGGTAATGATGTGAAGTCAAAGATGAAACAACCTTCAAATAGACAGAACACTTAGATTATAATGTAATGGTAAATATCATTGCCCTTGCCACTAATAATGCATTAGGTTTATTATTTGGCAAAGGTCAATAGCTGAATGCCCTTTGAGTGTTTTACTAAATTGTACGATGCTCTAGTCAGGTCAATTATTACATACAAGTCTGCGATTTGTGGTTTTGAGAATGATAACTGTATTAATAATGTTCATAACCGTGCATAGGGGTGCTTCCTAGGAGTCGGTAAATATATACCCAATGCCACCATACATGGAGACATGGGTTGGAAGTCACCTTTTCTATGGCAATGGTTATCTGTCCGTATGCAATTGTGAAGATTGGTTAATATGGCTGAGAACAAGGTTACAAGGATTGTATTTATGTGGTGTGCAGAGAAAGCCTGTAACGACAAACGTAATTAGATTTATAAGTTCAACAAATATATGTGCTCTATTCAAATGCAATATGTGAATGAAGTAAATACACTTTTTAATGTCATGAATGGACTAGTCGTTGAGTAACTAAATATTTGCATATCGACATATTATGTGTGAATGGTCTTTTCTCCATACTGTTTGCTCCACTTAGTCAGATAATCATCTACCCAACCCCCATTTCCGGTCATAATATTTATTTTTATTCATTTAGTCAGGTGGAAGTGCATCCTTGGAAAAAATTAACACTCATCATTTTTATTTTGGTTAGGAGAAATCAATTGGATTTCGTTAAAATTTATATTTTCATGTGACTTCTGTATAATTTATTTGAATAAAAATGAAAAATTCTTACTATAATGGTATATCTGTCACATTTCAAATTTGGAAAGTTGTAACTGTAATTGAATAGTTTTTAAATAATTGTAATTATAATTGAGAACCTAATATAACTGCCTCATAACACATTACCTGACATGTAGCCTTAATTGTACTTAAACGTCTATCAATGGATGTTACTGTTTCTGTAAATGTTGTCTGGAACATGAGACAGAAGCAGCGATCTGTGTAGTTTGGTATCTGTGACAAATCGTACAGGAATCTGAATGAAAAAATAAACAGCATTCAAAATAGTGGTCACTTTTTTAAAAGTCAAATTTTACCCATTACCCACATCAACAACAAGAACAACAACAGCAATTACAAGCAACAACAGCAACAACAACAAATAAAATTATGCCAGCCCTTTTAAATCAGATGAGCTGAATACAAATTACTTTGTCTGAAGCGGACATTGGGTCAAATCAATTATGGAATTGAATATTTAAAAAAAAATGGAACTGGAATTGATAAATTTTTAATTGGAATCCACAAATTAATTTACCATTTAATTTTGTTAATCAGAAATATTTCTTCCACGACAATCCTACTTGGTATATAAACTACTCGAAGTAGGTGTTCCGAGTAGGTACTCAAGAGTAGGTACTCGGGAGTACCTACTTATGGTAAAAAGTAGTAGGTAAAAAGAGTCGGTAAAAAACGGAATTGGAATTGATAAATTTGATGTGGAAATGGAATTGACCAAATGGAATTGATCCCATGTCTGGTCTGAAGTAATCAATAAACTGTAATACTGAGATTGGGAAGAAATGATTCCATACTCACTGTTCTGGTTTATCTAAGGGAACATTTGGTGATTCATCAATGTGCTTTTTTATTAGCTGAATTTCAGTAGTTTCTGGCTTCTGTAATTGTAGAAGTATATATGAACATCATTATTGTAATTCATGTTAAACCAGTCATAGACGTGGTACCTCTATTCACCGATTAATAAGCATTTATAAGTAATTGCATTGTTTATATTTAACATGGATCACATGAGGGACACATGGTCAAGGGGTGACTCCTTTAGGGTAACATCCAACAAACATAGGTGTGAGCCGGATTTGAACCCACGACCTGGATGTTTGTACTGCAATGCTCTAACCACTTCACTATCAGAGTGCCCACACATGACCAAGGAATGTTTCAACAGAGAATTGAGATGAATAAACATCCAACATGAATAACCGTGATTGTAGCCAGAGATCGGCTCCTCAATGAGCGCCCTCAAATTTTGTGACAGTAGAACCCCATGATTGATTTACGAGGACTACCTTTTCAAATATCATAGGGTTCATACATGAGCAAGCAAAATGTTCTTCCCTGGCCAAAAGATCTTCATGGGTAATGGAGACTGAGCGAAAGGAAATAAACACCTTCAGACATGGCTAGGACTGGATTTGAAGCCTGGTATGTCAGGTATGCGATAAACTATGTTACACAGTCTAGCTACAAAACACTCTCATAATAAATGTATTTACTTACTGATATGTCTTGCAGTATGATAACACATCATGCACCCAAACCCACCCCCAAGCAAATACACACTACAGTATTTTGCTAAATGTAAGTAATCATGTTATGATCAAACCAGAACATCGTCGGATATATTAGCTATTACTAGCATGTGTCATTATCAGTTGTGTGGAATACATGGCTGTCAATCAGTATTCTTGATTATAGTGTCACAGAGAGTATACAGATTGTTGCTGTAGTTGATTATAATTATATAGACATTATAATTGCACAAGATACAGCAAGTTAAATTAGGCATGAATCAGTGTTCACCAAATAGTGAATGTCAATTCATTAAAATTAGTTGTTAGGTTAAAATAAAATGTAGTTTATGAGGATGTGGTTTGGAGTGATGTTCTGTTCTAGTTCAGTAATTAATCACTTTACAGTACTGTATCGAATTAATCAGTCAATCATGTGTATACATAGTCTGAATGTATGTTAAACAAGTCTGTATGAGGCTATAAAAGAACCTAGAGTTTACTGTATGCTCAATGTTTATAGTATACATGTGGTATATTTTAGTTTGAGGCTTCAGTTCTGAGATTTATTAAGGTAGGGTTATTGTTCAGGTATTCAAAATCAGAATAAAGCTGCTGTAATAACGATGTATAGCTTTATACATTTGTGAAGGTATATGCTTTAGAACGCCAAGTCAAGGGCACCTCTCACACACACACACACACACACACACACACACATCCACACAGAGAGAGATAATTATTATATAAAAAATTATCAAAATACATTTAGTGACTTAAAGTGGAAAAGATTTAGGTTAGAGTTACACACTGACAGAAACAGATTTGTTTTTGTTCTCCTTTTATGTAAATATTTAACATGAACTATAATATAATTAATATCTGATACAGTACTTCAATGAGAATATACACAATACTTTTGCTCACTCACATATTTACATTTCGCTTGTATTTACTTAACCACTCACCAAATTAAACAAAGCTTCTAAAGTCTCATAAGAACATGTCGAATGGTCAAAATCGAGCAAAGCTGAAAGAGAAACAGAACGAACATTGAAACAAGATCATGCTGGGAACAGTTGATAGCTACTGCTGTACATGAACAAAAAAGTGAATATCAGAAGAAGAATCACTACTATCTATAGCGATAATGCTTTAATCCAATAAATAAAATTTAATTTTAAAAGGTGAGTTTAAAATTGATGAATAGTTGCATTGAAAGAAATACAGCCATCTTTAGCTAGATCTATATTGAAAAATAATTTGAAATAAATAAATTTTTGTTTCAATTTTTAATAGTATTTTTGATTAATTATTTTAAAGAAGAATGCATACCTGAATTCATAATTTATAGTCAACATGTCTAAATTTAAACATTCAGTATGAAGCTTACCTGCATCTACATCCTGTACTGTTAGATGAAGACTTGAGATAAAGATTCCAATGGCTTGTGATCTCTTCTGATCCAGAATCTTGGCAGCCTGTTGAGGATATTATTATAGATTTAACACAGCAGATGTGTGTGTGTGTGTGTGTGTGTGCGTGTGTGTGTGTGTGCACTAGTATATGTGTAATAATGTGTGAGGGGAATGGGTTGATGATGATGATTGATGTTTTATGGCCACTTTTGTGCACATGGTAGGCTAAATGGGCCGAGCGACCTCCAAAAGTAATGAAGCAAAGTCAAAGATTAAACACCCTTCAAATATGCCTATGGCGAGATTCGAACTCAGATGGTAGTGATCTGTGGTCAAAGTGAGGGGAATGGGAGATGGATGAGATAGCCTATTTTTCAAATATGAACCATTTCATACCAACCTTTACTATTTTCCCCTTATCGTGACTGTCCTCTCTGTGAAAAGATTTCTTCTTTTTTGGTGGCTGTGAAAATAACTCCTCAAACTCCTCCAGATTAACTTCTGGTTCTTCAATAGTTTTCCATAGGATCTCACTGATAAAAAGGCCATTTGTACAATTACATTGCAAAACCAAAACTGGTTGACGATTTCCATTAATTATGCATAAAAATCAATCAGAGTTATCTAAGCAAACAGTACACATCTTGTTAAGACTTTCTTTGACAAGAACTGATGCTGTACTGTGATGATTTACAAACTTAACAAGTTTTGGCAATCACCTTTCTCCTGAAGCATCTGTTATGGTTTCTTGTACACGAAGCTTCTTCCAAAACAGTGACTTCATTGCCTTAGCAGGCTTAGCACGCCTTTTTTGTCGACCTAAAGGCACAGTAATAATATGATTACCACTTTATGTTGTAATGCAATACTCAAGTTAGAAATCAAAATATTCTATAATTGTGGCAGTAAATAAAGAACTTAGGGTAGTCACTTTCAAATATGTCAGCTGATAATATACAATTTACCTGATGGGGAAACACCCAAATTGGGTGGAGGTGGTGGCCCACCCATGCCAGGAATTGGTGGAGGAGGTGGTGGACCACCCATTCCAGGAAGTGGTGGTGGTGGTGGTGGTCCACCCATACCAGGAAGTGGTGGTGGTGGTGGTGCACCACCCATACCAGGAAGTGGTGGGGGTGGCGGTGGACCACCCATACCAGGAAGTGGTGGTGGTGGTGGTGGACCCATACCAGGAAGTGGTGGTGGTGGCGGCAGTGGTGGTACACTCACACCTGTCACAGGTGACACAGGTGGTGGTACACTGGTATCACTGATGGTTGATACAGATGGTGATGACGGGGAATGAGCCGGCGAGGTGGCCCTGATCTCGACCTGAATGCCGCGACTCTGCGTCACCACGCACGGCTCGGGTTCCGTCTGTGATGCTACCATCGACTGGCCGAAAACGTCTCTATCGGTCTGAACCGACGCCTCGCCCATCATCACCCGCGTCTCTGTACATCGATCCGTCATCGAAATAACGGTCGTCTGTAGACACCGATCCGTCTGTTCCGGCTTCTCTTCAAACGACCCACTCCCATCCCTGAACGCATGATAGGTGAGACTCTCGATGCCAGCGAGGATTTTGTATTTTTCTATTTCTCTCTGGAGATCTTTTATCTGTTGCTGGTATTCACTTAGCTGACTAGCCTGATCATGTCTTAGACACTGTATTAACACTTCGTGCTCTCTCTGTGGAGTAATAAGATGAATACCGGTCATCCATAAAATGGTTAATGCGACGTCGTATATTATTGTTAGTATTTTTGTTAGTATTAATAAAATGAATATTATTGTTATCGGTGAATAGTGATACAATTATATGGCAAATGCGCACACACTTTTCTGCACACACACACCTTCATTCTGTCCACTTCATCTTTCATCTCCTTTCTAAGACGTGTAATTACAATAGGCTTCTCTGAAATAAAACACGATAGTTTCATATATAAAAATGTGTGTGTGTGTGTGTGTGTGTGTGCATGCATGCATGAGCAGGTGTGTGTGTGTCTGAGGGTGGGACGGGGTGGATGTACGTACATATGTCTGAAATAGCTGACCACACTTGTGCTCCATGTATGATTACATTTGGCTAAGATAAACCTCATCAGTGATGAAATGCATAAACATAAATACCATTATCAGAGAGAGGTCTGAACGTTGGCTCGTCTGTTTGTACGTCATCATTTTCAGCCTGTAAAGGTTGCCATGAAGCCACGGTGAGCTTCGGTGGAGCAGCATCTGACGTCAGGTAGACTGGCTCAGAATGTGACCAGCAGTACATGTGATCAGGCTGGAATAAAACAGACAGACAGCTTATCTTTAACATAGAGGACTCCTTTACTACAATGCAAACCAATGAACTGGCATGTTAGGCAAGAGGAATGGAAGTCGTCTGTGAGGAACGAATGAATGTGGTTTTATGACACATCGCCCATTTTGTGCCAAGTGAGAAAGAGTGATTTGTTTAGCACAAGTGCTGGTCACAAAAGGGACAAATGGCTGAGAGGCAACTCCACCTGAAAACACTACAAAAAATGCAGGCGTTGAAGTCCTGAGTCCAAAAATGTATGGATTCTGTCAAATCACCAAGAAAATTTCTTGAAAGCTGTCAACTACAACATTCACTAATTAAAATAAAACCAGTCTAAACAGTTAGGTAATAATTAACCTGATGATTGCTGTTTTATGGCCATTCTTGTGCACATGGTAGGCTAAATGTGCTGAGCGACCTCCAAAGGTAATGAATCCAAGTCAAAGATGAAACACCCTTCAGATATGGCCACACGAGATTTGAACCCAGGCGGTAGTGATGTGTGGTCCAATGCGCTACCAACTAGACCATGGAGGTGCTCCATAATAGGCAACAGTAATCCATCTTATCCAATAATAAACACCTATACCGGTTTTATCAAACATGACCGCAAACTCTGACCTCCGTATTTCTAGCATTAGCTAATATCACTGCTGTGGATGTATTATATTATGATTGTATATCTACAGAATGGCTCAAATCATACTGGGACTATAAGTAGATTATAATGGTAATTTGTACAAATCAACAGTTTCAGAACAACAATTAGCATAACATCATATCTATATATGAAATTTTCTTTTACTATTTCACGAATCTACAAATAGACCTATTCTGGTCGATGGAGTCATGATTTGCCAGTTCAACAGCCTTCAAGAGCCTAGTCTGGACTTCATTATTCAAGTACAGGATGATGTAACTATTTCAGAACTTAATGTTACTGCCAGAGTAAATGATAAGAGTGTGCAAAATATTTACCAATCCACGATGTTTTTAGTGGTTTCAATAAGGTGATAAAAACAATCACAAGGCCATATTTAACAGTACTGAGTCACAAACTGATACGTAACTCAGGACCAACAGTGAGCTGATGGTTTTCAATGGCTCAAATGTATTTGTTTATTTATTATAAAGAAATTATAAAATAATTGGTGTATATAAATTATATATACACTCTATCTCATTGATGATCAATGCTTTAAATGCTCTTTTTAAACCTATAAACACTGATTTATAGATATTATAAACAGGTCCTACACGAATGATTTATAATTTCAATTAAAATGCGAGTCTTTCTAATTGGATCTCAACACCTGTAGTTCAACAGGATCCCTGCTTACTTAAAAACATAATTATTACAACAAACCAAGTGAACTGACTCATTCTGGTGATATTTGTTGATTGTTTAATTAAAAGTTACCAAATACTTAGAACGGTTACCATGATTTTCCAATTTCCAAAGAGTGTGGTTGCACCATTATTAGGTTGGACCACACTATAAATATAAGAATGATCACTTAGCACAGGTTCAGATATTGAGTAGCAAAGGTTAACCATCGGCACTGACCTTAAACACAGTTAGATCTGCATCTGCCTCTAGAGTCCTCATCACTCCGGCGACGAGGAGGTTTGTGGCAAACTGTGCTGCTAATACCCGCAGATCCTGTTTACTGAAGGAACCGTACAGGTAGTGACCAGTGTCGAATGTGTCACACAGCCATGACAGCAACATGTGACCTGAAAATAGACATAAAGACGACCAGTCACATATCAGAGATAAAAGTCAGGACTCAACTTTGATGGTACAAAATTGTTTACAACTCAGAAGTATTATTACTGGTAATATACAGCACACCAGCTCTACTAAATTATTTCATTTAAAGGCATGATTCACTCAATATGATCGATTAATCTAGAGCACAATTAACTTTTGCTTCAGTTATGTTTGAAATATTTTTGCAAGTGCATAAGCATAACCATTGCCCATAATTAGCTATAATTTCTATATCAACGTTTTTGTATACAGTAATATCATGCTCATTGTTACTCTATTTGATAGGATTTACAATGGTACAACAATATTCATGGCCTGATGTCAATTAGGCTGAGTTGTTTTGTAGACAAAAATTCCTTTTCCTCCAAAAAAAACCCAACAGTTGAGCGCTGTATTAAAAATGTGCTCAGTGTAAAAATATGAAAATTAAAATAAATCCAGCAAAAGAATACATTTTTATCCAGCTGAACTATACCAATAATACCTCAGGCCTAAGAAAAGAAGAAGAATCTTTGATCTGCTTAACTGCACATGCAACACATCATTTTGAGAAATAGTGCAAAATCAAGTCACGGTCATTTATAAGGTAATACAAACACAATCAGATGCCAGCAACCAGCCACCATTAAAAATGGTGGAATCAGTTCAAAAAGAACTGACAGATATGGTAGTGTGGTGGTTCACTGCTAGAGTCACTATAAAGAACTAACCGCCTGACTAACCCAGGCAAGAAGAGACCAAGCAGGTGCGCAATCCAACTTTTTGATGAAACTGCCTGATGGGTGAAATATTCAGTAGCAAGTGCTGTCAATATTTACTACAATTTTGTTTTAAACTGCCTCACAACAACATGATCCCATTTATTTCAGCCATGTAACATTTATCTGATAAAAAAATTCAAATATTCTATTACAGGCCATGATCTGGGAAGGAAAACCAGATAGTAAAACAACCTGAAGTGTACTTGAACATAATGTATAATTTCTTAAATACATATTCAATTCCAACAATTTATTTCAGAATATAAAATTCCATATACATATGATACAGGGAAGTATATAATACACATAAAAAACGTATTAACTTTTTTAGAAATTAAGTATCTTCGTCCATCTGGCACAAGAGCTAGATTAATAGTAAAACAAACAATACATTGTATAAGCAAATTGGTAGTAGCACCTAAACGTGTTTTAAAACTATAAACATTTTTGTGAACCAGCACCCCAAATGAATCAATATTAGTATTGACATAAATTGCAGTCATACTCTTCCTCCTTAGAATACCAAATAATTTTTTTATATATATTATTAAAGGCCACTACAACACGCTTATACAAATACTGTTTAAATGTTGACCACAAATGACGGACATTGGCATTGCAAACGAGTGATATACATAATCTTACTTTAATATTGAAGTAACATGTTTTGAAGTCACCTGATAAGCATATTCCCCGATGAAAAATGTATAGCTTTGTTTTGAAGTTAGTTTTACCTAGATGTTACTTTGGTGTCAAAGTGTGCTAAACAAATGGGTTAACTTGTTTTTAACCTTATCAACAAAATAATTGGTCAAAAGTTAACATCAAGCCAAAGGGTTATTTTGACATGATAAAACCAAATTACAAAAACCTATCAGCCTGTCTGCTAGAATGTTTATTATTTTTGTCACCCCGAACTTAGATAAAGACATTAAATACCATTATAAAATGTGATCAATCAATCGTTTAAAAAGTTTAAACTAGGCTTATAGTCCGCTTTTTTCTTGTTCTGTCATCCAGAAAATTATTAAATTAAACACCCCAAAATCATAAACCCTGGATCTGCCCTGATCAGGCTTAATTTCGTTGAAGTAATGAGAAGTCTATTGAATAACAATAAAACATAACTAAACGAGCAAAATATTTGTTTGGAAACGGTTTTCTTTCAATACTATCAATAACTCCAACGATGCCGTTATAAAGAAAGCCAATTGTTAAATGTCAGTATTCAATCAGAAGCCGACAAAATCAAGCCAACTGCGAGTGGGAAACAGGCGAAACAAATCAATGATTAATGGGCTAAGAGAATTTGGTATTCATTGGTTAATAGCACCCTGGCTCGTGATCAGATGGCTTCAATGGCAAGAATTCCCAGAATCACCAGAGAGGCTCAATACAGTGGTTCATTGATTATGTGGGAAATGTGCGTAGATTTGACAATGATAACCAGATCTAATCATTCGGAGGGTTACAATGTGTACACGAATTCGATTTCGTTTAAAAAAAACACTGGGAAGAGATTTGAACAGTCTTATTAAAATGTGTGACGGACTGGCAGCAGTTTTACTGTTCAGGGAAGCAGTGTATGTTTGGCCGTAAACGCCGAAGCCGGAAATGGCTACAGAGACAGACTGATTCCGATTCACTGCAACCAAAATGCACTCGGCTATACGTAGCGGATTCAGCCGACATCAGTAGAAATATAACGCATTTGCTAACTTCATGAGAATATCCATCTCGTCACCGACGTATGATCAGTTCCTCTTTCCTAAACGACCCCCAAAAAAAATCACCGAAAAATAATCTACTTTACCTGTCTATTTTGCACCTTGATAGACTTTCTCAAATGAAAGCTGTAATTCAGTCCGAGACAACATAAAGCCATGAACTGATTACATCATTTCAAATTTCCAATTTGTCAGCTTCTATAAATGGCCACTGATTCACGCCGCTCATTGATTTACTAAGTCCCAGTATCCCCTAACGTTGTACTCAGGTAGCACCATAATGGAAAAAAAACGTACATGATTAATCAGAAGTTCCCTAACATTAGAGAACAGGCTATTAACCAGAAAGCCATCCTGCCATCCAGACAGGTATCCATAAACAAAAATGGGTCATCAAACAATTGGTCAGGATGACGAGGGGATGAGTTAGTTCAAGTGCGGCTACGTTTACAGCAGATATATCTCTCAAATAGCAACACTATTTCTATTCAACTGTACGGATAAACATCATCATCTCTCCAATACAAGAAGATGCTATCTAAGTCAGCCAATAGACATTCCTACGTAAGAAATCTGGACCTCCACAGACACGGCTGAAGGCTCATGCCGGTCATTTTATTTTGTAAACGTGTAACAACAACTGCATTTCTGAATAAAAGCCTGATAGAGAGCATACAAATAATGCTGATAAATTCCTGGATAGGTAATATTTATACAAATGTAATAAAATGCAGGAAAAGTGTGTTACGAACCAAAAACCCGGGCTATATTAGGCAAAAGAGCAAATAATTATAAGGTGCACTGAGTAAATACTCAATCAATAAAGATACCCATTGCTAGGCATTATTAATTCAGACCAGGTAATAGAAACACTAAAGCACGTCTGCTGCATATAAAGCTCGGAATATAAAAGCTGTGGATTGTAGAGCCAAGATAAAGGGTGGTCTGTAAAAGTGTGCGAGATCAATAAATTATTTAGTAATGATTCCTTACGGATCGTGACGGCATTCCACTTCCCTGGTATCCAGCAATCGGTGAAATAAAGCGTCCACAATTACTTAGCTCTTTCATATATTATTATTAATAAGGAATTAGTGCAAGCATGAAATCGGTCAGCCTTCCCTACTTCAGCCGAACTTAGAAAATTATATTCACAATTTTATCAAACCCACGGTAGTATCTACAGTTAATAAAATAAAATGGATCTGAGTGATGAAAATTGGCTTGTGATTAGTAATCTAATGTCCGTTGAAAGAAAGCACCACAAAAGTGTTTAAAATAGGTCCTATAAGATCAAACGGTTCATGAACTGATAAGTTACCAACAATATCTTCTTCAGTCATTATAACGGTTACTGACATTAAAACTTTTAACCTACACCGAAAAAATGCAATAAATAAACAAGATTTTGTATTATTATACTTTCATATAAAGAATAAAATTTAACTGAATATTTTATTTGACTAGTGTGGCTGTCTGGAATACTCGCTATAAATTGTGTTGGTGAGTTAAATCTGTCACACCCAGAAAAAGGTGAGGATATAAGCAGATGTTAGGTCACCTCACATTCTAAGTGATTGAAGACTGCTATCCGATTATTCAGTAAAATTCTTGTACAAGACTCAAACTGGGTGGCCTCAACCGTTTTCATTTTCAGAGACAACTCTTCTGTCTACTACTTACTATTCATGGCCACTGGATTTCTCATAATCAAATTGAAAAACAGGTCTACCGTATATATTCGCGTATAAGTCGAGGTCAGTTTTTGACCCTGTAATTCTTTCCTCAGGCCTATGCTCACCGAGGTCAATTACTGTAATTTCCGTCGCCATAATTTCCATGTTATACACCAGAACTAAAAGTGTCTTTTTTTAAATAATCAAATGTCTACTGAAATATATGACTCAAAATCTAATAGAATTCGGATCTTAAGAAAAGCTACATGATAATAATTGGATAGGTATATAAAACATAACAGGCGATGAGCACTAACAATTGATAATTATTCAATATTTCTGGAAAAGTAATAAAAACAAGAATTGTCACATGTATCCTTGTTACTTGCAATGATGCTCCAATAAAAAGGACTATGAACAAGGTCATCAGTAGCCATGGAACCCTTGCAATGGCCGAGCGGATATTCCCTAGAGAAATATATCTCACACACAGGCTTCAGTCGAAATTGAACCTACAACCACCATGTTTGAAACACAATTCTCTAACCACTGTGCTATCGGAGTATTATGAAAACACACCTTTTCGAGGTTGCTATCACAGATAAATAATGATTATCATTCAAATCCCTTTAGGTTTCTACACACACACTATTTGCGGAATCACTGTACAGTATCTTTCATGGTTCCCACAGCGAAGGAAATATTATTTTCCGGGACTTTTCCTGGACAAAATTACCATTTTCCAGGAAAAAGTATACAAGATTTAAAGGTAATAAATCAAGATATGTGCAAAAAAAGCGTATCATATTTATTCAATCGATTATTGATGTTTTTATGATACAGCCTCCTCCCTTCTAGCTGTCTTATCCACCCACTTTTATTTAATTGATGATGATGATTGGTGTTTTACGGCCACTTTTGTGCACAAGGTAGGCTAAATGGGCCAAGCGACCTCCAAAGGTAATGAGACGAAGTGAAAGACGAAACAACCTTCAGATATGCCCACACCAGGATTCGAACATGGGTGGTAGTGATCTGTAGTCCAGCACGCTACCGCTGGACCACGGAGGCGCCCTCACTTTTATTTAAATTTTAACTAGCATAAGATATCAAGATTATGTACTGGCACTCTTTTTCTTCTATAATCAGAGTTTTATTCTACAGACATAATATTTATTCACAGGCTTTTTGTTCTAAGTGGATATTTTTCATGGGCAATGTTTTTTCCAGTACATTTTCTGATTTCGTAAAATTTAAGCATATTGCCAGGACCTGGAAAATTCATTTGTTATTCAAGGTTTCCTGACCTTTGAATCGCTCCTGCTACAGTGCTAGTAAGATTGCTCAATTAAATATATCATCATTAATCAAATATAACAATATTATATACAGTTATATACAGTTAAAGAGTTTCACATGGTCTATGGTTTAATAAATGTTCTATCTTCGTGATATATGTTGATAGCAAATATTTACAATAATAAAGCCATGCAAAACATCTGAAAACCTCAAGGCTTTTGTGCAGAATTAAATGTTATTCCTTTGGCAACATTACAGTTTGTCAAATGGTTGCCTGAAAGTTAAATATTTGCTGGTTAACTTTCTTTACTACCTACATTACAGTTTGGAAGTTACACCACCCCCTCATGATGCAAATATTGGATGAGAAATGTTTTATTAAATGTTTTGGCCAAACAGCTTTATTACTCATTTAGAGTACTACTGTAACATATTAAAAACTCAGTTTGTCTTAAATATTAGTCAATGTTTGCATGCTTATATGTGAGTACAATAAACCAAAAGGGATTTATTATCTTCATTTTCATCAGACAAATATGGAGATAGGACAGTTTGGAACATCAGAAAACATCAAAGAAAACTTGATCAAATGTTGTCTCGGTGCTCTTGAACATTGGTACTGGTTCCCTCCCTTCAATCTCCTTAAAATTAAAGCAAACATTCTCTGCCTCTAATAATTAAAAATTCTGGACCTAGTCATATATTAGAAATTAAATTCTGTTATAAAACTTAAACACACTAGAAACTGTTTCAAACGTGAAAAACAAAACTGCTAAATATTATATATTTACATTTTACAGCACTTTTTTAAATCACAAATTATATATCTTATTCAACAATAATCTACTGGTTGAAGGAGATTGTTAGTAATAAAATATGATAAACCTCCCCCCCGTGTAATCAATCCAAACTGCATCTTGGCCAAAGGGGAATATGGTTATATTCCAGATTATGGACATTTCAAATAAAATTAACTCTGGGGTAAATTTTTTTTTAAATCAATACGTTGTGTACTATGTCTGATATTCAGATAGTATTAGCAACGTTTCTTAGTTGTTTTACACTCAATTTTAAGTAAGTGGTGGCTAAATGAACGTAATGAGGTGAAATGAAAAACGAAATACCCTTCAGATGTATGGCCATGACTGAAACCTTGGTCTCGGCTGTATGTGGCAAAACAATAAGTAAACAACAATATACATTGACACAACAATAACAACACAACAAATGTTGATACTCTAATAATTAGAGTTTTACAGATCTTGGTCCCCTAATATAATAGGTGATGATGATGATGATGAAATGATAGTGAAAACTGATAATTTAATGCCTGGGTAATAAAGCTTGTTATGAATTGACTGATCGATGATGACGATGATTGATGTTTTACGGCCACTTTTGTACACATGGTAGGCTAAATGGGCCGAGCGACCTCCAAAGGTAATGAAGCGAAGTCAAAGGTAAAACAACCTTCAGATGCCCACGCCGAGATTCGAACACGGGTGATAGTGATCTGTGGTCCAACACGCTACCGCTAGACCGTGGAAGCACCCCCGAGATCATGATGACCGTTAGTACAATTCAAACGCTAAAATATGAGCAAATAAATTAGAATAGTTTAATACTGAAAATAAAGTATGGTTTAGGATCTATAATGAACCAAAATCTATGGAGCCAAAATAAATTTGCCTATTCCTGTATTAGGAAAATCATATTGTTAATGCAATAAGACTGGGTGACAGTGGCAGCTGACAGTGAATTCCATATTATAGTCAACATAGGCAGTACTGTTAGCTAAGATGACACACGGGACAGAACAGCTAAACATTCAACCTCTATGACAAAATGGGAAATAAGTATTAATATGTCAAATCTGAGTTCTGTTGTGTTTACTAGGTTACATCATTTCAGTGGCATTCTTTGCTATTACAGTGACTGATAGGAAGCTTCTCTGGTAGGTTGTGTTTTGTGTATAGACCCGAGGCTGGGCAATAACTATAGTAAAACACTAAAAACCGAATTATACCAAAAGCCCGGGTTAATTTTTATGCCAAATCTTGATGGAAATCACAGCTGGGAATTTTATGAGCAGGTAAAGGAATCATCATTGTACCAATAGCTGCATTATGGTAATTAAACTCAACTAGTTTAATAAGACCCCAGACACTGTATTATTATTATAATATCCGAAGTTTATCGTCTCCTTCATTTCAGTGTCATAAATGTATGGTATACAACAACTTTTTCCTCACAGAATCATCAAACGCAATTCTCTTGTTGATTATATAATATCTTGGTATGTGTCTGACGTATTGGGATTATATACATTTACAGTAACTAAATAAAATGTGCTAAGTTAGTATTTATATTCCTTTACATTATTATAGATCAGCAAGAGTACTACCAGAATCAATCAAAGCATGTGTATGTATTATGTATTTAAAATATTAGTCCTATAACAGTTATTTGTGTAATATCCCGATTCATTTATTGTTAAATGAAATAAAAAATAGAGCTGTGTTCCAGCCACCTTGAGGGTGCCTTCATGATCTAATTGGTAGCATGGTTGGCCACAGATCTCAACCACCTGAGTTCAGATCTCACTGTTGACATTGTCTCAAGGGTGTTTCATCTATCACTCCACCTGGAGCTCACTCGGACCATTTAGCCTACCTTGTGTATAAAAGTGGCCGTAAAGTATCAAACATCCAACCATCCAGTCACCTTGAGGTGGTAGACGTGCATGTAGGAAATTTTCTGACATAACCACATTGTTAGAAATTCAGAGTACCGGGATGGTTTGTTATCCATTTCACAAATCATAATGACAGGCCACACACGATCTACTCAGATTCATAGCTAATAACATCTATCGCTTAGAGAGGTGAGCAGTTCTATATATAATTATTAGCACTCAAAGAGATCTTGTTTATCTGATATGGAGGAGAACGTTATGATATTTTTAACAACGCAGGTCAGAGACAGTGCCTGAAGTTGCACGCAAATTGAATAAAATACAAGACATTGGGAAGATACACAGCTTGTGTCAGCGTTAGGTCAAGAATTTGGCTACTTAATCCAAGAAAGTCTCACAACCGACATTATACATTACTGATGGCTAGAGTGTATGAGCGGTATGTTTAGCCTCGTCGCTGATCAGACCTGGAACGTACGGCGGAGAGACTCCCTAGGGGGAAACAACCTAACAATACTGACCAGTATGAGTCAGATTCAAAACCACCGTCCGGAAGTTTGCCAGCACTGTGCACTAAACAGTGCACCACTGGAAAATGATGCCGTGGACAGCTCGATTTGCCCGATAGGCTTAATCATAATATACAGAGTTAACATGTAACAATCGTAAAAATAGGAATCGGTGAAAAACTAAATCTGAATAAAACTACAATTCTGGTGATAATTATCTGATGAGAATATCAGAACAGAATGTTGGACATTCATTCAACCATCTGATATTTCTGTTATAAGTGCAGTCTAATGTCGAAGTGCATTTTTCTCCAATATTATAGACACCAGACGTTTGTTCCAGAGCATATGTAAAGACCAGTCCACTGTCTTATTTCTAAGAGAAGAGGTTAAAATAGATATTTCAAATGAAGTGTGTGTGTCAAGGCTCTTTTGATCCCTTATTTATATGTCACAGGGGTGAATAAACACACAGCTACACCAAGAAATGTGAAACACATAAATACTGTCAAGAAATGCGATTAAACTTCAACTAATTTGTGACATATAAAGGTGTCTGAAATTATCTAGACATAATATTTCAAGGTGTAATTTTACAACAGTGCAGTTTCTACCAATGCTCATTAATTGAATCAGGGTTTATCTCAAGTAGATAAACAATATGCCAAACATATAACATTATGAAAACAGACTGAATCAGTGAATGGTCACCATTGCATTATTTTCTAATAAAAAATTAATTAATAACTGCAAAAGGTGATCTCTTTATTCAAAATTATTTAGACATTACACCATTATTATGCGTGTTACCTTCAAACTTTTCCAGATTCTTGAAGTCCAGCTTCTCTATCACCTGTGGCCTAACGATTACATCACTTAGCGATACACTGCGAGACGGAGCTCTGACCCCAGTCTTGGCTCCACTGTCATCACCCGTCGATGACTGTTGTCGATGTCTTGAATCGAAATACTTAAAAAGCGACCGATTCATCATATTAGCACTGGCTTCTTCGTTTGTGTCGGAATATTGATCCAGGCTGGTCTCTCCTCCTAGAAATGTATCATCCAGCAACTGTATCTGGCGTGTGAAATCAAACGTGGCTTCGCGTATGTTAGTAACGAATGCATCCGACATCATAGCAGCCACATCCCTGGGATGCTTTGTGGCCGAATCAAGTCCAGAATCGAAGGAGAGGCTGTGAGTGGACGTCTTGTGAAAGTAATGATTATCATTGTTGCCATCCTCTAAATTGGTGATGTCCTGCTCCGAAGCTGCTGCCTTCTTACGTTTCAGGTTTGGACTCGGCGATGGAGTAACCTGTCTGCCAGACACGTCGGATGATACCCGGCTGCGTGGCTTCTGATGACTGGTGGCTGAGAGGCACCGTGAAGTGTTCACCGGATAACAAGCCTCCACAGGCTTGTATGCCCTGGACATGCCAGTAGTGGGGCTCTTATCCAGATGATCCTGGCTGTGGGCTCTCCTCTGTAGCAATCCAGATTCAGCATCATATGTTTGGTTCCCTTCAGTGAACGACTGGGACATAACGCTTCTCTGGGAAGTGGATCCACTCATGAAAACAGTATCACTCTCATCGTCATCTGAAGAATCGAGGCAGCTCTGCGATGACAAACTGACATGATTCTCTGTGGCTGACACGTAGGAACTCTCTCCTGGGCTCTCATCTGTCATCGCATCTGTGAAAGTCTGCTCACTCAGACTGGAGCCAATCGAGCTGCTCCGACTGTTTGGTATGCCCAGATATTGTTCCTCAGGCATGCTATCTGTGACTGGTGATCTGTAGTGAGCTGAAGTTAAAACCTCCTCACGTTGCCCACCAACTGAAGTACTCTGTTCTGGTTCAGGTTTGTACTTGCCAGATCTGAATCTCTTATGGCCATTTTCTATATTAATGGAAGCACCATTCTCAGCCTTTTCAGCTTCAGTTCGTTCTCTGCCAGTTTTCTCTGACAGAACATCGTTCAATGACTTAGCACCATTATTAACTGATCCCATAGGACCACTTCTAAACGATGCATCATAACTTAATTGATGTGAATTTGTTGAAAGTCTTCGATTACTGGACTCGAGAGGGTGGCTGCTGGGCACATCTGAATTGATGGAATGGACTTGATCTGTACTCTTAAGTTCGGATGATAAAGTACTGGATTTCTCCTCTATGGGTGAAAGGCCAAGATCAGTCACGAGATGACTCTGTAGTTCTTCTGGTCTCTTTTCTTTTATGTTACTAATAGAAAACTTTGGGGTATACACTTGACCTTTAGTCTTCGATGGAGGTGGCTCAGTAGACTCTGTGTTAACACGATGTTGGTGTGAATCTGAAGCCATTTCGTGATCATTCAGCATCACTGAAATGTGATCCGGACTGAGTCCCTCATCTGAAGGCGATTCCATCTGCTCATCATCCAAACAAGATGGCCGCCTACAGTAACGTTCATCATCCGAAGACCTACCATTTAACACCTTTGATGTAATGTCATCACATGAACTGATGGCGTCTGAGTTCTGGATATCCACTGGTCTGGACTTCCCCATACACTTCAACACCGATATGAGCTCCTGGGTGGGTTTCAGAGATTCCTGTTTCTTGAGAGTGTTTGCCACTTTTAACATCAACATCCTGTAAACTAGAAGATTCTTCAGGAGTACTGTGTGATTGACTGTAACTAGGTTTTGGACTTGGCTCCAATGAGCCAGACGATCTCGGCCTGGTGTCCTTCTTGGATGTCTTTCCCAAGGATGGAGATGCAGATCGATCTCGCCCTCTCAGTTTTGCTTCTAGAGTGTTCTGAGCACGGCGAAGTAGTTTGTCGACGCGTCTGCGTCCAGTGTGACCTGTGGTACTGGCTGTGACCGGTCTGTTAGCCCTGTCGGACACATCTTCAGATGTGGACGCACCCCTGGATGGGGCAGCTGTATTGCCACCCTCCTGAGTATAACTCTCTTGTTGTCCCATTTTGGTATGAACTCTTCCAAGTCTACATAATGGTGGAAGATGATAAATGCTTGTGGACTGGCGCACACTGAAAAGATACAATTACATAGACGTGAGTCGAGTACCACAATAAACATGAAATTAAACTTTGATCAGGTTAGTCCCGTTTTTATTTCAGGTAGAACAGATGACAACAGTTCTAGTTTACATCATCTGACAGCGTAAACTCACAAGTCGTGTATCAAATTAAAACCAAAATCTGCACAAATCAAAGCTGGATTACTGAAGCTCGACGTCCACCAGCTGAAACTGGAAATAAGTTTACCATTCGTCGCATCTGAATGCCACCATACCATCTGGTTTTATTGAGAAGATTCTGAAGAGGATTGTATTACTTGTGAGTCATATTAAGGGATCTACCTGTACATTTGCCCAAGCCCCATACTTTAAGGTGTGCCACCGAGCTCGATTCCTTTTGAGGATGTTGGTGCCATAGAAGTTTTGTAATTATTTAAATTATTATTAATAATCTTTTATTCACAGCACACAAGAAAACAAGCAACTGTAAATGGAAGAAACAACCAGATATAGTGATGTTTATCTATCAAACAATCTTTCATTTCAACAGTCTATGAGACATTCAGACCTCTACGGCTCACATTATAGTATACACATCATACATATTCTGGTACTTGCTTCTTTCAGAGCCAATTCTCTATTTTGTAAATTGTGACTAATTCTATTCCAATACGTTTTAAAATTCTAATTCAAATGTTAATTATCATGTATTATAAAACAAAACTGTTGACATAAGCCCCCAAAAAATGCAGGACCTGAATTTTTTCTTTTATTTGTTAATACATGTAAGAATATTAAAAGTAATAAATCAGATGTCAAATATTTTTTGTGGATTCAATCACAATTCCATTTTGTTTGAAAGAAGCAAATCTGTTTCTGGAATTTCTGGTTATTACTGATACAGTCATACAGTTCCAAATGGCATTAGTGAACTGATCCACCTGGTGTGTGTGTGTGTATGGGGGAGGGGGGGTGGAAGTGTTTGCCACTGCTGGCTCTGATATCTACTGACATGGACAATAAAATATTCTGATCTCTAACTTCCCATTCATTGTTTTACAATGTGTATGTGTGACTGTGTGTGTGAGAGGCGGAGAAAGGGCTAATGAAAATATGGGTTAGCAACAAAGCCAGTATTACACCTTTTTTATATAATATTTTGTACTCTATCCAATGATGTCCACATCATACTTTATCCTGCTATGATAGAGAAACAGTGAAGTACCATTTATTGATTGATATACAAGCACCTTTCACACAGGTTACGATAATGATTTATCTCCTGCCAGTGAATAGATACATTCATCAAATCGAACTACAGTGTCCATCTTCACCCTAAGGCAACATGATGAGATCGTTCATTATTTCCAGTATAACGAGACAGTAATTTGAAGAGCCAACATTGTTTTACCTCGAGATATCATCATGTTAGAAAACTAAACCAGGTCCAAAAATAATAATATGCTGTACATATTTACTAACAAAATGACTCTCTCGGCCCCTAGTGGACCAGAATTTAAGTACAACTTGAAGCACCATTAATTGCAGATGTTTGTCTGACCCCTGTTCAACTATCTGTCGGTCATTCATCACAGTGTTTAGAAAATAAGATGTCACTTATCAAAAGATGATTTAACATGATTGGAGCACTGTCCAAAACATGGCATACAAAGCCTACCCAATCATTACATAGATCTCCTCTCTATGGGCTGCGGCCGACTACGGATAGGCTGGACATTGACGTTACTGATCTAATAACGCTAGGACATACAGCATTGTCAGTATATGATAATGTTGCACTGTTTTACACGGTACAAGAATATATAACAAAACTGAATCCAGAAAAACTAATTCTCAATGTATATTACACTAAAACTGTATGTTATATGTAAATTCATATCAACACAACACAAACTGTACAATTATTAATTATATCCATTTTGTACGAAACTTGTATTCTATGTAAATGAAAGCATGTTAATTACGTCATGCAAACCCCACAATGCTACAGCATTGGAGAATGCACAAAAAAGATATAAATCAATCATTATATAACAAACTATGAGAAATGGCACACCAGCAGCAGAAAGCTCTGTTACTAAATATTGTTTAAATTGTTTAGTTAATGTGGTAATCAGTATATGGCCAACATCTTGAATCCAGCTATATGGCTATGCATATGATACGGACTGAATCTCAATTAAGGACCTGATTCGAAATAACAGCCCAAGTACAATGGTCATGAAATATATAACAGTTCGAGCAATTAATCTGTCACATATAGTAATAATAGTATATGATCAAATGCTCATCAAATTGGTCATTTTATAAAGTTCCAAGGAAGCCAAACAGTGCTCAAATGATTTCAATTTATTCTCGAGTTAAAACAAAATGTACACTTCAACACTAAACAAAATGTTTCTCAATCAAGTCACCCAGCATTCATATTGTTATACACAGAGCACAAACTTTTATATGTTAACTGTGATGACTGTTAGAATATTAATATGGCATTATAAGACATTAAGAGAAACACACACACACAATATATATATATACACACCGGTATGTATATATATATATATATATATATGCATACACACCCACACCTATTTATATATACCCAATACCTATAATAACTATTATGTCATAGTGGATATATATATATATATATAGAAGAAATGGCATTAGGTGCCAGGATGTTTCCAGGATTGCATGTTTATTAATGGAATGGGTGTAATATGTGATTTTATTATAAGTATAACAACAAAGGGTGGGAAGTGTGCATGAGTGATACAACTTCTCACTAAAACTAAAAGAGATATTATCCATTGATATGGAAGTTAACACTTCATAATTAGTGCTACATAAATTTCCAGTCACTACAAAATAAATTGTTGAACTAAATATGACAAAATAAATGTTAAACAGCATTAAAGCAGGACTGAGAACATCGTTTAATGGTGTCTGATATTATTACACATGTATGCATGGTAGCTGTATGTATGCATGCCTGGATGACCAGAAAGGATAGCAGTCGCCATTTTGCTATGTGACTGGGTATGAATTATATTGTCTGTAATCATCTGGTAAATAAATAAAAGAAGTGTTCAATTCAAAGTATGAATTTACTGACTCGATTCATTATTTCCCTATGACAGAAATGCTTCAACTATCAGATACCTATTTAGACTAGTTGGCCATTGGCAATGTACGCTTTGGCGATATTATCATGCCACACCCAAATATATTGTGAATTAATCGCTCATCTGAAAATTAGTGGGACATTTAGTGTCCCCTAAATTTTATAATTAACCACAATAAAAGCTTGTTGCATTGAAGTTGCAGACGATGACACAAATACTTCAAAACGACAGAAGTATGAGATGGTCGGATTTTGTCAAAATGACCGAAAGGGCAATAAAATAGGGGTGGGCAATAATAAAATGTGTTGTATTGTTAAACCTTATCAAGTCTTTATTTCAGGTGGTACACATGTATGAATTAGAAAATAATAAAGGAAGACATATAAAATAAAGAAATAATTTTATTCACATTTACAACACATTATTTATTATTATTTACAAAGAAGTCCCACAGCAGAGTTTGCTTGTAGTTTCTACATTTAGTTTTTTATGTACAACTTTGAAAAATATTAAGTACATTTAAACAATAATTGTGTGTAACATCATTGTCTAACATATTAGTAGATGCTGTGTGAACACTTTTATTTAAGACACCCACGTAAGTCCAATTATTGCTACAAAGGGATCAACTTAAGTTGTTTCATTTAAAGGGGGGTGGCTATTTGACGTTGACACAACTAAAGTTCAAAACATCCAACTTTGAAGGGCAAGCTTATAACATGTAAATTAGACACTTGGGGCCAGGACCTCGAACCTACTTTGACACAAGTGAATATTCCACTTAACTGACATCAAGTTAACAAGCTTTCTCTGTATGTGTATGTATATATATATATATATATATATATATATATATATATATATGCTATAGGTTTGTACAAAAAAGTTTAGTACTAATATTAGGCTTAATAGTGGCAGGTTAAATATTTGTAAAAGAAACTGGCAGAATGTCCCTGCTGTATAGCCCCTTTGCTTTTGTTATACATTTATGAATGCCTTTATCAGATATAATATCAACATAAGATGTCTTTCAATGGCACATCAAGTTAAATAGAGTTGGCTTATTATAGGAAAGACCATTGCTTTGGTCAATATATTTTAGACCATTTATAAATGATAATCATCTTCAGTATTCCATAAGGCATGCATAACATTAACAGACATTCAAACAAGATGTAATTCAACACTTAGAACAATTCTATTAAAGATACCCCAGTAACTACATCTAAAGAATTGCATATTATACCAAATACATCTCGGGCATGCCATAGGCCAATGGTTTTAATGAAATATTTAAATATCAGTTGATTGATACTTCATGCTTTGGAGGTTTAAAGAAATTATCCAAAAGAAAACTAATTATATACATAATTGCACCATTTAAACATCTTAATTGTTAATGCTGACTGAATAGGTAATTTACTAGAGAAGTCATCTTCTTGTTTTGGAATGTGAGGTAATGTCTCTATGGCCACATCCGTTACAGTGTGGTACTGCCTACTCACAGTCATTTTTGGCTGGAGATCAGAGGTTCCAATTCAGGCCATTACAGTAGGAGTTTTACATCCAGCCAAGCAACTGGCAAGGCTTTCTCCATCAAATATGTCATCTATTCTAAATTTGTTTAGAATTAGTCCTCATGGTGAAGCGGTTAATTAAATTTCAGGTTGCCAGCTAGGCCAGCCCAAATAACTGCCATTTGAACCATTATTATTATTAATGTGAATGTTGGATGATGATTAATGTTTTTCGCACATTTTTGTACACATGATAGGTAAAATGGGCATAGCGACCTACAAAGGCAATGAAGTAAAGTCAAAGATGAAACACCCTTCAGATATGTCCACGCCAAGATTCGAACTCAGGGGGTACTGATCTGTGGTCCAACATGCTACCAGTTAGACCACAGAAGCACCATAATGTCAGGGTCCCAAATACCTGGTCGCCATTGGCAACCTGAACTAGTGAAGGGTGACTACATATTTTGAACAACTAGCCTTGCAGGTGACTTGACCATTTCTGTTTTACGCACATCGGGTTTTTTCTTCTTTCATTCAACCATTCTTTTCCGTGGTTTGGTCACTAAGCACAAATCTATAATGATAATGATCTATTGGGAAGTTCCACATTCACAGTTTCAGTTCATATTTGCAGGATGTTGAGGAAATATAAATTTCCGAATGGCATTGCTTAATGTTTAGATTGTGCATTATCACACAACAAATCCGAGAGCATACGAGTCTCTTAGCTAAAATTGGCAAGAATAAGGATAGCAGTTTTACCATAGTTTCGCAATGACATAACCATTAGGCATGCTCGATAAGGTTATCTGGAAAGTGAAAAATAATTATGTTGGAAAATATTCAGTGGCAGCAGAGAGTTGTTAGCAAAAGTTACGGAGAAAATAATGTCAGATAGAAAGGATTTCCTCTACAATTATTTTTTCTTTTTATTCAAGCTAAGAAAAAAATTCTTCTGTCACAATTGAGCATGCCTATATCGGCGCCATTTTGATTGACACATGTGCCAAGATCATATCGACAACATAAACATAATAACTGATAAAATGTGGTGTTATTTTGCGGGTGTATCACCACCTCCACCCAGCAAGAAAATGAAGACTTCTGAGGAGAAGCTGAAGATACAACGGTTGTATGAGATCAGAAAACGGGCGTTTAACCCAAATTGGAAAGTTGTCCACCCATGGCTGGGGATAATAGATGAAGAGCTGGGCAGTTCGACATCGGATGCTCCATCCACGTACAGCCAGGCAAGTAAGATGATATGCACAACTTGCTGCACAGCTGGGAAGATAGACCCGACCATTTTAGCCAAAAATTCATTTGGGTCGGGATGCCAGTCATTTAAGCTGGAGAGCATAAAGATCCATGAAGCCTCAAACAAACAAATTGTTGCTTAAGCGATTTTCAAGTCCATTGAGGCCCCGGAAAAACAACCGGCTCATAAAATGCTAACCATTTTGCCCAAGGATGAAAGAGAGAAATTATCACACCTGCCACGTACTAGCCATGAAAAACCGCCCTTTCTCAGATTTTGTTTGGCTTTGTGAGTTAGATAGACAGAAGGATGTTAAACTAGGCAAAACATATATGAATGAGAAGTCAGCAAAGGAGTTTAGTATGCACATAAGTGAAGTTGAAAGAGAAAAACTTCGAGATGACATAAAGATCATGAAAACATCATCAATGTTCTTGGCTTGCTGCAAACTCTTCCAGCATCCAGAGCCCAGAGCTGAAGTCGAGCAAAGTTTTAGTCAACAAAAGTTTATTAAAACCAATCTAAGAATACAACTCACTGAGCAGAAGTTACCTGATCTGCTGTGAATTAAACTCTTGCCTGCTCCTATCTCATCATTTGATCCAGTCCCAGCAACTAAACACTGGAGTTGAGCTTCATCCCAACCACGAAGACCAAATTTGTGTGATGATGGATTCAAGTCACAGGTATTGGTTGATGGTGAGACCTCCAATGAACCGGCTCATACAGTTGTTGATGCTCTGAGCTCATTGAAAAATACAATTATATTGCTTGGAAAGGATAGGGTCTACTAATTTCTGGCAATATGGTACATGAAGTAAATAAAGAATTTATCTAACATGATCTTGGCGTCTTCATAGCGAGGTTAATGTTGGGGTACATACAAATACAAACATTTATTTGGCAACAGATACATAATATAGGATATACATACTGGGCCCCATCCTCTTGTACATGCACTGAAATGTAATGCCACCACAACAGGACATACATACAGTTGTTATTTGTAGATAGATGTATCATGCCAGCCCAAAAAACAAAGAAAAATATAGAAGGGCCAGTAAAATTTTAGAAGGGCCACCTTTATTTTTAAGTTACTGGCCCTGCTTGCCACTTCAATTTTGAAGGTATTTGGGACCCTGTAATATGACTGTTGGACACTTATCACCAACATACAATGTTTCACTGCTCATCCCACAGCTCATCATCTGAGCAGATTTGAATCAAATTCTTGGCTACTTAACAATTTTCTAAAAGGTGCACACACCTAGGGACCTTTATAATTATAGCAAAAATTGTATTGACTGTAATTTATGGAGCAGACATGTGGTCAATTCTATTTTGTCAATTCCATTTTTACCTACTACTTTTTACCATTGGTAGCTACTTGGGATACCTACTCCAAGTAGTTTATATTCCAAGCAAGATTGTCATGAAAGAAATATTTCTGAATTAAAAAATTAAATGGAAAATTAATTTGAAGATTAAAATGTTTGTAACAAAACTTCAATTCCAATTTACCAATTCCGTTCTTTTGAATAAGCAATTCCAATCCTGGAAATGCCCATCAATTCCAGAATTTAATTGACCCCATGTCTGATATGGAGGGTTACATTCACAAGATTTCACACATTTACTCTATATAAGTCGCACTTTTAACACTATGAAATCGACTTCAAACTCGAGTGTGTCATATATGCGGGTCAGACTAAAAGGGAAGGTAATATTTGGCATAATTTAGGGAGAAATACAATAATATTGCTTTTCAACTTTAATAATGAATATATGAACAATAAACAAATTTATTAGGTGTGTTTTCTCTGTTGACTTTCAACGCCAAACTTAATCGTGATAACCGCCATGATTATTTAATCCTATGGTCTAATTAGTGAAATGATCACAAAGACGTGTCATTACTATAGAAATATGTGAGCGTGTGTAATTGAATGAAACAGTAAATAACGCCATGCAAAGAATGACCTTAGAAGCCACATCAACAGAAAATAATTACTACAGCAAACACAATCTGTTAATTACTTCCATGGGAACTACTAATAAACTACTTCAAAAAGCATTACGGAAGTGAACGCACAGCAGCAGGGAACCTGAAGTGACCATCATTACTTGTTGTCACACGGTGGGTGAAAACAGCCAGGGATTCAATCGACCCCCACCACATATGATGACATATGAACAGATATAACAGATGTTCAGTGAAGAGAGTGATGATGATGAATTATTTTTGGGTTTTGAAGCAATATTGCTGATAATTTGCTGATTTTAGTGCATCTTATACACCGGTTTGACTCCAGGGGTCCTAGAAACAGGTGCGTCTTATAAGTGAGTATGTACGGTATGCATAAGATTTCCCCATTAAAACAAATGGGATTTTCTATCAAACAATGCTTATGTTTTGATCAGCCCGTAGACAACTTATTGATATGAACAACTGGCGGCCAGACACTTGAATCCAAATTTAAACTGATCAAGTAAATTCGTCAAGAAGTCAAGTGGCTACCATTTATTATTTAGTTACTATTATGTAGTAGAGTGAAAGCTGGTCAGGTTTCTCTCTCTAGTCAAATGTGAGATATTCTGAAACAACAATCCAAACTGAACATAAAAATTATATTAAGTCCACTTATTATACTAAAAAGAACTCAAACAATCCCTAACATCACAGTGGACTGCCAGTTAGACAACGGAGGTGCCCAGTCACTTCATCAGGCTAATCTCCCAAGTTATACATAAATTAATTCGATTGATGGAAACCATCTGAATAATATGAGTGTTATTATGAACAAAGAATTATGTAAGTTAGTACCATAAATTATTGCTGAATATTGGTAAAACTCGTTTTATGATATTTAGATCAAATAAAAGGAATTGTCATTTCAGCAGAGATTTTAAAATAAATACTCAAACTATTACCAGAATTGAACCCACAAAATATTTGGCAGTCATAACTGATGAACTGAACATCTAATGTGGAAAGAACTGATAAATACTGTGAAAAAATTAAATATCCAGAGGACGTGGGATAATTTGCAAGGCTAGAAAATTAGTAAATATTAGATCTACCCAGTCACTGAGTCAGTGCTACTGCTAGCAATACTTAAAGTTAATAGATCTACATTGATTCAATGTATTGCTAGCAATATGTTATATGTGCTATATTCCGTACGTTTTCCAGTACATAACGATGTGCGTAGTATTAAACTACAAATTTATGTGGACAGAGCTGAGAAAAACTATTAATGCTCACCTAAAACATTACTATAAAACTACACGCTGCAGAAACATATTCCAAACGAAGAAAATCTCTACGTCCGTCGCCATTTTATTTACACAAGTAAAGCACGCCCCCTGGTAACTAATAAACATTTCATAGGTGGCGCCACAAAATGGGGCGTTTTAACTATAATTTAAAGGAAATTGAGAGCTATGCCGTTGTGTAATTATAACTGATTAATAAATAGTATTTATTTTCGGAATATTAGTGATACCAGAATTAAAAGATTTTTGCTGTAATGTTGTCAAAATGACCATAGCCCGCCTTACGTCACTAATTTGTTTCGTGACACGGTTTTTGATCTAAACCGGACGTATTGCCTTAAATTAAACACATCTCGGGTAAATATTTTATTGTATAAATCCGTTTATGTTTTTAATGTGTTTTAAAATTGTATTTTAAACTTTTATCTTTTATTGTTAATTTATTTATTTCGAGTCCTTTTATTGTAACGTAGCTCCTCTCTCTCTCTCTCTCTATATATATATATATATATATATATATATATGTGTGCGTGTGTGTGTGTGTGTGTGAGCGCTTTATAACAAAAGGATTATTAAAGCATTATATGTCAAATAAATTACATTTAATAGGCGACTCATATAAAATGAAGGAAAGTGTATGATTAAATTATGTTTACATAAAAAAAATTTTTACGTTGTTAACTAGATAGACAAATACTGAAACTCATGATAATAAAAATGAATTATTAAGCCGGAATATAGGTTCTTTAAATAATTAAGTGAGTCTTGGGCCTGGATTTAAAGAGCCCCAACTTATAGATGTTCCTAATGTCAGATGCATGGGAGCTGGTCCCAAATATTCTATTTCTAGCTGACTTTAGGCGAGGCTTGGGAATATCTAATACGATATTATAAGTCTTCTTGGGATTCGTGCGTGACTGGCATACACCGAGTTATAATCCCGTACGGGTTTGAGGATGTTTCATCATGAACAGCAGAAAAAAGTAACCAAAACCTACCGGAAACAATAGCAGGTAGCCATTGAAGTTATCTTGTTTGTGTGTATATATATATATATATATATATATATATATATATATATATATAGTAACAAATTCGTACCTTTTTTAGCTCGTGGTCATTTTAAGCGGTCATATTCTGAACACACTGTATCTTCCGGGTTCTTATTTTGGATTTTACCGGACCAGACATTGATTATTTAAAAATATGGAATTGGAATTGATGAATTTTGAAATGGAATTGGAATTTCCTACAAAACAAAACTAAATCCACAAATTAATTTCCGATTTAATTTTTTAATTCAGAAATATTTCTTCCATGACAATCCTAGTTGGAATATAAACTACTCGGAGTAGATATTCCAAGTAGGTACTCGGAGTATGAGAAAATGTCCCATCATTAACTTTTATGGGCGTCTTAGTGAAACGGGATTTTTAAAAAGCTCATATACAATATTATGTTATGAAGCGAAATCATTAATGGGCTATTTTATCAATGAGCTCATAATCCTATCACAGATCTCAGTCTAATTGAAACCCACAACCTGGAGACCTGGAGGTATGTGTAGTGCAGTTCTCTAAAACCACTGCACCATCGAAGCATCACCTATATGGAGATCCTTAGCATATATATTTTGTAATGGTTAAATGCAGTTTCAGTTTGTTTTGCGTTAATCCATATTTTGATATATTAGTGCCTTTTTTTAGTAGGGAAGGGTAAATTCTCCCTTTTTAGGTGTGTCCTCATTCTTCTAATATTGAATGTTATAGCTTGTTGTCGGTCGTAAAATCATGTATAACATTCCAATAACACCGTTTTATGCGTTTGTTGTTACATTATGATTTGGGTCATACATCACTCATTATTATTAAGTAGTAATAATTCACTATGACACGCTACATACTGTTGATCGACTAATCATGAATATGCATTATATACATCTTGCTATGTAAAGGGTGGACTACCTTTAACAGCTCATCTGGACCCAAGGGATTATTCTGCCCTTATCGCGGATGAATATGATAGAAACGGTAATGCATCAATTAACCTTTATAGTTAAAGGCTGGACTACCTTTAACTTGGCATTTGGTTCAAAGGGATTATTCTGGCCTTGTCATATATCCTATAGTTCACTTTTAGCATATTTCAATGTATCGTTCCGGTTTCTTAACAATTCGGCCACTTGTTCTAATAGGTGTATTTGATGAACATACATCATTGGCAGCTGTCTGATCTTGCTGGTTAGCATTAGGCGTTGGCGCAGGTGTTGATTCGCTGGTTACATTCATTGGTTGCGTGTCAGCAATGTGAAGCAAATGTCTACGATTCCTTCTGTAAATAGCACCGTCATCTGTTTGGACATTGAAGGAGCGCGGACTGACCTCTTCTAACGCAGTTGCCTTTCTGTTTTCATGATCGGTTGGAATATTTTAATGGGTTAGCAAACTGGTCACAGTACCTTTTCATCTTCCTTTTTCTTTCTTGCAGCTTTGCATTTCGGTGATGCTGAACACGTAGTTCGCAGCTGACGACCGATGATTAACTCTGCTGGCGATTTGCCAGATTCTACAAGTCTAGCTCTGTAAGCTAGCAATGCTAAGTGAGGATCTTCGTTGTTTTTCGCTGGTTTTTTTTCCGGCCTTATTCGCAATTTGGATGGCTTTTTCAGCCTTACCATTACCCTGAGCGTGCTGCGGACTTGATGTTTTTGACTGAAAGTTGTAGAACTTTGCGAATGACAGAAACTCTGCACTACTGAACTGTGGCGCATTTTCTGAGAATACGATCTTTGGTATCCCGAATCTTGCCATAACTGATTTCAAGACATCAATCATATTTAGCCAACGGACATTTAGTCAACGGACACTTAGCCAACGGACACTTAGCCAATATTTGCAGGGGGGACATTTAGCCAACATTTAAATTTTTTGATTATGTTTATGTGAGTTTTCATAAATATAGTTGTTTCAATAAACACAAAACATTGTATGTAATTGTATTTTTGTAATTCATTGTACAAATGTAACAAACACAAAGTGATGTCTCATATTCTAAAACTTGCAAACACGGGTGTTACATATAGTCTACAGCTGTTATATTCAATCGTCATAGTGTATGTAATTGAATTTTATTCAATTCATTGTACGAATGTAATGATTACAAACAAATGTCTTATACTCTAAAATCTGAAAACACAAACATTGCATATAATACATTCTTTATTTCTGACATGTTGTCTATAGGTGTACATTGTCAGTATTCCTATTATTAAGTCTACATCGTATACTTTTAATATATTTGTTTGTGTTATCTATATTCTTTCCATAGTTTATATTTCTTAACTGGGCGCTAAGTATAAATATACTTGAATAAAATATTGAGTCATTTAAAAACAGAAGAAAACCATAGCTAGCCATAATAATCTCATTTAAATTTATCACTCAAATAATGACACGAGTATTTCTTTATACTGTCTGTAATTAACAAACATCAAAATGCTGAATGGCTTGAATGCCATTCCATGTCTTGCGTGCAGTTATTGAATTTTGGTTTAAATACTGACGTATATCTGTATGATTTAAAAATGTGTGACACAGACTACCGGTATGTCACGAACTCGATAATCATATTCTCGTTTATCCCACATATTATCATGCAACAAACCTTGTCGGATCAACAAATTCTGACTGTACATAAAACAGAATCACTGTAAAGGAAGCCATATCTTATTGCCCTGGGGCCCTTTCATCCTACTAGCTTATAGAAGCCACTGGTTCCAGGTGAAAGAAGTTAAGTGTCATTGGGGATGGTCTGGTCAACTTGAAGGTACACCAAACAGAAGCACTGTAAACAAAGCCAGATCTATTTGCATTAGGTGACCCATTTATTTGATAATGTCTTTCACATACATGCATTTTTATTAGCACACTACTCAATATTTGGAGTATGGAAAGTTGCTCTGAACTTTAATTCCCTAATAATTGGTAATATTCATCCCAATAATTATATAGGTAATATGATACTAATAAATATATTTATAAATTAATTTTTTTTTTAATTTTTCCTCATTAACAATTCACTGGTGAGTAAGTGTCCACTTTTTCATTTTGTTTGGTGAGCAACTGTCTGGGTGAGCAACTGTCCTACACCCTAATATTTGACACATGAATATCTACATGAATAGTAGGAATATAACAAAATAATGACAATTATTGTTCTTCTGCACACAAAGTGAATATTGTCTATCTGAACAGTTAAATAGTCTAATTCAACACTGCCTCTGAGAATCCTATAGCAGAATACCATCTTAAAAGCTTTACTGTTGCATAGAAGATTGTGCACTTTAGCATGAACATTTACAAAGTTTGAAAATATTCGTTCACTTGATGCTGATGAAACTGAATCCATTGATCATTTTGTGTAGTGGACTATTATTTGCTTGCTGATGATCACACTTTTTGCACTTTGCACATTTCTTATTTCCAACGGCAACATATAAAAAATGTTCCCTAGTGGAATTCTCTGGCCTTCCACCTTTATACAGTACTAAAGGCTGGATATCAAATAATAATCACAGTATTAGTTCAATAATTTAAGCCAACATGTAGGTATGTATCAATGTGATATAACACTATGATCACGAGAAAGTGGAACACTGCTTCAAATTAAATTCAGACTGGCTTTCTATGCTGAGGCAAAATGAAGTCACATTTTAAAACTATGATATATCACCTGGGTTATGCAGTCACACCTTAACAACATTACAATACATGTATGTGTCAACATTGGATAGAGGATCATTCTGAGACTAGTAGATTATCTGCCGTATATACAAGTAGTAATTACCCACATGCCAGATATAGTTAAGTAGTTAACGGTGTTAATAAAGTCTGTGAAAAATAAACTTCCCAAACCCTGACATATTGCATATCATTATTTATATTTATGTATAATACCGGAGAAAACAGTATACATTAATATAAATATAAAAATTGTACAAAAAGCAGCAATAATTATTATGTTGCTAACATCTTATCTAAAGATAGGCCTATATTTGCAACATCCATAAACAGAACATAATATTGACAGAGCATACACAAACTCAAAATATAACAATATACATGTAGATGTAAGATGAAAATTTAGAATGTTGGCTAAATGTCCCCCTGCAAATATTGGCTAAATGTCCGTTGGCTAAATGTCCGGATACCGTTGCAGGTACATCATGTTGATACAATGGCTCGTTTCGTTGTTTGTATTGATAAAGTTGACATGTGTCACAGTTGCTGACAATTTTATGAACGTCTTCATTCATCCTGTGCCAGTACAATGCTTGACGAGTTCTGGATCGGCATTTTGCAATTCCCATATGTCCCTCATTGATTATTTGTAACATCCTTCCTCTTAAATGACGTTGGACCACGACGCTGTTTGATTTGATGATAACTCGGTCAACTGTTGAAAGCTTTTTCAGAAAGTTGACGTAAACTGATATATCTTGTTCTGTGTTACTTTTCGTCTTAGGTGGTTTGCCACGTGAACGTGGATCTGCTAAAATCGGAGATTTGCCAGGTGTGTATTGTAAATCCATATCATATTTCCGTATTTTTAGCATCAGTCTTTGTCGTTTGAGTGTCATCTCACTCAAACTCTTTATAATTATTCGACCTAGTGATTTGTGATCCGTCTCTGCAGCTATCTCGGCTCCATAAATGTACTCGTGGATCAAAATAAGCTAGTACTGGTTTATTTGTCAGAACTGTTTTGATCTCGTTCCACCCTTTTATGTGTTGAGTAGACTATTCCCATGCTATATCTTGTCTTGCTGTTGACTGACTGATGTGGCATGTACCTAGCCAGGTAGTTTATCACACCCAGGGGCTCGCTTGCCATCTTCTTTGGTTTCTGAACGCTTCATCTCGTGAATAGCTTGAACCTTCCTGTCATCAGGCTGCACACCATCACGAGTGAGTCTGTCTCCGAGGAACGTAATTTCTTCGACGCATGTTTTACACTTGCTATTTTTTTAGCTTTAAATTAGTTGCCTTCATTCTTTCTAGAACACTTTGTAGCCTATTGTCATGTTCTTCTTTTGTAGAATCAGTTGGTTCCTCAGTACATCTAATTACACCCATCTTCTCCAGTCTACCAAGTTCTTTTTTCGTTGTCAAAGCGAATGGCACGCGTCATGCTGCATGTACTGATGGGACAGCAATTTCTTTCAGCTGTATCTGGTGTTTGCCTGGCAGACATTCACGTCTGTCGTGTACATGATTTGGTATATGTGCTCCTTTGGTCACTGTATGTACCTGTACATGCTGGCTTTTCTTGACCAATATCTTCAGTTCTGATGCTGTGGATCCCAGCAATGACGTTTTGTCATCACCGGTAACAACAACAAATCCAGTGTTATATGTGATATTATTATATTGTACTCTTGTACGGCATGTTCCGATTGTAGGTATGACGTTGTTATTGTACGAAGTTTGTTTCTCTTTTCCTTAACTTTGGTATCTATTTCAGGCCATTATCGCCCTTCGTAGATTTGCTTGTACGCTCGTGTCGATCTTCAGAGGTAGTATTGTTCCATTTACTGATAGCGTAAACTGAATGAACAAATATCTCCACTTCACTCTCACTGTGTGAATCACTTTTGTGTACGGTTATCCACGGTGCTAATGTGGGGCAATTAAGTATCTCCAAGCCGAACTTTCATTATAGCCCTGTTTTCGTCCACGGCGATATTTCTGTTTGCCTGTACGGTTGTCATGGTTGCTCCTGACCCCTGTTCGGAGTGACATGTCTGGTTGCCATGATAACCTTTGCCTTACAGCACCGACGCTAGCTGTCACGTTACAGCTGTTAGCGCCATCCGTCATTGCCTGTATCTGGCGTTTCGCGACTTCGCTGGCTTGGCAAATGGATACTGCTTTTCCAGGTCTAAATCATCATTAGAAAGTAAATTTTCTTTCCCTTTGAGGTTTAATGTTCCCAGAACAATTTGATCCCGTATTCAAGATTCTTCAAGTATCCCGTGATCGTAATTACATATTTTAGCTTGATGCTTCAAGTCAGTAACATATTGTTCTATTGTTTCACCTTCGTGCTGTAAATGTGTACGAAATACGATGATGATGATTGAAGTTTTATGGCCACCTTTGTGCACATGGTAGGCTAAATGGGCCTAGCGACCTCCAAAGGTAATGAAGCGAAGTCAAAGATGAAACACCCTTCAGATATGCCCACGCCGAGATTCGAACTCAGGTGGTAGTGATCTGCACTCCAACTAGACCACGGAAGCGCCCAACAATGGAGGCGCCCTGTACGAAACACATATTATTCGTATGTTTCATGAACTCGTGGCGTCCTATATTGATCAAACTTACGTATCACCGAAGCCAAAGTGTCCTGTTCTCTATTTGTGAATGACAATGGCTTCTGGACCGGCTAGCTACAGTCAATAATATGGCGATTTTTCGTTTATCTGGCTTGCTATCCAGATTGATCGCTTCCATATAGAGTAAGGCTTTGTTTGAATCGTATCCAATTATCACTGACATTTCCTTCGAATATCATTTCTTTTTGTGGCTTCATGTGTTCCATTTTTAATTAGTTCCTTGGCGACTTAATTGGTCGGGTAATTCAGCCAGTTAATCAATGAGTTCAATAGACTTCTAGTACTATGTAGTGTTGGATGCACTGGCGTGTGTGTGTGTGTGTGTGTGTGTGTATGTGTGTGTGGAAGGGCGTGTGTTCATAACACAGTCTTGAACCTGAGCTGATCTTATAAAAATAAGTATTTCTATACTCGTAGTACAGTGGTTACGTGGTATATATATATATATATATATATATATATATATATATATATATTTTATGTTAACCACTAGGGATAAGCGTACACTATTATATAACACAAATATATCATTACAGACTTCAACGAAAAAAAGAGTTTTCCAACAAAACATAAGAGTTGATGACAACATGGGACGAGTGATAGAACTTGAAAATCGACAAACGCCGAAATGTTGATGGGTGAATGAGCATGGGTGGCCCCTTTGTGTCTGCACCAGAAGTTGAGGAGTATGTGTTTGTTGTTGAGATCGATCCAAAAAAATACATACTTGTACTACGAAGTACGGTATACTCGAGAAAGTTGTCTTGCTTTGCCAATGTCCAGCGAGATATTTCGATTCAAAACCTGAATTTGGAGGAATACTGCACGAATCTCAGAATTTCTTGTAAGAAGGCGGAAACAAAAGCTTCAATTACCCGAGTGAAATTTCTAGCAGCGATTGAAAGTTTGATACAATAATATATCCCGTACGTGAACCAGCAGTATATTATATTTACCTGATGGTATAATGTTTACACCATATGGCTGCCGTACTCTAACAAAATTACTAATCAAACTTACCTATATATACATATTAAGTTCGTTGGTTCGAATCCCACTCACATCTGTATTTATGGGGATGTTTCCCAAATGAGTCGCCTATTATTTGTCCCCAGGTGTCACCACTGATTGTCGAGGCTAAACCAACCGACTGACCGACCGATCGACCATGACTTTTGTATGTGATTTATTATACGTTCAGTATACGCAGGTTTTGGTTCATTTAGAGTACCCGCTTTCAGAATACAAGTACATGGGATTACAGCGGGAATAAACAAAAATCCGTTTCGTAGAAATATTACCAATTGTAAAGTGTATATGGGGTACAGAATTGATTCGAGTGCTGATATTACGAAAGAATGATCAACTTTGTCAAACACAGTATTCTGGAAATGTTGGTTCCGAAGCGGAATTAGATATGTAGAAGACATGCTGGACTACTTCGGTAATTTTCTGAGCCAGGATGAACTTAACAAAAGTATCAAATCAATTGTTCGTTTATAGACCGTCTGATAATTCGGCAGGCTATACCTGGCTCATGGATCCATATATTAGAACTGCAAAACAATAAATTACATTCAGCACAAATATGCCAGCAGACTTCTCCCTACATATAATAATGATAAGATAGAGCAACTGCACTCGCCAGCTTTAGATCTAATCGGTACAAAGTCCTACGTATTATACTGGACATTTATACAAATTCGAACACCAGCAATACCACCAATATGACTCACGAGATGGGAGAATCAGTAAAATATAGATCACACCATCTGGCCATCGATATTTACAGCCCCCTTTAAGGTGTGCAGGGAAATCTGTTTGCAGTCTTCAATATAAGATAATACATAGAATGATGTCACGTAATGCATGGCTTTATGTTAGAAAAGTAGTAAATACTAACCATTGCCAATATGTATACTGTATCAATAATAAGATATCAGTCATTATCTTGTTACGTGTCCTCGAGTTAGTAGATATTGGGAATCATTTGTAACGTGGTGGAATTCATTAAAATATTCAAAATTAAATCCATTGGCTGAGGACAAAATCATTCTGAGATTACCAGTTGAAACTAATGAGGGCATAATCTTTAATTAGTGTCTAATTGTTGCCAAATCTTATATACATTGTTTTAAAAAATCAAAAACATATTAATCTTCTTAATTTCTTGGCTATTTAAAAAAAAAACTCAAAGTTGAGGAAAAAATATGCATCCAGCAATGTACGGAAAAACAATTCAAAAACATATGGGGCTATATATTTAATGTATTGTGGTAATCTATTTTTATATTTGTGATCAACAGTCATACTTATATTGCCACAACAAACACTAATTACTAATTACATATATATTTCATGTCTTGTGTTATGTTGCAATGTATGTTGCGACATTATGCTAAAAGCGATCTCTGGCTATGTAGATATTACGTGTAATTTCGCGAGATTCTCATTTTCTAGAAATATAACATGCAGATATATACCTCGTTTGAACATGATTCACGAACGACATTCATCATTTAGAGCGTACACTTCGGTTTTTAATCGCATGTTTATCACTAGTGTATTATTTGTTCAATAAAAGCTGGGCGCAAGACTCATTGTTAAAAAGTTGTATATTCATGTGTTAATACGGATCAATCCCTATACAATTATAAATTAATATTGTTAAACTTTCATTGTGTCTAATTGATATTTCTGTTTGTAAAGCCTTATTTCAAGCAATTATCATGCACAACAAAAGCACAGGGTGAGACTGATTAGCAGTATTGTCGAGATGGAGTGGATTATCATTAAAAAGCACTTGATTGCTGATACATTAACGCTGCTGTCTTAAGCTCGATAGTTATAGATTTACATCGATTAATCAGTGATAATCTGCACGAACACTATGATTAATATATATTTAATTACAACTCATCAACATTTTTATGATTGGGTATTGTACTCAAGATTTCATCCAATCACAACAAATCCCCCGATATCGTAAACATACTATAAGCACCTGTGATATATTGGGGATATGTAGTAATGAACGTTATTACGTTGTCAAACGCAAACAATGGAACTAACATTGTCTTTAAATTGGCTTATTTAAATTGACCCTTTTGCTGCAAACCTAAAACTGCTTCAACTTTTTACAATTTACATATATATTTTTGTGTTCTTATCCTGATAAAGGGTATTATAAAAACCTTTTTTATGGCGATAGCCCGAATCGCGAAGGGAATATAACGTTCCGTGACTCAGTTAAAGGAAGTGCGGATTCACATATGTACCACATGAAATGAATTATGTGTAATAACAACACCATCGTTTGGACTCAGCACAGACCACTCGATGCACAGCGACCATGTTTCTTAGCCGGAGGCTCCAACAGCGCCTTTTCCACGGAGTTGGACACTATTCCTTTGGACATCGACAGATAGATTCACTTTGTCAGTAAATAAATAAAATAACACCATTCAGGTAATCGTTTAACATCCATGTCGGCCAAAGATTCTTTTTAAACCAAGGTTTACTTAATTGACAACTATCTGATGAAACATCTGATCTCGTCTTAGGAAGTGTGTTTGAAAGTTTGCAACAGTGATTCATGCAGCACTGTCCGAAGGAGTTTGGGGCAATCTGTGGAGTCCATTTCCTTTCGGATTTTATTTATTTTCTTAAAATATTTGAAATATAATCCTTCTGCTGAAGTGATTTTTTAAAGTATAGCACAGCCCTTGGCGTGTAATAGTTTAATGGAGACCGTGACTGTTCTTTTATCATGAGCGCACTCAGTGACTTTGATGTTAAAATAAGGGAATTTAATTACCATCGTTGATGATATATTTAAGATACTATCTCCGAGTTTTTAATACTTCACGATTTATAGAATGAGTCAAGGCCTTCTCCAATGGCGTTCCAAATGGGCGACCCTTTCTCTTAGCTACTGATATGTCGTCAGTGTACTAAGGTACACTAGGTAGATAGACATACCACATTACCACTCGCTATAGGTGCCTGTCATTCTAAAAAAGTATCAAAGCACCTTGAGACAGTTGAGTCAAGAGCCCTCACTTTCCGATATTTCACAATTTTCTTTAATAGTATGAACATCTTTACATCCACGTGAATATCATCATGACCAAAAAGTATTCCTGGAGATAATTTACACTTTATTTACGATATCATCCATCATAGTAAAAAAAAATCACAGCCAATTGAGTGACCTTCTCTATGCGTTGGCCTAGATTCGATCCATGTAGGGGCTCAGGAACATTCCAAACTGGTTTTCACATCCCAAAGGGTGTTTAAACCGCCCATAAACAACTTGAGAAATTGACATAGAAGTCTTCAATCTCGATTCAACTCTTCTGATAGGGAATAAGCTGGTATTATGAAAGCTACTATGATGACATAATATTCAGTCGTACTGACTACACTGAGATATTCAAATCAAGCCCAGATAGCATCTCTTCGTCGGGCCAGCAAAGGATCGTCGGTGGTTCTCCGGTTGCATCGTGGTCGACCCGCCGGTTAACCTACCGTTTCACATCGACCTGACGATGGCTCGACCACCTAATCATCTGGGAATAAGCCGACCCGTGCTCCACCAGATAGCTGAGTAATGATGTGTGTAGCAAACAAATATCACCGGCAAATTGCAAGCTGTACAATTATTAGTTTTATACACGTATGTACATAACTTGTATTCTATCTAAATGAAAGCATGTTAATCATGTCACGCAAACCCCGCAATGCACAAAAAGATATAAATAAATCAAATCAAACTAAAACAGCCATAATATCATTCGTTCAGTGTCCCTACATGGCGGCTATATCTGTCTTTCTTAGCCAACGAATAATTCGCCGTCAAAAGGAAACAGTCAGAAAACAGTTTTTAAATACCCGTATAATTATTTTTAAATGTGTGATTAATTATTTACATTTCAAACGAATTGGATTGGGGCAGAAGACCATGACAAATATGTTTGAGTAGTTACGCGAAGCAAATCGCGCCAATTATGACAATTTCAGTAGACGTATGTATAGATTGTTACGTTATCATTTTCTGTGACAATTTTTTTACAAATTTAATAAACCGTTTTTCGAAATACATCATAAAACAAATTTAGGGGGGGGGGCTTCTTATAGCCAAAGCCTGATAAGATATGCCAGAACTATATATATATATATATATATATATATATATTTGACTGACGTACGCACCCTGCACGACACACACAAGTTTTATATAGTCACCCTACCAGCACTCACTGGACACCAATAGGCAATATTTAAGTTTGGATTTTGTACTTCATTAGGAAGAAGAATCATCAACCAGACAATATAAATTGAAATCCACTGATACAGAACTTAGTAAACACACTCCATTATGGTAATATTCAAACAGTCACTTAATTAATGGTTATGTTCAGAAAGTTAGATGGTTTTTATTTGATAACTAGTATTAATAAATCGATATAATTTATGATCGTTATAAAAATGCTATGTTTTTTAACAAGATTAATAAACGTCAACAATACAGTAGCCATGCTGATGAAGCATGCTATTTAGGGGATATGTATACCAATATATGTTCCAATATGTATGCACGGATTGACACAGGTATGGTATAATCGGTTAATAAAACAACTGAAATCTTTTTATCAAAATTCCTATATTGGTCTTGCCACATTTTATTAACATTTAGTGTCGTAACAATAAACTAGTTTCTAAATTAAAAATATTTTTTGGAATAACTGGAAACTTAAGTTTTATGCAGGCATATGACACTGTAAAAAACCCGTATTTAAATAAATTAAAACAGCCCCTTGATGTAAAAAAAATACATTTTAAGATGTTCAGGATAGGACCAAAAAGAGAAAATAATTATTTCCTTTGTGTATATTGTTACCTTTAACCATTCTCCCATGTTACCGAATATACTCGCGTACAAGTCGCACCTGCTTTTAGGACCAATAAACACACCTGTAGTCGAACCCGCGTATAAGACTCACTAAAATGAGCAATATTTATTCAAAACCCAAAAATTCTTCATCATCACTCTATGTCAGTTGCAATTAACATATTTCTAAAACAAATACAAGAGTAAATAATTTCTTCGAAATATTTTATGTTGCACAGAAGTTGTAGGGCATTATTTTAAGACATTATATTGTTCTCAAGTTTATTTAATTACTTGTGTGTGAAGACTTTTATGAAGCTAGTTCAGAATAATATTTTAAAGTTTTGTCACCTTTATGGACTGTTCAAATTGTGGGTGAGTGTGGAGCACCTAGAATTGCTATACACCTGTGTTAGAATGCAAATTAGTTCATTTTTATATGTGCATAGAACAAAGCTGCATATATTTATTGGAATTTTTATCAATACCCAAGTGTGTTCCATTCTTTTACATGCTCAATGAAAACAGACACCTTCTTTATAGTAACACAGCTTTAATTTCAAATGCATTTGATTAAAAACATATTCAGTCAAGTAATCCTAATATTATAGAGCAATTATGTAAACTATCAGATACATTTGAGCCATACTATTAAAAGCATTATTTACCATCATATGTAAGTTACAATGATCACCAAACCGGTCTAACTAAATAATAATTTATTTCAATAAACATTTGGGACCTCAGGAATACGAACACAACCCAAAAGCTGAACTGTCTAATATGATTACTTGGAATATTTGCCGATCTAAAAAATAGTATCAAAATACACATACATGCCTGTAAGCAAATGCATTACAAAATCCAGCAGAAGTAATCTGTCATGTATACACCTTATTAGAATAAACGAAACACTACTTGATATTTTCAGATCTACAAATGGAATAGTTCTTTGACAAACAGATTTATACACAGCATGACAAGTAACCATAGAACAAGGGAACATATTTCATGGTGCAAGTAAAGGCTTCAAATGCAGTCAAAGGCAAACTTTATAGACTGTTAATTCAGAGAAAAAAACATGCTATATCTATGATTACAGGATTGAAGTAAGTGATAAATTTATAAAATTCTTGTCGTATCAGGTTTTAGAATGTGGTCCAGCAAAACAATCAGCAGGATGTCTGTTTATATAGTGAGCTAATATAACTAAGGGAAGAAGAAAAACGAGCCAGGAGCTAAAATAATTAAAACAAATGTTATTTTGTCCTGGTTTGTACATTGCTCAGACCCAACAGCTTCTCACAATTGGCAAGACAAACCTTAAACAATATTGATTCTTTTCTTCCAAGGTTTCTTAAAACTTGTGTCTACAATGATTACTAAATGCCCACTTCTTCTGTTGATTCAAATAAACTTTGAAGTCAGCTATAACAAGGCACTGCAGCATATTTAACAAGTTACAATGTACATCCAGTACAGCATTAAGTTAATATATGAATCAGTTTCTAAAACTTGTCAAAATCAGACACAGTTTACACACACACACACACACACACACATTCTTTGAGGTGATCCTTGCATGTTTACAACACCAGTAACCTCCTGACAAACTTATTTCAGCTTCTTAACAATATGTGCAGAATCAGCAACTTCAGCTGGAATTTCAATACAGAATATGTCAGAGTCATTTTCATCTTTCAGTTCCCACTTGACCACAACTCGAACCTGAAAAATAACAAGAGATATTATAATCACATATCAGGTACTAACAGTTCTGAAAATATAACACATTTTTTAAAACTAAACACAGTAAATACTGGATAATGTAAGAACAAATTTTAAAGGTACCTTGTCACTGTGTGGGTAAATTCAATTAACTAATCTTTAAATTAGTCACGTCCACAAAGGATAGTTTTAACTTTTAAACTAATCTATCAATAAACTGCCTAATACTGACATTTTTCAACCACTTTTTTTTTGTAAAACCCAAGGAAGTGTAAAAGTACTACTGCAGGGCATGACATTTACTCTTGAGATCCACTTGTCCTGTAGGACAAGCGCTGCAAAATTTTACTTGTCCCATCTGAAATTTACTTGTCCCAACAAACCTCCACAATATCACCGAATTACGTGAAGTTACAATTTATTAGCAGCGTTGAATAAAGAATGGTGTTTTTGTTTGTTGTATATTTATTTGTGAAACACAAGCACATGAAGGAAAAGTGGATGTAAACACAAGCACATGGAGTGAAATTTCCTTGACCAGGTGACATCAAAGAGCCAACCATGATCAACTAAACAATCACAGACATTGATAATGCATGCTGTGAGCCACTAACTTATTTGTCTCGATCTGTGTCCCTGTATCGTACTGTTTTATATCCATTATTACCTACATTGTTTGCATGAAAAACCAATACAATACATCACACACTTCTACATATTAAAAAAAAATCACAACACTCATATCAAGGTTAGCCATAACACACCGTCAATCCACTGAGCTTAGTTACCTTGGGATAGGAATCCTTGATGAATATGTTGGTTGCATAATTGTTATCGGTCTCTTTCTTCACTGGACACTTTAGTCCACAAGACTTGCATCCGTCTGGATTTGGTATTGGGAATGGTACAGGAAGATCAGCCAGGATACCATGTACAACTGCTGTAGCTTTGGAGAATGTTTCAGCTGAAGAAGAGATATGAAATAATATGCATCAAATAAGTATGGCTGGATGAAACGGTTCAAACAGGAGCCAAGAAATAATGTTTTAAAAATATTTACAGTTTAAAAATATGTACATGCAAATTTGTAGATACAACCCAAGGCAATAATACTCACAGGAATGGAAGGCCACTGTTATGGTAGCATTCCGACCTCTTGGTAGTGGACAGGTCTTCATAGTCTGACATCCTGTCACTGACACAGACTTAACTGTTGATCCTTTAGAACCTACATATATTATAAACAATGATATATATATATATATATATATATATATATATATATATATATATAAACAGATCAGTAGAACCATAAATTATGTACACATGTAGTTTGGATATATTAAAATATATCAGAGAAATTTTTGATGGTACCATTTTTCAGGAATAGTGAGTGAGGGATTAAAGTGTTATGTTCCTTCTACCACATAATTCTGTTTGGCACGGGAAAAATTACATGAAGAGGTTCTCAATATAAATTACAATTATTTGAAGATTTCAATTACCACAGTCTGAAATATAACCAAATACAATTGTCTGACCTTGCAAATCAATTACAATTCACAGCCGCGTATATCTAGATTTGACAATCTCACTGCAATTAAATTTTAAATGCTACTTTTCAGAGGACAATAATCTTGAAGTATGTATAGATTTTTCTTCATTTCTAACCCTTATAAACTTTGCATTTAGATCAATGGGACATACAATATGATTTTAGTCTTATTGTCTAGTGATATTGCATACAGCATAGCCATTCATTCTCTCAAATGACATCTAAAAGATTAAGGAATAGTTCAATCAGCAAAATTACAAAACTGATCATATAATTTTAACTGATTACATTTCAATTTATAATTATATATATATATATATCAATTACCCAAGCCTGAAATTTTTCTAGCTTGATTATATTTAGAACTAATAAACCCTAAGGTTGAGCAGTAAACATTTGTCTTTGCTAGGTCTGTCATCTGGTTAAAAGATCCAAAACATCCACAAAAACCCATAGCTCCACAAATCAGTGCATACATAAAACTACACGTATAAATCTCCCTTTTCATAAAAAATTAAACTGAAGATTTCAATGTGTTGGTCAGTGAGAACAAAATTTGCGATTCAAGTGATTGAGTCAATTAGGACAAAACTTAATAAAAAGAACATATATCTGAAAATAAGCAGCCAAAAAGTAACATATGTTATGCCCAATTCACTTATAAGTTCACCACAACAACTGACAGAGATGCCACGTATTTCTGAATATAGCCACTATCACTCAAATAATAATAATCAGTAAATCACTCAAACTCATCACAAACTCACTTTTATTTTGAAAAAAATAAGGGAACAATTTCTATCAAGCACATAGCTTAAACCAAATATCATTTTATAGTATCTGTGTACAATGAAACAAGAATTTTAAAATTTACAACATATGGCATCATCCAAATATCAACATTTGAAAGCATATATATATATATATATATATATATATATATATATATATATATATATATTCACTTTAATGGTCTACCTTTCTATAACAGCTTATATATGTTTACTGAACATGACAACCTATAACACACAGCTCTTAATATACATCTGTTTAGATATCAGCTTTCATCAGCTACTATATCTATATATATATATATATATATATATAGGCATGCAACTGACATTCCTGACTCAGGAGAAATGGTTATTATTTTTACAAGTTTACAGAAGCTTTCCAGGTAGAGCAGATGACCACATCTCAGCCAACAGCAGCATAAGCATTCAAAGTAAAATATAAACATCATTTAGTCAAAAAAAGATGTACAACATATGATACATTTATGAAAGAACTGTCAATACATTCTATTTTCATCTATAGATGCGTTATAGGCATGTATAACACACACACACACACACACACACACACACAATTTGCAAATGGTGTCAGTATGTTCTTAAATGATTCACACATTTAATATGGAGATGAAGCATAGTTGAAACAATTCTAGAACTACCTGGCTCTTTCTCCAAACATCATAAAATTCAAGTATTTGTTTCAGGATTACAGCCATTCACTAACTTTCCAATATAACATTATATAGTTATTAAAGTTAAGTAAACCAATAATTTCACCATTACATTAATATAATCCTGTTCACTGTTCAAATCCAATATTGACAAAAATACGAAGTCCTACCCATTTTCTGGGCAGTGAATCACATACACACACCACACACAGAGAGAGAGAGAGAGAGAGAGTAAACATTGTAATAACAAGGCAATGAGAACAGGAGATTGCCACACTTGTTCCAATTTTAAGAACCTCTGAACCAGTGAAGCATGAATACAAGTTGACCCCAGCTAAATATCCAATATCAGAATGCTGATTATCACATCACACACACACACAAATAGTATGAAATAGTCAGGTCGAAGTTCGCTGCAACATCAAGTCTACTGCGGCGTCAATTCTAGAGAAACCGACCCAGAGCCAAGAACCAGCAGAAAACGTGTAAGTATGTTTAGACCGAAGCTGATCTAGTCTAAAATCATTCTATTGTTGTAAACAGCTGCTCATAAAGCCGTGTCTTACAAGGCCGCCGATCATCCAGTGCCAAGCGGTGCCCACACACGCACACACACACACACACACTGCCGATAAATATTGAACGTGGCCCCGGCAGCTTATATTTTGTTATAAATCCTGTCCGTTCTAGGGCAGGATATTGTCACCTGTCGTTGGACAGGATGTTGTCATCTGTTGTGTTTCCTTACGGAGTTGCGAACGGCACCGCGCTGAGGCCGAGAGCACGGCCCATTGCCTCATAACGGCGTTCGTCTGGCTGCACGATTCACGCACGGCCAGACATTCTAGATCACGTAGCCGTGACGAGTAGCAGCTTACATGGTCCTTATAGAGCCAACGCATATCCTGCCAGCCGGACCCTGAAACAATTCAAACGCGATCACACGCCAAAAGCTATATTCAAAACAGTCGGACTCGCTAACAAATCGCTAACTAGTCCGTGTTGTGTATCGCCTCGAACGCACAACAGACGAGCGAGCACCAAGCGCTCTCGATCAGGTGAATTCAGAACACGGTTAAACTGCAGGACGAGTTGCAGTCTAATGCTAATACGGGGGTCGTTACATGAACGCGCGCGATATATCAGTTAGGGCGCTGATTGAGTTGAGAAGTTGATCAGGATTATGGTCACATCGTTCGTGGACGTCGACTAAACCATGGCAGAACGGTGTGACGTAACGCTTACCGAATGGCTGTCGAGGAAACTGTCGCTACTACCAACAGAAGACGATTCCGTCACGGATCATCGAGAGGACACCGAATATGGACAGCCAGGAGAGGATCCCCGAAGCCAGATAGAACCCGATACGCTAACGAGTACCGGTGAACTGTCAGACATGGGTAGCCTCTTGCCGACGATGATCGGCCGTCCACAAACCAAACAACGCGACGAAGACATCAAATCCGGCCTGTATCAACTCCCCGTTGAAGATCGCACGAGCGGTGAAATGGCAAGCGATGATGATCACCTACCGCAAAGCACTGCTGAAGGTGATTCTGGATCTCGCGAAATCGATACATCTGGTGCTGAAGCACCGATAGAAATGAACTACACAAGACGTGATCAAATGCTTGTTCCATCCACCACCGAGTTGGAGATGGATCCAGAACTAAAAAATATACCAGAAAGCCCAACAAATTGTAACAAAGATGTCACCGGGATGGACATCATTCTCTCTCAGCATGAAGAAATGGTTGAGGGAGTAGTAACGAGACAGACCGAGGTGGACCAAACAAGCCCGAACTCAAAGGGCAAAAAAATTACAAGACGGCATTCAATTTGGCAGAGACTACAAAATATTGTCAAAACGAAGCCCAAAAACAAGACACTGTCAACAGCAGACCAACATCCAGCAATCACTAGCGATGCTCGGAGACTTGAGGCATGCAACAGACGTCAAAGTGACCCAGGCTACGAACATTCTTTTGGAGGCACTCATGCCACCAATCCAGAACAGGCACTTATGAGGTCACGCTTGAGGCTGGACATCAGGAATAACGCGAACCAAGAGAAGGCCCCATCGTCGGGTGTTTCTCCAGAACAGAGTCGACCACAGATCAGTCCGACATATCTTGATCCGTTGTTGGTCACGCCAGATTCTTCCCAAACCAGACCTGCTAAGACATTATCGACGACGACATCTCGCTGGAAGAAGCTACGCGGCAACGTACGTGACACAACGACGTCGGCATCATCTGATGAAGTTACAACGCGCAACGCAAAGTCCAACGAACAAATGGCACAGGGTGAAGCAGTGCCGTATGATGACAGTGAACTGGCATCATCCGCAATTTCCGATTCTGATAACAACACACTTGGTCAGCGGCATAAAAGACATCATCACATATGGGATGATATAAATGCTAATCCTGTTCAGAACCTTTCACTCTCAACGCGTGGCCGTTCTCAGAGCATTAGTACCCTCTCGATTCCATCACTACTGCTTTCGGATACACTTCGAAGTGGAACAGCTCCAAAACAAGAAAAAAGTAGGAATCTGCTGACCAGATTGCTCTACAAACAATCGAGGGTACCATCTGGTGGGCACCAGCGTTCAAACAGCGACCCTCCGGACACCGTTGACAACCCAAGTGGCAAAAATGGAGAGGGGAAAATTCGCCAAGAAACAAAAGGGAAACTTGAATTAAACGAAGATATGGATACAACCCTGGTTACAGACGTGGCTGATCTTGATGGCAGAAATAAGGCAGTTGTTGGCTGGCAGAAAGATGAGCCAGTTAAAGCTAATGCCACACTTGAGAAAACCTGGCAAAGGTTGGCGATGTGCGACTTTGAACACGACACCAAGGACTTGATCCTCACCAAACGAAGAGCCAGTGTGGCAACGAGCATATACTCCGTGACAGCATCGAGGAAGATCAGGAAGTCATCTTTAGGTACAATGAGCTGGTACTTAACCGAGGAAGGGCGTCCACCTGGTGCCGAATTATACGATGACAAGGTGAGTACCTCATATTAGTGAGTGCAAGTTTGTGCGGGTGCCTATTTTAGCTGTGTGTATGTGTGAAGTTACTGGTACAGAATCTCTGGTGAATCGAGATGCCTGTAGTACCATTAAGAATTACATCTGTCTCTAGACACTTGCCACTAGACTGGCATGGGGCTAAACAGGCTAGGAAAAGCCAGACTAATTGGCTTGCGATTAATTTTAAACAAGTCTAAAATACTTCCCGGTGTGTTGTTGTGGCTAATTAGTCTCGTACAGTAAGCCAGAAGCGAACGGTCCCAACACATTGCCATCAGCAGTCACCTCCGAACCGTTCTAAAACAGAGTCGTGTTCTGGAAGATCTGAAAGCAGACATTTGGCCTCAATACAAAACGAACCTCCGCCTGGCACACAAACTCCTCTCCCGAATCTTGCCAGGTCCAATGACTAGTTGCAAAAGTGTTGCTAGCCTCAGCCTAAACTATGGGTGTGTGCGTTTGTGTGTTTGGTTGTGCGTGTGCTGATATTTTCTTGGGAGCAGGTCTTTTGGTATTAGCCAGCATAGCCAGAGGCACAACTATCCATCGAGGACTCAATTAGAAACCTGATCAGTGGTATCTAGGATACTGGGAATAAAAACCAATCACTGATGGAAATTCTGGTAGTATGTAGTATATAGGACGGTGATAGGAATACAACCGCCGAATGAGTGTTTTGGAATAGGGGGAGAAGGCGAGTGATTATTACCGGAGACCTCGGATTACACACAGGGCTGAGTGTATTGGTACACATACACACAAGTGCGCGCGCGTGCGTGTGTATGTATAGTTGTTGTTGTTGCTACGCGTGGATTTGTGTATAGTGTTATAAGGCTAGGCGTGACAACAAGTGAAACAGTAAAAACAACACTCTTCTGGACTTGGTACCCGGATCAGAAATACACAAACTAAACACGCGCTGCCTAGTTCTGGTTAGATGTGTTACGTACGAAGTTATCGTCTTTATGGGTGTTAAGCATGGCCGGATCAGTACATCCTCTAGTTACCATGGTGACATAGATCAGGTGAGCACATAGCACACCATCATCATTTCTCTCTCTCTCTCTCTGTATGTAAAATCACAAACAGGCATGTACCTGTAATATACGCGCGAGCACATTCAACTATATTGATCTTTTCCCAGGGAAAACATTATGCGTGTCTTCAAGTGGTCACTGTGTATTACTGTGTGCACGCGCGCGCAATAATAATAGATCGATTAGTTGGCTGATCCAGCTTAAATGAGCTTTCGGTGGGGGGGGGGGCATGGTTGCATTTTCATAAAATAGACAAACCACATTCTGACATTGGAGTTTTCTTTCTGAACCAATCTGGCAAAAGTCCAGCAAAGTACACACACCGATTCACTTCACAATCAGTCGGTATGCCATTAGTGGCACATCGCAATGCACATAATATGAATTAATGAACTTACTCAGAAACTCGATATACACACTTTCCGCGATAATTGCCAGCGAAACACAGCTACAAATAACGCTGTGTCCTTTATGCAACGTTTCTGTCGCAAAATATTATCAAGCCGTTATCATTAACCATCTGAATCTCAGTAGTATTAATAATTTGACGAACAAAACATACATGATCAATTTCATATGAATCACAACCCATAATAAGCCGATGCAAAAGATATACCATACATAATAGAAACGCTGAAAAACAACGTTACACAATTCAGATTTAGTAAAGTAAGCACAACGTATTAATATTTATGTTCATTCATTTTTAACACACCCACACCCACTGCCTCGTATCACACCTGGAACTATGAGAAAATGGGATAGAATCATCCAATTTCCTGACTAGTATTTAGCCGAACCATGTTACTGAACGCCACTCGAGAGATACGCGTGCCATACATCAGTCCATAACGTTGTTGTTGCTAACGGCACGCGAGCCATGAAAACAATATTGTCTATTAGAGCAATTGACAGAAGGGTGACAAACGGTCATTAATATATAACATAACAAGCACCATGCTGATATAATGTCACAAGATAAACAGGGGTATTCGTATCAAGTACACCTGATATATTAATCATAGGATATCATAAACCTTTGGAAATGAACCAAACACAGGGATTATCACACTAATTTCCATTCAGTTTATTGTACATCAATCAGTGTATCGCGACTTTCATAATCATAATTAATAAATTTATTAAGTATGTTTTGCTGATTGGTTCACATTTGTGTCTACTTAAAATGAGAATGCATTTACTAATAGCCTTTATTAAAACCATTAAAACGGTACTTATAGTATTAACTTTAGGTCATAGGTTATTAATTCTGTGGTTCGTGGATTTCTCCTTAAGAGATTGGGTCTGTAGGTCGTAAAAAATTAAACTGAAGACACCACGTCAGTCATAAATAATAAAATTTGCGATTCAAATGGTTCGGTTGGGAAAAAAACTGAATAAAAAGCAGATATACTGTATCATATGCCATGTCCAATTCACTAAGGCTGCCATAGAGAGTGATGGGGAGATGTCATGTATAATTGAATTTAGCCACCATCACCTAAACGATAATAATCAGTAGATCAGATGGAGTGTATGATGAATGATAACATGTCTCACTCAAACTCGCCATGAAATCACTTTTATTTTGAAACAGGAGGGAACAATTTCTACCAGGTACATAGCTTAAATCAAACATCACTTTTATCAGACTTATACGGTATCTGTACAGTGAAAGATGAATTTTAAAGTTCACAACACGAGTCATCATCCAAACATCAAAATTACGGAACAGACACTCAAAATAGCCCTGTCTTTATATAATAACCCTCACGCGTACTTTCATTTCAAATAGGCTACGATTGCAAAATTGACTATCTCTAAAAATAATATGTACAGAGGGACATAAACCGTTTAACTTCTCTGACTGGTTAAAATATACACTACAAAAAATGCACGACTAGAGAAATAACAATACTGACTGTGGTAACAATATCCAGTATAAAGTGAGAATAGAGAAACAAAATTCCAACCTATGGTAACAATTTCATTGTCGTTCTTATTCTACTGGCTGAACATCGCAAAAATAAGCGCAGAGCCAACATTATACACCCTTTTATCAGCTTTACGGTATTTGACAGCAATATTTTAATACCCTTTATCTATTTTTAAAAAAAAATCCTTTTGAGGGACCACCCATGCACGTATCAAAAACGCCCCTTTCCCCCGTTTATTTTCGTAAGCACGTGCGTGTCCAGGCACTCAAATGAGCCAATTGAGGGTTACCCATTATCACAGAGATCACAAGAGTGATCTCCTGGGCAACACAGATAATACATAATGGCTGATTCGTGGAATAAGGCCTAAGAAAATTACCTACTTTTTTCTGGAAGTAGATGGTATCGTTGTTGCGAATTTCTCAAAACATCAAATGCCAAATGGCTTTCATTTTGACAATCTGGTGTATTCGAATTGGGACTTGATGTGGTTCCACAGTGTATGTCCACGTATTTTATGCAATAGTCCACTGGCACTTCCATGCGCGTGTCCACGTCCCCAGAGTCACCGAAACCGCAGTGGCTGTTGATTTTGACGTGGTATGACCAGTAAGTTTGACCACACATCGAGTCTGGCTCTATTTTAATAAAACCTCTTGTTCCATGGTCTATTGTTTCCTTTGTGTATATTGAAACTCACACATACCTATTTTTCTAGTCATTTCGACCCGGCGCTGATACGCGCGCGATAACGTAACCAAAATGTCACAATAAGGTTTTGGCTTATTTTCGTGACAGTGAAGGTTTTTACGTAAGAAGAAGATCCGTTTAGAAACTTTCAAGAAATCAAAACGAAAGTGCCACATATACGAAAAACTAGATTTTTTAAGGCAACATAATGAACAAACAATAAATGATATTAAGTAGTTGTTTATTAAATTGTGGGGTAAGAAATTATATAATTATTAATTGTAAAACGAACTTGGTTCGGCGGAAATAAATACAGTTTAATAAAAACTAATTTTAATACAATGCTTTTTCTCCTTAACACAAACCAAAAACAATCAGTTTGAACCTACAACCCATACCGGTAGAGATTTACATTCAAAATAAAACAATATCGGTGATGAATTAATCAGACCCACTACTTATCACTAAAAAAGCCTTTCTTTCTACTGGAGTAATGCACAACCGAGCCCGAAGGTTAAGCACGTCGATAACAACATGTACGCTGAAGCAGCCCGAATAGCATCAGTGAGGCTCTTGACAAAGTTTCCTTTAGGCCAGCGAAGTACGCAGCGTAGAAAGAAGCGGCAGGATGCGCATCGGACAGTGTCAATAATTTACTAGCTAAAGCCTATTTGAGTAGCCTCATTTGTATATTTCCTGCTCTTCAAAACAAAACAAAACCGTCCCTAGTACAATATTCAGGATGTCCAACTGTCGTACCAGACACATCGCCGAAGTTACCGTTGTCGCCCGGCTCAGTTTGGAACAACGGGAACAATTGGACTAAAAGTATCATATGCCATGTCCAATTCACTAAGGCTGCCATAGAGAGTGATGGGGAGATGTCATGTATAATTGAATTTAGCCACCATCACCTAAACGATAATAATCAGTAGATCAGATGGAGTGTATGATGAATGATAACATGTCTCACTCAAACTCGCCATGAAATCACTTTTATTTTGAAACAGGAGGGAACAATTTCTACCAGGTACATAGCTTAAATCAAACATCACTTTTATCAGACTTACACGGTATCCGTACAGTGAAAGATGAATTTAAAGTTCACAACACGAGTCATCATCCAAACATCAAAATTACGGAACAGACACTCAAAATAGCCCTGTCTTTATATAATAACCCTCACGCGTACTTTCATTTCAAATAGGCTACGATTGCAAAATTGACTATCTCTAAAAATAATATGTACAGAGGGACATAAACCGTTTAACTTCTCTGACTGGTTAAAATATACAGTACGCAGCGTAGTAAGAAGCAGCAGGATGCGCATCGGACAGTGTCAATAATTTACTAGCTAAAGCCTATTTGAGTAGCCTCATTTGGATATTTCCTGCCCTTCAAAACAAAACAGTCCCTAGTACAATATTCAGGATGTCCAACTGTCGTACCAGACACATCGCCGAAGTTACCGTTGTCGCCCGGCTCAGTTTGGAACAACGGGAACAAATGGACTAGCTCAACATTTAAATTGGAAATTATCAATTTAAGGCGAAGTAGCATTCGAAACGCCTTAAGTTTTCATTCGGTCAATTTACTATGTAGAAGACGTGCTTAATGTGAATGGTTTAAACAACAGACACCTGATATCATAAAGACATGCGGATAGGCGATGTGATGGACACGTAACTTGTAATATCATAGCTGTTCACATATTCAAATGGCATAAAACATGGATATCCACGTTTATGGTTACACCTTCAAACACACAGGCGATCGACCACTCTATAATCAATTGTTTTAACTGCGGTTCAGAAAACCCATTGCTACTTATTAAAATACGGACGTAATGTAATAGCAATATCTATATATAATTGTATTAGTCATTACTTAGTAATACAGTTATTATCACTTCATAAACTAGCACACTGATGAGGTGAAAAATGTCATATCATAATTCATAATGCTTACAGTGAAGACACTCTCTTGTTAAACAGTGGACTAAATAACACCCACCCACTCACACAGTTATATTAAGTCTTTTTATGCTTATGCACTCCATTCTCTATCCTCTGTCATCAACACTAGTTGCTGTTAACCAGGGTCACCATCTTGAGGATTGATTTGCTAACCGTTGCCTGCTGATATTACAGAACAAGGCTAAATACCTAGCATTATTGTGATAGATAACTACTATTCTCATTATAACAGGAACTAATTGATAGAAATTGTGCATCCTGTCATTGTAACGTAGTTCAATAATATGATGCAGCGAGATCTCTCCCGTGTTCATATGATAACCCACCTCCACACACTCACGCCGGCAATTGATCAATTTGTTATACAGATAATTCTTGCCGTGAAAACTAGATTAACCTCTCCATAATGAACTCAACAGATTCAATGATGACAGTACCATCAGGACATAGGAACCCAAATGCTTACATCCCAAGTCCTTGTGGTATCTAATAATAATAATAATATATATTTAATAAAGCGCCCTTACTGACAGGAGCCATTCAAAGGCGCTGTACAAATAATATTTAATATAATAATACCCCAAATAATGTCTGTAAAAAAACCTGTAATTATTTAAAAGTGGTTAGCCATTGGAACGCTTTACCTATGGTCATGTGTACGGGAGGTCGGAGGTTTGTTTGAATCACAGCCGTGACATGATACACATGTAGTTGGCGGAGTTTCCATTTAGCCAGTCTTTTACTGTCAATGTTTTCTCAATATGGCATCTATAACAAATTCTAAATCTATTTATAATTAGTGGCCGTGGTGAAGCAATGCATTATATACCATGAGCATCATTTGAGGTAGCCAACCACGAAAAATAACTGCCATTATTAATATTATATTATCATTTCCTGTTAAAAAGGTGCTTAAATACCACCCCCCTCCTCCCACTAAAATGTTTTCTCATAAAAGATATTTAAATAATGCCAAATTTTGCTGAAAACTGGAAATGGTAACAGCTTCATTAATGTTCAATGTTAATCACTTGGTGGTGGTGGCACTGTGGTTTTGTCACCTGATAATGTTGTACTGTGAAATATATATTCACACTGTTTACCGCAATATTCCAGAATTGCGCTTGGAACGAATAATTTCTTATATTTTTTCGGCCACGACGTCACCTAAATCTGTATGCACCGAATGTCTGTTTGTTGACTTTTGATGGGTTATTTTTTTTGTGTAAAAGTGATATCAGTGGTACGGAAGCCTACATATGGTCATTCTATGATCATGACACCTATTCAAAGATGGATTCCAAAGCTGAGGTACTAACTAATATAAAGAGTTGGTCTAGGCCAGTAACGTGATATGTATAGCTACAAATAACAAGTACCTCACCCAATCCGGAGTTAGAGGTTTGTTTAGCCTTGGCGCTAGCGTGGGAGATACAGATGAGGGGTGACATTCTAGGAGAGCGCCCCCACAAACATGTCCGACCAGATTTAGATACAGAACTAACAGCCAAGTAATTACCCAGTATGAGTACTTCTAAATATATTCATGAATACTTTTGAAAATATCCGAGCACAAATATTTAACACAATTTGTATGCGACAAATAGTGTTGTTTGGCGTATTTTAAGTGTACAAATTTTAATCAATTCTTTTGTAAGAATAGAACATTTTTGAACTGGTGTGTCAGCCAACATTGACAAAGTCGTACTTTTCAGTATTTGGCCGATAGTTTAATGCAGTATTTCGCAATTTGCATGTCTTTTTTATATGCTGATTCTTTTTAATAGCACATCGGTACTTATGTAGAATGGACACTGCTGAGAACTCAGTTGATGGAGTAAGTTATTTCAATAATTCACGTACTAAATTCCTCTGTACGTGACAGGTTTGCATAGGATAACACAAACTCAATAAGCTGCCAAGACCAACAAGGATAAGTTTATCACTCTCGTAGCGATGTTTGGATTAACAAACACATCTGATGTTCCAATACACTATTCTCATCCAATGACTTGATCATTTCCAGTGTGTGAGACTAACATATAGCCTTTTGGGGGAGTTGCGGGTCCAGTAAAAACATTTAACACTAAACCTGTTGTATTGACATTAGACTCAGCGAGGGCCAAAGTTACGAAGTCCAAACAACCATGAGAATTAAACAAATAATTGTCATATGCTGGCCATGTGAGTTTCGCATTAAGTGTGGAACTTAGGGTATTTTCCTAGGCGGGGGGAGGGGGTAAGGCTGCTAAGGCTCAAGATATTGCAGATCGTATTAATAAAAATCATTAAAATTTGGATTTGTAGAAAGATTTAGATTTGGTCAATGAAATAAACACGCTAATATTATTCTGTATTATTATTTATGTTCTGTTACATAAATTAAAACAGGACAATGTGGGGTGTTTCATTGGTAACACACACACACACACACACACACACACACACACACACACACACACACACACAAATATATATATATATATAAGCAAAATTTGGATGTTATGATAGCAATGTTTATAATTACCTTATTCCATACATATAGTACAAATTATTATGGTTCTCCACTTTGGAGGTTGGGTGATAAGTACCTGTATATCAAAAGGTTTCACTCCTGAAAAGCCTGTTTGAGAGTATGTTGTACTTACATAGGAATAGAGTTATTATCAACATTATTGACCTTTTATCGATGGGGGGGGGGTCGTATTGTAGTGACATGTACTAATGTATGCGCAACTTCTCTTTCTGTTGAAGCTAAAATTATATACAAACTACTGTGTGCGTTAAATGACAACAGTCAGATTATAGAGAAACCACTAATTGTGTAGTACTTCTCATAAAGAAACAACTTCTCTCTAAAGGCAGTAATAATATGGATTGAAGTTGTACAGATGTTATTAAAGCATTATGTTTGATGGGAGATGGCATAGCGTGATTAACAATGAAACAACTATATTGCTTGGGCTACACATATATCGTTGATCAATTGTTTTTCAGCATTCTGCTGTTACATGTTGCTTCCACCCTTTCAAATAGGTGTACTATATTAATATATATATATAGTGATAGTATGAATAAATTATATATATATATATATATATATATATATATATATATATACACCAAACTATTATTAGCATAGCCTTTAAGCTCACTTTTCCATGCATGACGTCAGTCACTCTTTCTACACAACAGACACGTGGTCAGATATCACAATATCGAAGGGCAATAACTCTCAACTATTTAGAGTGCATGGGAAATGGGACTTATCTATACATATATAGACACAACTATAACATATATTGATATCTAACCTATTTTTTTGGGTGTAAAGTTGGTTTTTCATATACCACTTGAGATTTGTGTGATGCCAGTTTTCGTCACCCACTTTACAGATGACCACATTTTTAACACAAGCACCAGGAAGATGTGATAAGAATTTAAGTAGAAAAGTCTTCCACTACTTCCAAGGATGTTCAGCTCTGGTCACAACTGGCTGAGGAAGCAGATGTGTAGGGAAGCACGTCTGACAAACACAAATATGAGCTAATTTCCAATCTACAACCTGGAGGCTTGCAGTCCAATGACCTTCCACATATATACCATTGAGCTGACAATGTATTCTACAATGACACTTCAATACAGGCCATTAATATGATGGTACGGTGCTTCACAATATTATTAACCCTGACTCAGACCTGTTTCAATCAAGAACACACCTCAACTCCTTAGGGGGTGTAAAATGCATGCTGTCATTATAGACGCAAAGCGTTACTTACACGTCAAGTCCTGTTAGGTTCTCATTTCTGGCTGAGTGAACCACCAATCGCCACATGACAACATTGCAGCTCCGGAGCTTCGAACCTGTGACCGTTCAGTTATGAGTCCTACACTCTAATCTAGCTAACTGCGCCATCATGACTTGACAACAGTACTAATACTACTATACACACCAAATATTCTGGGAAAATCATTACTCAATTATCAATAAGCTGGACCAAGTCAACCACCTCTCTGACATGGCAATGACTCCTCGGCTATTTTCAGCATATAGAAATTCCATATTTAGACAGGTATAAACTCACGGCAAAGCAAATGGACAACAAAAAACACAAACACTCCAATTGATCCGCAATTTATGTCTGGTCACTGATTTGTGCCTGCACTGTGTTTTGATCCCATTTCAGCTCTCAGTATGTAAATATACAAAACAAATTTGCCTCTCTGGTGATTTTACTGCTGTAGGAAAGTGACCCCCACACTTTTGTGTATGATGAGTTAGTGGGAAGGCAGCTTCATAGCAACACCCCACCCCACCAGCATTCAACAATATTTTGTACTAATATGTTTAAATATATTATATATATTGTCTGTATAGAGCATGTCTGTTTTATACCTGCATAAATATAGATTAACCAATCTAACTGTAACATATTAAGACAACAACACACACACACACACAGAGATATTTTGATTTAAAAATTAACAACTTCCCACTTCTCTTGATCAAGTTTGATATCAGGCAGTACTGTGCGGTGTTATGCGGATAAGTATTAGATGACTTCCTTTTTTAAAGTGTTTCCAAATACTCATTCTGCATTTACACATGTCATTATTCACCTGTCATCTTCCAACCCCATTTACCTTTGAACTGGAAAGGAAAGTACACCCAAAAAACCAACAACAGAAGATCAGATAGGACAACAACAAATATATTAACTTGATACTGCCTATGTATGATTCAATGCACAGCTATATTTATAAGTGACCGTTTTCTCTAGTCAACAAAAATTAGAGCCATACATCCAGTATGGTATGAGAAACCTATTTATTTTTTTAGCAACTCTCCGATTTATATAGATATACCCTCAGGTTAAGGATAAACTCCCCCACAAAGGAGAGTTTAAGCTGATACATGTTAATTTTTGGCCAAGATTTCTATTTAACATTTCTGTTATACCAACAAAATCATATTAGTCTCTGATAATACGATGATATAATCTGAAATTTTAAGATGTACATCAGTTCACAGAACTTTACACAATCTTTTGTGACAATGGCTAGAATCTTGTCCTATAACTAAGTCTATTGTACAACTTTTTTAAATAAATGTTATATTGTATTTTTTATTGAAATGATTCTTTTAAACATAACAAAAGCCAAAATATGACATTATAAAATAAGTCAGTTATTTCTTAGAAAATCATGTAACCATCTACATTAGCTCAGCATAAACTTGACATGGGTGACGGATAGTTAGTAAACTGGACCAAGATACAGTTAGCTGAGGTACCACAAAATCTCAAACAAATAAATATTTCCTTTAAACGGTGTGAAATCCCATAATATATAACCATTAGCTCCTTAACTATTGCTTGCTGAAAACAAACATTTAGGGACTTTGCTAGGATTTATTTATGATAGTAATAATTAAGTTAACAGTTGGGTGATCCAAAAAATCTCTAAGAGGCGAGAAGGCCAACATTCATTTCCTTGGTTACTAGACATCTCACCACCAGAGACCACAGTATACTCGTGTTTAAGAAGAAATAATGCCGGATTCTATTATAAACGAGTAAGACCCAAAGGCAAAAATAACTGATGGGAATTTACTGATGAACAAACATGGATGATAATGGAAAGAATTGTAGATAAAAAGCTGTCTGCACGCGCAGATCATGCGTTCTGTTTTAAGTTTTAACATAGACCATTACCACTGGCACAACTATATCACACCTCATATTTGGTACACAACCAGAGTTCCTGTGAGCAATTCACATGCAAACTGATCACAAATTCATTCTATCTCTGGCCAGTGAAAATACTACCATAAAATGTTGATGGGGAATATTTTAGTGGGAAACACTTTAGGTAGGAAAACGATCGTCATACACAGCAATTAGCTAATAAAACAATGCCTAGAAATGAATTGTTATAGCTTGGAAATTGAATGGATTCACTGTCCTTTAGCGATTTTGTGTCGGGTTCATCTCTGAAACTCATTGTGGTGGCCTTTAACGGTGGACCTTGTGTTTAAGACAAATGGTATTTATGAGCACTTTAAAGGGAACTACATCAAACAAGTGTGGCAAACCATTATTTATTGTGGATAAAAATTGTTCAAGACAAAATGCCCATTTCTTCTCACATTTACGTCAAAATAATAAAATGCAAAGCCAAATCAATTAGTATTAAAACATGTATCAAACTAACTCAAATAAAAGTCCTATGATATTATTTGTACCTGATGCAATATGTACTTGACATGGCAAAAGGGTTAAGTGTTGTCCATTCAGAAACTACTAGAATGCATTTCAAAGATGAACTTGAAACAAAAGCAACAAAGAACAGTGAATTCACTCACTCCAGAATCCATGACAATTCACTTTCATATATCATTTGATAAGCTAAGTGGCTTAGGAAATTATGACTACTTTTGCTGTGCAATGGTTGACACTTTTTGCATGTTGTTTTATATATATATATATATATATATATATACTGTATGATTTGGTAAGTTTAGTTGTGAATTGTTTACAATGACTGTGGTTATACACAGGATATGATGTGTGTTATAATTGAGCTGCCTCTTTATCATTTAGGAAACAGAGTATGTACATATATGTAGGTTCTTCACAGTGATATGTGTAAAAATACAGTACAAGTTGGTTATAATGAAATACACAGGGAATGAGATATCATTTTGTTATAATAGTAATTTCAGTTATTCCTTTTTTCAATTCTAGGTGTCAGGTGTTATAACGCCTTTTATGATGTGTTCATAGGAAATGTGTTCCTGTTCTCTGATTGGATGATAAACAATTTATTTTATCTTTTACTTCAACATGCTTCTTATTGATGACAATATTTTACACAAACTAAATCTGTTACGCAACACCGTTTCTTAGAATTGGGCTGTTGTTGACTTGCTAAGTTTTGAATGGTATTTACACATGAAAAATACTGATGTATGTCAGTCACTGACTCAAGACAGAAACTCAGCTTTGCACACATGTCAAATGGATAAGCATGAGATGGCAGATCATCTTCGTGATCACTTTCAGCACATGTCTGGTGCCTTGATTTTTGACAGTGCTAAGGATAATGTCATCAGTGATAGCTTCACTGGTCAGTAGTTGATCAGCAACAGTGCAGCCTTTTCAATAGCAACCGATGTCCGGTGCTATACGTCATCTGTTTTACAATCACTATTTTACAATCACTCGTTGCCTATTTATCAGCAGAAATCGATTGGCTACTTTCGTTTTGACGAAAAGGTGGCCTAGAATGCATCAAATATGGCACTCCATTCCCCTCAACCTTTTCAGAGGAGACAGACATAACCGCCCCCCCCCCTTCCAATGAAGAAGGACAATACTGTGTTAGTATGACTACCACTACCCTACGGCCAGCGCCTCACTAAATCCCACATCCTCTATAGCAGGCTCTGGCTGCTGCATGTTGGGTGTTATGAAGCAGCCATGAGTAAAGCAATGGCAGTTGGTTGATTGGCTGACTAAATCTCATATTCATTAAATAATGTGCATGACGTACGGACATATGGTTCAGCCTATGATCAGGAACAACTGTCTTTTAATGATAATGGTGTTTTAGGTTAGCAATGATTCGTAGTCCATTGGCTAAGTGTGCCTTGTTGTGCTGGGATGGAGAAATGTCAGCTTAATTGCTTATGGGCCATCAATGTGAGGGTGGTAATAGTATGGGGAATTGTCTTTTACCATGGCAATCTCCTGTTCTTGCACCCATTCAGAGAACAATGGAGTTGTCATCCAAACTTTTTGTTGTTATGATATGGGGTGGACACCTGTGAAGGAACCTGATTTAGCTACCTTGCAGAACACCCTTTCTTTGATCTTTTGTCATCATGACACAAATGACCTTTGAGCACTGTTACCTTGTTGGGCAGGAGCTTGTAGCACAAACCATTTTCCTCAGCACTGAATATCACATTTGAGTGATAGTCTTGCAGCAGCTGAGGGAGTGAGATAATGGTCCACTAATAAGTCTGTTCAGATGCGATGTCACCACTGATCACAAGGAACTGAATGTCTTAATGACCTCTGAATCCATGAAGCTGTGCATCAATACACTGTAAATCATCAATAGCAAGTGCCTTTGGCACATTCCTTTTCTTAAAGTTAAAGAATAAAACCAGGAAGTGAAATTTTTTGAATCACATAAGCAACGCAGCAGCCTCAATATCACTGTGTTTGGCAGTTCTTACATTTTTACAAGCTAGCGGTACATTTTTGTGAGCTTTTCTCAGGGCATCCTTATTTTCAATCATGTTGACAGTGTGCCACATGGAAGACCATATATTCTTTAGCAATCTGAATTTTAGATTTCGCTTTTTTGTTGACTCTGTGAGGAGCCTGCATTTTTTTGTCAATAGATACTGGTTTTTTACATTTGCTAATCATTGTGCATTTTCATTACTAATAGGAAATCACCTCTATTTAAACAGTTTCACGAGCCAATTCAAAGTTCCCAGTTTATCATACACATAATAGTATTAATACCAATTGAAGTGGCGTGTGTCAATACACAATCCATTCTCATCATCACCTACTCTGAGCATCATACAACACATAAATTGCATCATCACAAAGCCAATGGACTAATATTACAGTGATAATGGAAATATAGATCTATCCAGTAAACATTAAGATACTGGCCCCGTAACAAAACATGATGACAAATGATACACACAACAAATTACATTATCCATTTTCGTCAGATACCAGAACAGTAATGGCCCTTTAAAGCTAAAATTTACATATCTGCAATGCTGCCCAAGCATTTTTTGGTAAATGCAGTTCTGCATGACTGCCACCTAGTGAATGAAATATGCAGCGAAATTCCTCCGTTAGAGAAAATGATCCAGAACAAATAAGTAAGTGGAGTTTTTTTCATAATTTAGTGTCAAATGGGAAATTTAAGGTTATATAAAATTATAACTGTTATCATTACATTTGTGTATTGTACTTTGTAGTCCATGTTCTAGTGAAATATTCCATTTGACTTGAAAAAGGGTGATTAAAGGAACTATTTCAATATTGTGATTTGCTTATATTTAATTATAGTAAATTATACAGAAGCTGTCATGAAAAACACCCTTTTTAACCAGACACGAGCAGAGATAGAGGATAGTATTTAAAAGTTTCTTCAGGGACCAGGAAACAGATTTGGGGGGATGAATGGAAATACTGAAACAGGAAAAAGAAAGGCTACAACCTACAAGTAATAGTGTGTGCTAATTTTTGTATTATGATGTAGACTTTATACTCTGAATTTGACTTTTCAAATTGTCACCTCTCTTTTGTTATTTTTGTTACATTAATACATGTTGAGATTATACCTAACACCTTTCCAAATGGCAGTATTATTAAAGTATTCTGTTTTCCATTCTGGAGCAAATATATTATCTGTATATAACAGTAACTATAAACATATTTTCCATTCTGGAGCCAATTTTTTAATATCTAGTAGCAGTTCAGGTTATACAAGAGTCCTGATTACTGTAATGGTGTTTATTTCATGTAAATAAATAACTAATTTTAGTTTATGATATGTACTAATTGTGTTGTTCATTTTTTTTAAATAAACTCTTTAGAATGCACACTTTATTTTAATTAAGCACCATTTAATTGTAATTACTGGGGCAATACTCAGTGTTACTGTTCCAGTACTAAATATGTATTAATAATTATATAACTGGAGTAACAGGACGTATTTGGTCAGTTCTAAAATGACACCAAATGCATTAATAATTATACTGGTACAGCACTGGGATGATATCGTAAAAGTGTACTGTGCTGGGATAGTTATGGCTATACTGGCCCAGTACATAATGATATAATGATTCATTACCTTAGTCTTACATCCCCCCATACCTATTCAGTCAAGGTTGCTTTCACAGATAAATAATACTTATCGTTTAAATCTCTTTTACAGACATATTATTTTGGGTATTATTATATTAAATATTATTTGTACAGAGCCTTTGAATGGCTCCTGCGATTATTATTACCAACCCAGTACTGTAGGTGTAGGCTGGACTCGTATCGTGCCACTGTGTATAACATTATCAAAAAAGAAAATATTATCATGCTGAGTAATCCAAAGTCCAGATTGTAATGGGGTCTGTTGATCTCAGCCCACATATTCCAACTGGATTAACATTAAAATAGATGCTCATACCATAATGTCAATGGGCCGAGATTGATGCGAGTCTCATCAATATATACTTATATGTTTTTCAACCAGGGGATTAGGTATATTATGTACACCACTGTTATGTTTCATCTGTTCTGTGTAAAATATATACATTAACAAATATTTTCAGATTTACACCACTTGAAGTGCCATGGGGTACTTCTAATTATGATGCTTTTGAAATCACACTTAATATTTAGCCCTGTTTGAACCCTGATAAGCTTTTGTCTGCATGAAATGGACTGCGCACCCCTTAAACCCCATGGTTGGGAACACCATGCTGGCTGTCCTCCACACAGCTTTCTCAAAGTCAAGGACCAACCAATGTATTTAGCGATGTGGTAGCACAGCCTATAGTTCACGAAATATCGCCGGAGACTGCTGTGGAGGTGGGGTCGGCGATCTTAGATAATTAGAAAGCATAGAAGCACCTAGACATCCATGTAACATTTTATTTTGTACACAATCACATACATATTTAATTAGGCTGGCCATTTAATTATACATAACAATACATAGGAGTACCACTTTAACAACCAAATAGGTGGGCTAGGATTGATGTGGACCAAGGTCAATGAGGGTCGAGATCGATGTGAGTCAATTGGAATTATGGATCTGATTTTGGTTTAGACATTAATATCTACTAGTCATCTACTCTGGCAAAACACAGTTATAGCTCATATGCAATGATTCACAACATACTTTCCAGAAGTCATCATGCAGCTGGCTTACATAAAACTTCATTAATTCCAGACCATACAAATAGATCTAGTGATTATTTCTGTCATCATTATTAATTGCAAGGAAATCAAGTATGTTTAAACGATGTTACAGTCTGTAAATCAAATAGAATCACACACTTTTGGCGGTGATTTTGTTTCTGACATTTTTCACCTCAAGAATGTATTTCTGATAGCATGGTAAAACAATTTTACTGTTGTGTCTAAAACCAGACAATCCTGTTTAGTCGATCATGAGGAAGAAACATCATGATTCTGTGACATCTATAATTACAGCGGGCGAAAATTCCATAAGGAAAATACGTCCAGTTCTATTTTTTAGCCTATCTGAAGCCTATGGCTGTGGGCTAAGATCTAACGGGATTTCAACGGTGAACGATTCATGCATAACACTATAATTAACAGTGAATGGGATGTGACTGCAAGGCACGATGATGATCATGTAATTACATACATAATCATGTTGCTAACATTATACTTGCATCATTACCTTTATTAAGTGTGAAGATGTTGTCAAACTGACAGAAAATACTGACAGTCAGTGTACCACTAACTGAGTTGGTAACTAACTGGTGTAATTCAGTCAATGATCATGATGAATGAATGGCTCACTCACTGAGTGAGTGAGTCTGAACTGCACGGATTGACGGAAATCATTAACTACTTACCACAGTCTTTCCATCTAATGGCGTGTATCGCTGTTATACAGCCCAGAAACAATATGGTAATTATAAAGTATGTCTTCATGGTCGGAAGTGTTGACACACAATAAGAATAAAGCTTTATAAATGCAACCGTTCCACCCCTAAACCATACTATCCAATAAACGCGCCTGCTAGTTACCGCTCAGGTGACTAAATCTAGGTCACATGATCGTGCCGGAAATATGAGCTGTTCAGTGAGCGAATAAAGTCATTTTATTCACATATTAATTCTTTCGGTATCGACTTATGATAGTCAGATTAGCGTTTGAACCTTTTAAAAGGTTATCACTGATTCCTAATTTATTAATTTTAATGCATTTGTTATACATTTTTAGTTTTTTTCTGCACATTTGATGACGTTATGATATCATAAAGGCCTGTTTGAAAATAACGTCGGTAGGGACGACAATAAACAAAACAAACGACAATCTGTCAGACTTAAAACAGTTGAACTACTTTCTGCTCATGTCACCCAGTTAATACATCAGACTAATATCCTTATTTCATTTTGTTACTTTTGTTTTCATACAGTCATGATTGATTAAAAAATATGACTCCTCAATCTAAATAAAACACAATTATCTCCCTAGGGCTAGGCCTAGCCCAGGTACTGAGAAATCCCATTTATATGTTATCTTGGTCTTTTAATTTTGTTGTTGTATGTTGTTGTTGTGTGGGTGTGTTTGTGTGTGTCTATCTCTGTGTGTGTGTGTGTGGTGCGCGCGCGCGCGCGTCATGCAGTTCCTTTTTACATTTAAAACAGTCATTGCATATTTAAAAAATATAACAATGGAAACAAAATTATCATTTAGATCTAATATATGAACACACACACACACACACACACAACACATATTGACAATATATTAACCCTTATTAATGAATCAACTGATTATTATTATTATTATTTGTAGTAGTAGTAGTATTATTATAAAGGTAATGTAGAGTAATGTTTCTTAATTTATCGGTACGCAATATCCAAGTTTGGATTTTGTAATTATTAGGAAGAAGAATTCATACATTCATCTTGAAATTTAAGCAACTCAGAATAAATATTTAACAATATATTAAAAGGCCCAATTAAAAATTACCGTTTTTTACATTATTTAATTAAAGACAATATTTTTAAAGCTAAATACTGAATCTAAACACAGCTTATTGTTATATAAATTGAACGTTAAGATAACGTCTTCGCTGTATTCAGTTTGGTGCCCTGTGTCCCTGTTAAAAACAAGTAGCATTGAGTCGCGCCAGACGCCTTTGAGTCTGCGCACTAATGACTTCCGTTTTGGACGTACTATTATTTAGCAAATGCTTGCTATGTCTGACCAAAACAATTACAATTGATGTCTTACGTTTTCCTTGATGTTGTCTACTAGGGCACCATGTTTGGACGCAAGTCACATGGTGATGTCAAGAAATCGGCCAATAAAGTGCTAGATCAGAAGAAGGATACTGTCACACGATTGAAACACCTCCGAGTTGTGTTAGGTAAGCCTTACCTCATACCTGATAAATATTGATATTGTTTATTCTAGTTTTGTCAGTCCAAACTTGTCAGATGGGTCGTTGTTGTAACATGTTTAGGGATGATTTTTCTGGTCTGCGTAAGGTGATTCTTAATTTAAATGTTGATCTACGAACGATAAACCTCTTTCCTTCACGGCCAGTAGGTCTTCTGAAACAAGATTACCACATGATTTGGCATAGTTTTATTTGTAAACAATATTTAATATTTTGATGTAGCCTTTGTAAGTTTGTTACAGTTTGTAGGTAATAAGAACCTCAGAAAGTTTGAAAAGTATCAATAATCGAAGATGTAATTTCCGTGCCGTAGTATCTGGCTATATTTTATCTGTTATTTGCTGTAGGGCTTGTTTAGTCTAGTTAAAGTTGTATTATGTTATCTCTAATTAAAATACAATATTACTGATAGCCACACCCCTCTATGCAATGACAGTCACAGTGAGTGAGAATTTTTTTTTAATTTATGCACATTAATCAATTAGTTACTTGCTTCCTTTATTTCATGAACTGTCACCCCATATTGTATGGTTTAGATTGTGAAACAGGGATAATATCTGTAATCACTTAATTATGGTGTGGTCCCTTTTTTGATACATAATAATTACTGGTCAAATTTGGATCATCTCTGTGTGTGTTTGCAGTGTCCAAGCAATGGATCCATTCTACATAAAACTAGTTAAATAAAGATCTCCTGAACTTTACTGTCAGTGATTATTATAGCACATCTGAAACAAATCAACACATTGACAGTATGACATACACTAATCTCTGAGTAACAAAATTCAAATATTGCTTAAGTAGAAGGACTAAAGAATACCATCCATTTACTCATTGAAAACTGAACTAAAAAGGCCTACATCACTTGTTCAAATTTTGGACATATATCAAGTTCTGTGATTAGATATTGTTGATGAAGTATGATGCCATATTCTACCACCTAACCATATCAATTCTGGTAAAGAATGTTATCGATTATCTAGATTGACCCATGTTGCTCACAAATAATAATTATTAAAGCTATTGCACAAACCTGAAAAACAGTGAAATGGGCTCAGCATAACAGCTGAATGACTTCCAAGTTCCATTATTACATTTCCAAAACATGATGTGTATTAAAATCAGTTTTGAACATATTCATGATCTTTGCATAACTTTAAAATATATTTATTTTGTAAGTTTATATTCCTGGTACAGTTATAGGTGTTTAATTATATTGATTACTAATTAATTAATTTATTTCATAAAAACTAATATATGCATCAGAAATAAGTTTTTATATATATTATATAATTTTAGCATTCTGATAGTGCCGTGGTTAAAAATCTAAACTTTTAAGATTTGCTGTGTTTGTCGATATATAACGTGCTTTGGATATAATGTTAACGCATTTAATACTTGAAACCCTTTTTTGATAATATAACACTTCACACCTTCAGTTTAGGATCCTGTATTTCTCCTGTGGCACAGTAGGTAGAGTCCTGTGCTTAAAACCTCCAGATCAGGGTTTCGAGTCAAGTCAGATTACCTATGTCTGTAACTAGTGGTGAAGCTAAACATACCGTGTATTCTTTCAATTTCATCTAGCAATAATCAGTTGAATATTTTTTTAATAGGTTTTTCAATGGATAAATGAAATAACAGTCAACCCTGTTGATCAGTTAGTAAATGTATTAAATTTCAGTGTCATTTGAGTTATCCGTATCAGTTATCACAGGGTAGTAATTCCACATCAAATTTAATAATTCCAAAAACTTTCTGTTTTTTACATACACTTTCTACTATGAGTAGGTACTCTGAGTACCTACTTGGAATACCTACTCCGAGTAGTTTATATTCTAAGTTTGATTGTCATAGAAGAAATATTTTGGAATTAAAAAGTTTTATGCTAAATTAATTTGTGGATTTATATTTTTTGTAGGAAATTCCAATTCAATATGGATCAATTCCAATTACATTTAAAAAAATAAATCTTGGAATAGACCGTCAATTCCGGAATTGAATTGACCTCATATCTGCCCGGGACGAGTCCTCGTTGTTTTATCTGACAAACTAATCATGTACCAAGAAGATAGTCTAATTAGTGTTTTATCTACCTTGTCACTCATCAAAATAAGGGATAATTGAGTTTCTCATCATTTATGGTTTTAGCTAGATTTTTTAACTGACGAATACAATGAATCTGAGAAATCTTTCCAAAAATTACTTAGTTCACTCTCTCTCTTTCTATATATATATATATATATATATATATATATAAAATATCAGTAAGTTAAGGGAGACACACATCAGTAGACACTCGATGTTCAGAGCACTCAGTAAATTTTATACAGATAGTATATGTAGTAATGTATAGGTCTGTACATATCATTCATTGGTAAAATTGTAACTGGAGAAATTTCATGGCTGACTCATTAATTGCCATTTAAGTTCTTGATCCAGTCGGTGTTGATTAGATCAGAGTGCACCCTGTTGATCAGTTAGTAAATGTATTAAATTTCAGTGTCATCTGAGTTATCTATATCAGTTGTCACTGGGTAGTAACTAGCCCTCTGATCAGCAGTATATTTGCTGATTGAAAATAGCCGGTTTGCTATTTCACTTATTTTTCAAAAACATTTAAATATTCATATAACACAAATAATATTATGTTATTTTCAAAAGAAGACAGCGGTTTCCCTATTGGACCATTGATAGTGTATCACACTGTAGATCAGACTTGGGGTCACTTCTGTTTGGTCTATTTTAATTCCATTTGATATGTAATAAATTTCATTTTCATACAAAGCAAATTCATTATAATAATTTGCATGACACCAAAATGAAATTGTTTATAAATTGTGTGTTGTCAATGGTGTTTGGCTGAATTCTGAGATGCAGATTATTTGTATAGTTGAATATAATTAATACTATGATACAGGAATTATATTTTCATAAGTTTTTCACTTATGCATAATAAATTTTGGCCCAGCTGTCTCACTAAATATCTGATTCCTTGGGACTAGCCCTTTGACCTCAGTTCCCAGATGTGACCAGCATCACCTGACAAGAGCAAAAGTAGCGTAGGTTGATAGTTTCCATTGGCAAATATAAATTTAAAACTGAAAATAGCTGAAATGTGAATAAAATTCCATGGCAAATGGTCCATTTTCCACTGTAGATATAACACCATTGTAAGTAACATTTGATGTATGACTGTTAGTATGTTTTGATGTTGTTTTGTTTTGCCCGACCTGGAGCTGAATTTGCTCTGGCCTGGAACAGAGTACCACAGATAGCGTCAGCAAAACTATGAGATTTGTCAACAGCGGGTTATAAATTGCTGGGAGTGAGTTCAGTATCCTGACTTGAATATGTGGTTTTTCTCAGAGGAATGCAACAAAGAATGTCCTCTTCTAAAGTATATCTAGATATCTTGCTGATATATATAGTTCTTCCCACCTTGACTGATGAATGGCAATTAATATGTACTGAAGATTTTCACCTAGTATTTGTCTGGGCATATCTCGTTGTTTTGTCTTTGACTTCGCCTCATTACATTTGGAGGTCGCTGGGCCCATTTAGCCTACCACGTGCACAAAAGTGGCCGTAAAACTTCAATCATCATCACCTAGTTACATTATTTGTCTACTTGTTTCCTGCAGTGTTTAATCACTATAGATCTACTCCAATCACTTAAGGACTAGCAGTAGCGTGTTGGACCACATATCACTACCACCCATGTTCGAATCTCGGTGTGGGCACATCTGAAGGTTGTTTCATCTTTGACTTCGCTTCATTACCTTTGGGGGTTGCTCGGTCCATTTAGCTTACCATGTGCAGAAAAGTGGCCGTAAAACATTAATCATCATCATTATAATCACTTAAGGAAGAAATCTATGTATTGTATGTGTTCTGATTCACATGTGACTGAATGAAGGTTGCTTCATTTGCTTCAATGCCACAGTATAAATAGCAATGGATTTAATAATTTGTAATTTCCGCCAATACACTAAAATATTCCCTAAATGTTTGTTTTGATGCTGTGTCCAATGAATTAGTGGGGATGATTAGTTTCTTTTGTAAAATATGACAATGCACAGCTGAAATAATATTAATGCAAATTACAATGAAAGTTATAATAGTTTATATATATATATACATTTATATATAGTTTTATAAAGGATGTAACTAGGTAGATATTTGTTTTCTATGTGTGCAGATTACTGTAGTTTCTGCCACTCTGTGTTAAGAATGCAGTACATGCTGGGTTTTTTAACACCATTACAGTCAGTTTGTCAACAATGATTTTGATAGCCACTGATGAAAAATAGCAGAACACTATTGAAGAAAGTGAAAAGCTTCAGTGATGTTTTATATATGAAATTACACGCACGCCTTGCCTTGGTGATTGTATTCTCACAGAAGTAAAATAAGCTAGCTGGCTGGAGGTATAAATTTAGGATGGATATTGTTATGTTTGAATAATTGACCTGGTAACGCCTTTCTCAGGTTTCTTACTCTTAGCCATAGACATTTCCGGCTGCCATTTTAGAGGATAGTTCGGATGAACGAAAATAGCTATAATCTAATGCACTGTGCTCTTTATTCATTATGGCTATGATCATAAACTGTAATCATGTTAGAATATTATGCTGACCTACCAGTTATGTCCTAACGTTTAACTGATTACATAGATTTAACATTAAAGAACTACAAAAGATTAGTAGTTATAAGTTAATTATTATTGCTGTAATACATTGTTGTTGTATACCATGCATGCGTATCCATTGTAGAATGTATGTTATGATCGTGATGAGTAAACAAGGCATGAAATGATTGTCCTAATTAACTGGCTTTTAGCTGAAACCACTCTGTAACTTACATTTGGTGGTCATTAATTATGCATTAGCACACTGCCACTTGTGCCAGGTTATTTGCCACTGGCTATCATTAACAAATATACGTAGTGGATGCATATGTTAGAGGAGAACCATGTCTTTACCTACAGTTTCAAAATAGCTTGTATGTTTAGATGTATAGGCCTTAATATTCTGGGTCAGTGCCATCACACACACAGAGAGAAAAAATACATGATTATCACATTTGGACCTGAACAAGCAGATTTTTGTTCTTGTTGTAATGAGCCAACTAGTCGAGAAGTTCAATACAGTTGCATGTGTACATGTGCAGTAAATCTATCATGGATTTTTCTTTAATGGATATTAAAATTTTCATGTCGTTAAAACTAAGCCTGTAACTTTTTTCTTCTTCTCACAGAGACATATGATGTGGAGGAATCAAAGAACTTCTTTGAGCAGCACTACTCCTACATTTATTACATATTTCACGATCATTTTACAACTGTGGAGGCTGACCTGAAACAGAGAGGTATGTATTATTTATGTGTTAGAGACCTTCGCACCCGACCGTTCACCAACTTGTCATCCTGGTGCTGGTGTCAGGTGGGTGCTTAATAACCTGACACCTGTTGTATAACCACTGGCCATTCCACTCTTTTCAATGGACATGCCTAATGATTCTGTGACTGGTGGCCATTCGCAACAGTGGTCTAGTTGTGAAAATGTTGTTTTCCAAAACTCTGGTGGGGGAGGAAGAAGATATAAGAATAGGTGAACATAAAAACAAACGCATTTAGTGTCATTGCCTTTATTCATTGCCAATTCTAAACACAAATGCTGGAGGGAGTTGTCTTTAGCTAATGAGAGAGATGATAGATATGACAGTGTTTGTTGTGGTATATTTTGCTAAGTGCTATTGTTAGTGAGACATATGGGCCCATTCTTACTGGGGGAGGTTGAGATCACATTTATTCAGTGATTCTGCATCGATATTATTATTTGGGCACCAATTTTAATTGTAACAAACTTGGGTCGATACTCCGAGAATTGTTTCCAAACGAAGAATATTCTATATATGCTATTTAGTGAAATATGGCTTTATTTAATGTCGGAAGCATGATCTGAAGAAAGGGTGGTGAATAATGATTAGTTAATACCTACCTATAGGTGTCGATAGGTAGAAATGTCATAGGTGGAATGGGTTAATGCCAAGCTAACTATGTGCTTCTCGGTTAGATTATTAGTTGAAGGTCTCTCATATACAGCGTCTAATCAGGTTGAGCAGCTTTATAGTTTATTTGTTATCAGGGTAGTGCCTCCTGGCTGATATCATCTACGATCTCATATTTACTGGAGCCTTTCTAAAAGTAAAATACATACTTCTGTCAGGGATATCACGAGAAAATAACAATCATGAGAGCTCTATTTTGTTACATCCGTTAGCGGTTAAATGTCATATGTTATCACACTTAATAAGCTTCAATGCTGATTCCCAGTGTTTTTAACTGAGTGTGTTTCGAATGCAGTACAGAAATGAAATCGGAATTAATCCAGTGACCTTTTCTATACCATATGGCCATGTTATCATGAGCCAAGCCAACACCAGTGTGTAATGTGAACACTTCCCAAAATATTTCTGCTGACATTTAACTGTGTTTTCTCCGCAGAAACTATCTATCCGTGTTTTATTGTTATCTATTAAGCTGGGGTGTTTGGGCGGAGTAGCTGTCTGTGCTATTGAACTATGTTGCCATGTTGAGCTATGTTACGGTGTCTGTGTTACCGTGTTGGCTTTTACTTGTCTTGTAGAGCTTATTACTATATTAGATTTGCCAATTCTCAGTGGGCTACTCACTGGGATGATCGAAACAAATGTATGTATGTATTTGTGTTTGATTCCGTTCATTTCTGTAATGTGGCAGCAATTACCGGTTATCTTTAGGTTGAACATTAAACAGCGGATGGTCGGTGATTAAAACTAAAGTAAAGATGTAACATGATACAGTGGGCCGCCTTGTTAAATCAGAACTGGATATGGTTTTAATCTCTCCGAATGGTCCGTGGTATCTGGGGAGGGTGAGGCCTGGTCGGAGTTTTGTCTGCGTTACTGTTAGTATAGGATGTTTTGATTTTGTTTTCAGCCAGCAAACAGCATCGGGAGGAACTGGATTTTGTCCTGTATGTGCTAGAGGTAGGGCAGTATATATGGATGGTTGTTAGTTGTATATGTGTGGATACATGATGACACTGACTCATCATATTTAAGGAACAAGTGAAACGGTTTCTTAGGATGCTGAGAGGACTTTTGACATTAGAAAACTTACCAGAATAAAGTATATAGGTTATGAGACTGAATAAATGACGTGAATGATCTGTCAGTGGACTTCACTCAGTATGTCAACTACTCAGATATGTAACATCTCAGTGTAAAACATTATGTAGAAAACATTTTATAGCCCTTGTATCTCTATTGGCTATGAATATTCCTCAAGTTCAAAACAGACAGAGCAAATATTTAAAACCTGTTATATGCTTATTACACATACTAATCTGTATGTTTGACTTATTTCACAATGATAGTTGACACCTAATTATGTATAAAACCTTGCTGGATTAGAGTATTCATACTTCGTTCAAGTATTACTCTTGAGAGATATAACAATCTGTCTGTACTGAAGCCACTCAGTGCTCAGTAATGGGTGACTATAACACAAAACTTGGAGGAGCATTAAAAAAAACCTCTGAGATCTATTTGATTCAGACATATTTAAATTCTCTTAGCTGTGTAGTGGATCACAGATCACTACCACCTGAGTTCAAACCTCGTCATGGGCATATCTGAAGGATGTTTCATCTTTGACTTTGCTTCATTACCGTTGGAGGTCGCTCGGCCCATTTAGCCTAGCATGTGCACAAAAGTGGCCATAAAACACCCAATCATCACTGCGTGGTGAATTAGTGATGGTCCATTATTTTTTAATGTTTAACCATAATAGGAAAGCCTCTTCATATGAGTCCTCGCCATATACACAAACATGTACATGCCAGTTGGCTACATACTGCTAGCACCTGGGTCCAGATCCCAGATGAATGATGTCTAAAGGTGTTTTTTTGTCTTCACTTAGACCATTGCATAAAAGTGGCAGAAATACACATACACTTTCTTTCATTCATATAAACAATTCTGTTCTTTAATTTATCTGCAAGTATTGTCACATAAATGTTAGCCTTTTGTTTTATTAGAGGTAATAATACTAATATTTAAGCTAACTGATATTGTAAAAAAATATTGTTAAGAGGTTATTTTGATTTAGCAGATGTAGTGTCACTCGTTTGGTTTAGTAAAACATTATTTTATTGTACTTTATATTTCTTGCAGAAGATCTTGACACTCTTACCAGATTTGATCCACAAGAGATGGCAGTATCACAGCATAGGTGAGTTCATTTATTAATTGTATCACTGGATATGGAATATTTGGCACAGACCCAGCTTTCACATCATGAAATACATTTAGGACACCTAGGGGACCTTTTTAGTGGTATTTATCATTGGTGTTTAGATAAAGCTTTTCTGTAGGATATGATTTTGTAATATGCATGTTTGCCATAGGTGTCACTGCACACAGCAGCATATACTCCGAGGGGTTATGGTTGTCAAGACTCATCTGGCCCTGGATTCTACTTATTTTACATGATTATTTTCACACCATAAGACTCCCACGTTCAAACATGTCTATATGTGTACTCCCAACACATACCCATGTCTATAAATTATGAGCAGCCCCTGTTTGTTGACAGATTCATTATTAATACATTTTTCAGGTCGCATTATGAAAAAGTTGTTACATCCAGGAAACTCAATCAAAGTAAGTATTATTCTATGACCTGTGCGGATAACAGAAACTGTTGAAATATTGATATTTAAAATACAGTTGGATCCTGTTGGCTTTTTCTCAGACTCTGTCTTACCATATGATGTGTTACTCTTAACAGGTTCAGCGAGAAGGGATGAGACTCTTTCTCATCTGGTACCAGGTTCTCATGGATAATGCCACGGAAGAGTGCCATGCCACCTACAAGAGTCTTGTACCGCTGCTTGGCACTGGTGAGGGGCTTGCTGTGGATATGTTTACAGTTCGGAGTCCTTCTAGCAGTAAGTTATCAATCCAACTTGGTCATAAAGTGAAAACAGTCAGTACTATATCATCTAATAAGGCCTTTAGAATAGGTGTGTATATATGTTTGTATTTTCATAAACACAGGCTGCTGTATTTTGATGAAGCATAGAAATCATCAAGCTTAATTCCATGTGTGTTTTCTCTGTTTAATGGAACAAGTTCTCTTATCTTATTTCAATTAAATACTTTTTGATCTGTGAAATTGGTCATGGTCATGTATAGATGATAAAATTTATTAGCTTATTTTTGTGTGTAAATAGGCCAGGTTTTATGCCTGAATATAACCACAGATGCATGGATATTGTAAATTATATGAAACAATGTTTAGAACATTGTGTGTCTATGTGCGTTACTGTTAGCCAGCTTTTTCTGATCACAACATTTTCCACATAGATACATTAAAGGTGTGTGTGTGTTTGTGTGTTAAATAGATAAAGGCATTTAAGTGTATATATTTTACACACACACACAGAGACACACATACAGTATTTTTAAATATCCATGGAGGCACGTATAAACACACATTCTGTATAGTGCAGGGAGACACAAATGTTATAGGAAAGCATATACAACAGGCCCAGTGAAATATTGATCTGTAATCCAGCAGTGGCTAGCTTCATAGATCCATTTATCCTTGGATGAACTTTGTTTTTTTCTGGCCAGGGTAAACCTAGAAGTACAGATATCAGTTTTATTGATGCTGAATTATCAGCATTGGATATCCAGGCCTCTCCCGTGAGAAGATGTATGTGTTTGGTTGGGTTGGCTTCTGCTGAATGAATCAGCCAGCATCAAGTGAGATTTCGGGTGTGACAGGCATGATGTATGTAGAGCGTTATTCATGCAATACTATGAGAATGTGATCAGAAGGGTGTAAAGATCTGCGCATGCCGGATTATTTACATGGCTGTTTAAAAACAAACAAAACTAGAACTTTTCCTCTGCCTAGTTAGCTGCGCTGTTTGCTTGTTTTGTTTTTTTGGAAGCCTTCCCATGGCTGCCTGCTGGAATGTGGTTTTATTCCGGATTTGACATGCAGAAACTAGCCATTGTTGGTGATTGATAGATGTGTAAACAGGAGCACCAGAGACATTTTACTGAATGATATCTCCTGTCAGACTGTAGCCTCTATGATGTAATGAAGATTTTGCTGACCAACCGGACATTCAGATTTAGAAAAAAAACTAGATTATCAACAACAATTTATAGATGTTAACAGATCAGTCCATCATTATGGTAGTAATGTTCAGTCCGATCCATCAATGCATTAATAGCTCAAACTCAGAAATAAGTTGGCTTTTTTTTCTACAGCTGCATGAGCCTTTTATTATTGTATTAAACATCATTATGGCTGAAATGTTAATGCCTTTTTTCATCTAACTTCTACAAGAGCTTATTGGTTTCTGTTTTGCTACTTGATGCTAACTAGAAGTAATATCTCTTCAATGGTATCATGCTTTGGGGGTGTCATCTATTTAAGAGTGGGTATTGTTCCTCCAGACTCAGTGTGGTGTTATGTCCGTTAAATAGGTCCCTACTGTGGTGGAACTTAGAGCTCAACAGTCGGTCAGAAACATCTGTTCTAAATAGACCTCTGTTAGCTTAATTATTAGTCAAGAAATATTTGAGCTCACACTGGGTTTGATAAGAACTGAAGTTAGATTATACGAATTGAATTCACCAACTATGATATTCAGATACAAACTTAGGAACAGTCTTATTTCTGTAGCCAATCAAAGATAAAACGTCTTGAGAGATAACACAACTCATTAGCCATACAGAAACATGCTAGCTTAAGAACTAACTGTTAGCCAGTCAGAAATGCAATGCCTCAGGAATCACGGCTGAATAGCCAGTTAAGAAGATAAACTATCCAGTAAAGTCATACAATCTGAAAGCTGGTTCAGTTCAACAGCCAATCAGAAATATGGACCATAGGGGGGACTTGGTTCAAAAGCCAATCATAAATAGATTGTCTAGTTGGAACTTTTGCTTATAGCTGACTTACCATAGCAGCTAAACAAACACATATAAAATCAGGGATACATCATCTGTTTAGATGTGGCTCAGTTGACAACCAATCAAACACTGTCTTATCTCAAGTTGACACAGTTAACAGTCAATCAGAAGGATCCAGTCTAACTAGAGATCACTCGGTTAACAGCCAATCTGAACAAACCTATAAATAATTTAAAGAGAACTGCCTATATGCTAGGCATTAGAAGAATAAAGTTATAGTAGTCTTAGATAAAAGCCAACTAGTAATAATGCAGCATATCCACAAATCTGGCTCAGTTTATCACCACAAAAACAATTCTGACTGTTCCCTAATGGAGCTGCATCCTGTGCAAGAACCCATGAATAAATTGTGTGCTGTGTTATGCGTTTATGTTCATTGTTATGGTTTGTTAATATCTTACTTCATATCCTCAAACAGTATGATGACGTGTAATAGTTTTAAAAACCAAGAAATAGGGATCCGGACTTCTGTTTTAATATTGCGACATATTGTTAATTATGGCAGTTTCTTAATAGTATTTGTTTTAAATGACTTGTTTGTCAAAAAAACTGTGAATGTGTTCTTATGTATGTGAATTTATATATATATATATATATATATATATATATATATATATTATTACAATTCACAGTAACTCTCAGTGTAATCTATGTACGTAAACATTATGTTATTTGTGTCAGTAAAATTCAGTATATATATATATATATATATATATATGTGTGTGAATTACATTAAGTATTACTGTTAATTGTAATCAAACCAGTTATACAAACAATCAATATAAATACCATATGATAATAATAATAATTATTATTATGGATATGAAACCATTTGGGATATCAGTTAATTCCATATCAATGTTCTATTTATATTTGCCGTTCATATTTCAGCCACATTCATCTCGGGCCAAGTGATATTTTCGCTAGTTTTATAATCAGAAAATGTTCCAGTTAATCACGATGGAAGCACTATTTTTACGTTTCGGTGTGAAATGGTCTTTTTTTAGCTTAGATAAGCTTTCTCCCACAGGTTTAATAATGTTTTTGTACGGATTGTATTTTTGAATAAAAGTTGATGGTGCATCCAGTCAGCTATTTTATACACATTATTATGATAACACATTGCCATCATAATTGAATTGAAATGTTCAGTCATAAAATTAGTTACTGCTTTTCAGTAGTGTGACATTATTAACTATTAAAGTTATAAATATTTACTACTCTTGGTTATTAGTGAAATTTCTATTGGAAGATGGTAATGATGATTTAATCAAATGGCTACATCACTCATTATGAAGTATTGTGAAGTCAAACTGAGGACTGTTCCTCTAAGGACTTTATGCAGTATTTTTTCTATAAACCATGCTATGTTAATCAACTACCTGGGGAGCATATTGTTTTGGTGAAGAAGTTATTACCACACAATCCATAGTGATCTAGCTGGTGTCCAGATACTTGAATATGGTTGAGTGAGCATGTGTGACGGCAGCAGGAAGGTGGTGGAATTGAACCATTGTCCTATCAAATTCAGATTCGCCACCCTATTATTGATCTTCCAGCCTCCAGCTTACAGCCGATGTATGCCTCTTGTGTCTGTTCTTGCTGCATGCTGATGGAGTCAGTGTCAATACTGAGGCTTGTTTATTGTTAGAGGATGATAATCAGGCATTGTCAGCCATCAGCCGATGTGATATAGTTGGCTCATTGCCATCACTCATTGTCATGTTGTTGGGGAACTGTGGCCTGTTACCTCAGAGATTGATCATATTTATAGATTGTCCAATGGTTTATGTTGACCCTTATATAAGCTGTCCATACTTTGACAAGCACTAGTTAACTAGTTAATTCCATATAGTTGGTTGATGTCACAGTGATGAGTGTGTGTGATGTGCTTGATTGTGTCACTGTTTTTAGTTGAAGGTGTGTGTGTTCTTGTATAGCTGTTAGATTAGAAATATAAGGGCAGACACACATTTATATGTTATTTTCACCTAATGCTGAATGAGATCAAGAAATAAAATATAGTTCAGTAGATGCAACAGCATTATGATATAATTCTACACTTTACAAAGTAGGTGCTGAGTATTAAACAACGAAAAAATGAGGGGCGGGTCATCTCCTACAGAATTAATTGTTCGGCTGATTTTGTCTTAACAGGGATTCTTTCTGCCACTTGTGTGTACCATCTGGTGCACCATCTATTATGAATGTATTTTCTATATTTCCAGGTAAGATACAACCCGTGGAGATATGCCCCATATTGCCACCTTTGACTGGGGAAGAGCCACAAGACAACATAGCTCGTACACTCCTCAAGTTCTTGCTCAAGTATATGGTGGAAGAGGTTAGTACCCCAGTGTTCATTGTGGGCAGGTCTCCGGAGGTTCAATGGATTGTTCGTATCATGTCCCAACTTCAGTCCACCGATAATGCATGTTTCGGATAAACCAAAGCCACCATCGCGATATCACTGGATGTTTTGTCTTGTTTTAAACCGACAGAATCTCCAGCTTTAATACAATGTTATTCTGGAACAGATATTATTAATGTCGATAGATAAATGTGGTTGTGTGGACGGTAGAGCGCTTGTCACTTGATGACACACAAAGCTTCTATCTGGATGTCCCTTATCGGATACTGGTCTTAACTGAAGCTGCCTACAGTTAATATAATAATGGTTTGAGAGTTCGGTGAATAAATAAACAATATACAGCATCGTGTCCCATATCTCACCCCCAATCAACACAGAGCTGACTGATGCTTGATAGTAGTAATAGAAGAATGCGTTTAATGGTAAATAAAACACCACCTGTATGGGGCTTATTTTTATGCAGAAAATATACTATTTTCAAACTTGCTTTTGCTTGCTTGTGGTTACGTAGGGGAATTGTTCTGCAAATTAAATAGAGGGATGGCTGCATTTAGAAGAGTTATGGAGCCCAGCTAGATACACTCTAATCAGACAGGACACCATAAGATTTCATTTTATTACCTCATTAAACTTGTAATCGTGTGTGTGTGCGTGATAAAGTAGTGCACATTTTAGAACTGATGATTAAATACAAATAATATAATTAACACTTGTTCAGATGTATGCTGAATGCATGAAACACTAATACCAGATTATTATTAAGTCTAAACTGGCATGTATTATATATATATATATATATATATATATATATATATATATATATATACAAACACACATAATTTATTCTGATCTTGCTCTGTCTTATGAAGAATACACACATAAATCAGTATATTATAGTCAATCAGTGCACAATATATTGACATATTGGCAATTATCTGAGCTTGGTATTTGTTGTGACACATATCTAGATACTGGCTCCACCTATAATAGTTATATGTATAAGATATGATAGATCAATGGTAACAATTATATTGTGTGTATCTTATGATAACATACAGGCCTTTATTCAATTGGCATTGACGTGTCCTCACACTGTGAATATAATTTGACACATATAATTATTTATGTACACAGAGATGTGTACAGCCCTTGCCATATATCATTGTCTACTAGTAAATGATAATTTTACTGTCCATTGGTCCACATTTTATTTCTTGCAATCACAGAATGTTCCAGATTTAATCCAAATTAAATTATGAAAAATATTAACCAGTTGAAACTGGCTCAGAATATCAACACTCATCTTTGCTTATAATAATCAAGAAAAGGAGATGGGATTTTTTTATAGCATCTTTTCAATCCCCAGCTAACAGTATCCTTTGCTCATCAATGAATCGGCGATAATTTATCATTAGCTACATCAGAATTTGTAAATAACCTCACCCCCTAGGATTACACCAGTGGCAATCACCAATAGATGTATAGATACTTGACTGTGAAGGGCTATTTGTTAATTATAAGGCCAGGCAAGCAAATTGCTGTTATGAATAGTCTGACCTGAAAATCTACTGGCTTTGGGCACTGGAGTTAAGTATGTTTACAATACTGTGGCAGATGTATGCAAATCAGTTAGAAGAACTATTGAAATATGTGACCACTCGCCATTGTATATGTTGGTAATTTGTTTGTAGTAATTTATAGTTTGTCGTGTGTTAAAAAAATTACTTATAATAAGCTTTGGGGTATCGCTGAATCAGATCAGCTCTTCGTTAAAAAAGTGATGCGAGTGAGTGAGTCCATTCTTTAGCTTCCCTACTGAATTTATCTCGGATGTATGATGGAGGGGAAAATATCATGGGAAAATTGATGACCAGATGGAACATCCCAAAGACATACATAAATGATACAAAGAAAGGAAAGAACCAGTTAAGCCAACATCAGTAGACACAATCTAAGGCTAGATGATATCTCAGTACAGACTATTTCAATAAGTGTACACACAGGAGACGCCATCTTATTCAATACTAGCTGAACAGATGCTAGTTCATTTAGTATTAAATACTCATCACAGGAGACCCTGTCTCATAGGATGCTGCCTTAATTAGACACTAGTACGTAATTATACAGCACAGCATTACAGCTTGCCTAACTAGGCGCTACCTCGGAGGAAAGTACCTCAGTAAACTGTACATTCAACATACAGTACCTCAGTGGAGAAAGTTTTCATCACAGGATTGTTGACTAGAGCTATAAACTCCCTGCTGTGTACTGTGTGTAACTCATTCAAGGTTGAAACCTGAATATGTTCCCTAGTGGAGTCTGTTTCGTGTTTGATATTTTCCGTTATGATCTTTTCATATATTGTTTAGCGGTGACTGAAATTACCAGGTTATCGGGTAACTTCTTTCGTCATACAGCTTCGGTACATGATGCCAGCCTCTCTTGAGCAGAAGTGTCCAGCAAATGTGAGTGAGCGAATGAGCGAGTGAGTGAGTGGTTTGTTTAGCCTTGATGCTGGTTTCACCCACCTAGGACCTATGATCAAATTCCACACAAAAAAGTACCAGTAGGGGTCAAACACCCAACCTAATGGTTTGAGATTCAGCACTCCATTCAGTATTCCATTTATCATGTGTGTGTGTGTGTGTGTGTGTGTGTGTGGTTCTCCTCATTCATGATTCTATATCACACAGTAAGCTACCTACTACACATGCCACCTTAAATTTTCATCCAATCAATTTTCTTCCATGTTAGGTGATTTTACACTGTGGTCTTGTCAGTAACTTGTTAAATTAATCTGTTCTCTGATTTTTACATAGTACACCAGTGTCTTCCAATTGGCCATACATTTTAAAATGCATTATCTGACTAGTAGATCAGTAAGAAATTACAAAGCTGTATTAACTTGTTGCAGTTAAATATTGCTAATTATGTTATAGTAAATGAAACCATCTCTCGCTCTCAGTTGACATTTTGATATAACACAGATAAATGTATGCCAGTTGCCATGCTTATTAACAGCTGCAACGAGCATTTTTATGAATCAGGCTGGATGGCACCATGAAAGCGTCTCCCCTTTGAAAATGATCCTAGTACCAATACTTTGTGGGCTGTGAACATTCTTATGCGCAGCCACAGGTATGTAAATAGGCTGGTTATGGATAAAATCTGTCAGATATTGTTTTAGTTGGAGCACGATGTGTCATGGAAATGTAAATACATAGAACTGGACAGTTACCATTGGCAAAATATCATCATTCACTGTGACCATTAGCTGATGATACCGCAATAACATTAGCAGTTTGTCAATTACTTCTCTTTTTCATACTCTGTACAAATAACATATTGTTGGCATTCTATTGAGAAACAAATCTAGCAGCACTGACATAATACTAAATCTTTCCTGAGTATGGACTCACACTGGTTAGTGGATGGTTATCAGGGACAAAATGTCAAATATTGGATGTTCAAAAATTTGTTGCGTTAATAGTAGAGGCATATTAATAAAAAAATTTTAAAAACAAATAAGTGGGTCATCATTCTCAAATGGTTTATTCTTTTTCTCCCTTTCTGTCAAACTCCGATGTGATGGTATCTGGAGATAATGCTCACTTTTTGCCATGTCTCACTGCCCAAATATACCTCTGACTTCCTCTGTAACAAAAACATTTACACACTGATCAATACGTGTTGACACGCTGATAATCATCTTTCTGTTCTGATCTCCCTCTCAATACTAAAGCGACACCATTGCATTTGATGGAAATGACAAATTTGCCTCCGTGTACTCTGATCAAAACATTATATATCTTGTTATAATTTATTAAAGAATTTTACTCGTATGATTAAGATCTATGGTCTGACATAAGAGTGTTCATTATTATCTTATACAGTCGAGCTCTGTTATCCTGCGGTGTGTTATAACGTTATAACAAAATCAGATATAGCATGGTCAGACCTATTGGACCTTGAATCGTGAATCCACAACAGAGCATTTTTCACACGAAATGGCATGAAATCTGCAACTGACAGATAAAATATTTCGAAAATAATTTGAATGTATTTTGGCAGTTTGTAATTCACATGTAAAACATAGCCAAAGGCCACAACATACCCACATGTATATTTGTTGAGTACAAACTTAATTACACACCACCTTTGCTCAATTGGTCAAACATACAGCCCAATCACAACCCTCGATTATTGTGTGACTCACCCACTAAATAAGTTTGATGATATTTTCATTACAAAAGCAGATACACAAACAAATACATTTTCACCGATGTTTTTGCGCACATGCACCTATAAACGTTCATATAGTTGCACCATTTCTGGCAGATGATTATCACCAATCCAAAAATAGCTGCTACTTTTTGCCCAACTTAGCAGAAACATTTTATTTTCCACACAAACACTGAGGTAAAATGAGTGAGCAATTGATTAAACAATTACTGGGAACATTTATGAAATAAACAGTTGTATGCAATCTTAAAGGATGGTGCCAAAGGGGTGAATACATGGACTTCCTATTATTACCCACCCTGAGAGTGTTCTGTCTTGCTTCGCGGTCCACCTATAACACAGTTGACGGGTTGTGGACCCCAACGACCATGTTATAATGTAGCCAGACTGTAACATGATAGCAATAACATCAGCTCAGTTGGGAGTAGTGAAAATTATGAAAGACTTCCCTTTAGTAACATGATGATGATGTATCACTGTAATTATGGACATTTTTAACTAATCACAGCCTCTAATTGGCATCTCTGACATTTGCCTTGTCTTGGATTCATCTCGTATACTAATTCAGCATCCAATATCTTGATTCATCACTTCAGGTGAAGAAGATTCAGTGGAGCAGTTCCGATATGTGCATCTTCAGCTTCAGTTTCCTCTTCAACAAATTCAAGGAGTATTATCTGAAAAACATCTTTCCCGACTTCAAGGACATCACTATCTACGAGCCATGCACAGGTATCTTGATTCACTTTAATTTTGTGTAGTTCAAAACATGTTATGTTTTGTTGATGTTTTACTGCCATGTGAAATGTTTTGTGTGCATATTAGTAGGCTAAATGGTCCTATCAACCAACCAACCTGAGAGATAATGAAGTAATGTGACATGGCCTGGCTCTGGTTTCAAACCAGGTGTTATAGGTCTGTGGCCAACCATGCTACCAGTTAGATCATAGGTGACATTCACTTATTGGTTGCTTGTGGGAGGTTTAATAATAAACAACCATGGAATAATAAAGTTAATATAATTTCGGTTTAGAGTGTTCCTGGTTTATATTAATCACCGTTGTGGGTTCTATTAGGAATTTGACCAAAGAGCCATCCAGTTATCCTCGTGAACAGCCAGAAATAAATATGGATTAGGCAGAAATTGATGAGGATGGATATTGATGGGGATAGATAGATGCTAGATGTGTTAATTTGAAGACAGTTTTGTAGATGCTGGACATGTTTTCTATTACACAGCACCACATCAGTTCATTTGTACAAACACTATAAATGCCATCACTGACATTTATATAGTACTTCGTGTTTTTACAAATTTGATGTGCACAATTCCATTACTGGCTGAAAGCCTAGAAAGCCTAGAAAATGTGCTGGGTCAGTTTTGCGTAGATTTTCCTCTGGAGCTCAGGTTTTATCATCAACAGAATGCTGTTTGGAATCATCATTCCATGGTTGGATTGTGGTTTTAGACTGCAGAATACCGATTGGGTGGTTGATTTTCTGTTTATGATGTTCCTCAACAGAATTACCCTGAGACAAGACTTTGGCATCCTGCCACAGAAGCTGCTCGTGGAGTGACACTGGCCATGTGTCAGGAAGCTGTTGTGGAATGGTTCACTAAAATGCTTAGCATCAAGAAGCCAAAATCGGACAACGGGTAAGTCACTGATTTCTGGCTAATAGTTTGTGTGCAAGTTCTGACGCTTGAGTAACTCAGCGTAGTGTAATTTCTATGGTGTTCATATGATAGAACCATCCTTCATCTCTTAGTATATTTTTAACATATTTAGTTGGAGTTTGTGACCACCAAATTTAGTTGTTAGAAATTGGTTTCATTACTAATAAATAATTTATATATCAAATATCTTATTGAGTTTTACGTATATCTTATCTGGGGAATCACTACAGCTACTTTAAATGTTTCATGCTGGTAAAGGATTTCATAAATCTACATTATTATTATCATTACATAACTAGCCAAGTCTGAATGATTGAAACAAGAGTACATAATTATTAGTTTTGAAGATAAGTTTTAAATCATGGTTATTTGAACTCTGTGATCATTACTTAAACAATTTGGGAGGGCTATTATTTTGTATACTTAACCATTACTCTGCAGAACGACATTGTCTAGGAATGTTTTGCTTTATAATCCTATCAAGGAAATACATTATAGTACAAAACAGCTACTATATTGATAGAGATGTGTTAAGTAAATGATCAGTCACTAGTAAAGGATTAGTGTATATTGTATTTCATAATAATAATAATTCAAGTTGTCTTTCTACTTACCCATTTCTGTTTTTTTACGTAGTCAATCTGAGCCTCAAGACAAGCCATCAGTAGACACAGTAGACCACGTCATACCTATGGATGGTAATGCTGATGGTCTGCCAGGGAGCAACACTAGCACACTGTCCATGGGTAGCTCTGAACATGATTCAACAGGTAGCGAACATGGATCCGAAGAACATTCCACTGCTGAACACGAAATTGTCTGTCATGTGCTCTACTCTAGTCGAGAGAACATTGATATATTACATGAGGTATTCAGACAGGTACATGTAGTTTTGCTTTTTGTCACTGTACGTACATTGATATACCAGATACCTTACTATATTCTGTATAGAGAACATGTGATCTATTCTGATTGATGTAGAAAACTGTGGATGAATTGTTTTGGTAATACTGTAAAACATATCCCTTTTGATAAAAATACTTTACCCAAATGCATAACTGGACATATTCTTTAAATTATTTGCACATTTTTTTCCATTATTTTTAAGGAATGTTTGTTATATTGTTAACTGTTTTTCTATATTTTCATACAGGCATTTCTCTTTCCATTCCAAGAAGGATCAAGTGAAGCCATAAGACGAGTGATACACATATATACTGACTGGTTCAAGGTAGTTTATTCTGTGGCCAGTATGTACACAGTATCCCCTGAGTGAGCCTCCTTGGGATGACAGTTTTCGTAATATGAGTGTACTTGAGAGTTCCCATTTCTATCCTATTCTGTATGCATTGCTGATTTTCCAACTTTCTGTTAAGACTCTTTTGATTACCAAATTTCAGCCCAATGGGTAGTTTTATTAGAGTTGTGGGTCATTTCTGTTGTGTAAATGCTTTCAGCTACTTCGGTCAGCAAACAATGCAAATTAAATGCATTTAAATTATGCAGTAAACAAACCTTAATATCTGTATGTATGTCCAGCTCAGAAGACAACAAATTTATGTATGTTCTACCAAATGGTGTACAAGCTTGAGCATACATGATTGTTCATAAAAAAATCCATAAATGCTTGGAATTGTGGAACTACTAAATTAATGCTCAGCCCTAGCTCCATCACAGCTGAGCATGAAACATAATTTTCATTAGTCAATAGCTTCAAGACGTAATACCACAGCATTTTAAATCAAAGGTGGTATTCTGGACTTGATGCTTATTCCCTCTTTTGATAATCTGCATAAGAGATAAGTTTATTAAGGTAAATTTTGCATGTTTGGAAGCATGTTCATTGATGGAATTTGGATTTGTAATTTGTGTAAATAGTGAAACTTTTATGCTTGATGTGTATGTTGGCATCGTATCAATAAATTATTACTTTAAGGTAGTGATTTAACTAATGAATGATTCCATCCCATCTCTGCAGGTTAATGTTTAAATTTGTTTAACCAGAAACTATTTTTATATCACTGACATACAGTAGCTAAACACAATAACTAATATATATGTTCTATGTTATTTTCCTGTATGACAGATCACAGAAGAGAAGGATCGTCCAATTTTTATGCAAGAGAATACTGCCACTGATTTACATTCACCTGGTCTACCACGTTCTGAATCTTCACCTCTTATACAAAATGGTGGAAACTCTTTGAACTTGGTAAGATCGGGATATCTTATTTATTCATCAGTTAGTATTTATGGTTAATTTAATTTTGCTATAGAGTTCCTGATTTATTTTTTACAAGTATGTGATTAAATAAAAATAGAAAGTAAACTCTGTTTGTAAAAAACACTTGGATATCTTGCAAGTAAATCGACAGTTCCAGTATTTGTTGTCAGTAATTTGTAGTTGTAACACATTAATGGTGACTTCTGGTATTTATTCACAAGATAATCATGCTTTGGCCAGCATTATAGGTTTACTTCAGCATTTATAGGTGTTATTCTCCAATTACAAATTACATGTACCTTATATAACTGATTGTGAACACATATGACCACTTATGGTGCACATTATTACCAGATGACATAGAATAGACAGATTATGCAGAGATTTATTTAATATATAATACTATTTAATATATAACCATTACTGTTGTCTTGTTTTCCTTCAGTACTCCAAGTCTCAGCCTCATTTGCCAGAAGCTGTTTCAGTTGGAAACCACATCTGCAAAGTGACAAGCCTTGGTCCTGAGCAGAATGTAAAGGCCGGTCTACAGCGTGTTATACAACTCTTTGTAACAAATACTGCCAATGTCTTCCTGCTCGACCTCGTACCTGTACCTGGCAGAGATTCAGAACATGGGGTGGAACTAATGGCACAGGTGTGTTAAAGTACTCACTTGTACATGAGAACAATGTTGTCTGGTATCCTAAGTTCTTTACATGGGGATAAAAAAAAGTTTTTTACTGACAGAAACAATTACTAATTAAAAGCAGTAATGAGAATTATTATTTTAATAGTACATTTAAAATCAATCAGTGTATCTAAGGACTGAGTATCCAGCGTGTGTCTGTTTCACAGTCTAGGAGTAGGAACGCAAAATATCATCACCCTAAATAGCATTGTTGGTTGCTTAGAAATGTACAGCATTATTAATTCTCAATTTACTTGTTGTTTGACAACATGTCCTGGATATCCTGTAGAGTGCCATCAATTAATTGAGAGAATATTTGAGTCTGTTCTTTGCTTCAATAGAAACCATTGCAATCAAAATTATTCATATTCTTAAGATGTTTATCCCATTAACTGTGCACTTTTCACATTACAACCAGTAATATGCTATGCCCCTTCCACTGGTTACCATTTGTGCTAGATTTATTTGGAAGAATTTATTTGCTAGAGATGTTTGTTTTTTGGATGAATTACAAACCTGTACTGGTTTGAAGACACCATAGGATATTTAGTACTTTGGAATTAACAGCCTAAGGGACTACAGCAGTTGATGTAGGGATCAGTCATTGTTTTATGAATTTAAATATGAATATGTTTTTTTTCTTCTGATTTAGTTAAGAGATATCTCACCACCTTAAACAGAAATTCCCAAAGAATGCAGTGAAGCATTTAAATGTTAACATTTCAGTAGCGACTTTCATGCCTGAAAGAGTTGTGTTTTTGTCTGTTACAAGTTTATTTATTAACTGGTTCTTTTACTCAGCTGAAATTTGTATGTTGTTAGATGAGGTTGATGTTTTATGGCCACTTTTGTGCACATGGTAGGCTTAATGGGCTGAGCAACCTCCAAATGTAATGAAGAAAAGTCAAAGATGAAACACCCTTCAGATATGCCTGTGCCGAGATTCGAACTCAGGTGGTAGTAATCTGTGGTTCAATGCGCTACCAACTAGACCACAGGGAGGCACCCTTTTTAGATGAAACATATCACCTAATCAGAGAACTTAGCAAGAGCAGAAATTTCTTATTATATTCATTTTAGGCGTTACATATATTTGGTTATCAACTTTTAAAGAATTACTTCATCATAGCGTACCTACATTATATGTATTGGCTGCCGACTTGAATCCAGTAAATGGTTGAAAATTGTTGTATCAGAGCAACTTTGTTAAGAAGTTTGAACTCTGTTCACTTTTGGTTTAACGTTTAGTAAGCAATGGCAGTGCGCTACTGTATTATAACTAAGACACCTAAAATAAATTATTATAGATAGAGAGTAATATCCAAAAATGTCATAATTTACAATGTTCACGTTTATATTTGTACTGAACTTTCTTTTCTTTAGAAGACACGAAGATAACTAAATACAATTTCCAAATTATTACGGCAGATTCCATTGACTAATGTGGATTAAACTATTCATTCAAACATCTTCAGTGATCAACCATTTCTTTCTTGCTAAAGTTTAATATTTATGTGTTAAAAAGTGGAGGGCTAAACACTGATATGAAAACCTACATGTCCACAGATCATTGTAAAAATTAGATGGACCAACCCGAATCAGATAGTAGTAATGTTCATTCAACATGTGGTTTGTTAACAAGACATGACATTGACAAAAACCAGTAGACATTAGATTATCTGTATAGATGATAAAAACTTAAATTTTTGTTAGATAATATGTAATAATTTCTATTATCTAATGTTTTGTGATGTTTTAAACCAAAATATACCATGACAGAGCTACCTTTTTCTGTTAATCAACCAGAAGACTGCACAGCGGCAGCAAAAAAGGTTTTTAAGAGTTTTAATCCTTTGTTTATGATACATTTCATATTCCATTTCAGGTTGGCATATGTAAAAAAGTGATCAATGCTTACAGATTTGTTATCCAGAATCACTTCATGGAACAACAAACATGGTAAGCTTCTGTGGAGATGGGCTATTTCAGTTGTAAATATAAATCCATCTCAGAAATTTGATTTACAATAAAACATTTTGTGCTATGAATGGTCATTTATATGGACCACTGCAAAAGAGTAAACAAAACATTCTTAGTATTATTTGATTGATCGGGGTTTTTCCCCAAAAAGCTATCCATAGTGGAAATATTTAATGTACTTAATGTAATTCAACAACAATTAGATATAGTATTAATATAAAAGGTGTTTAAAATTGTATTGTTTTATTCTCATCAGGCCAGGTTTTAATGCTGATATTGCTTAGCTATTCTGTGCCTGTGTGTGTGTGTGTGTGTGTGTGTGTGTGTGTGTGCTCCCCCCAAAGGTTGTAGTAAAATAAATGGTTTGTAATTTCTTCTTCAGGAACCAGATGTTATTGGTGCTATTAAAAATTACATCTGGGGTGTTAAAACAAAATCGTCCTTGTCATAAAGAGAATACCCTTGGTGGTAGACTAGCTCATCCACTCCTTCAGGTAAGATACATTAATTAAATGAGTCGCAATTTTAATGAAACCATCCTAATGCTGCTGATTTGTTTTAGTAAATAATATATATATATATATATATATATATATATATAGTGAAAGCTTTTTTATTTATTTAATATTTACATAGATGTATTTATTTATTTAATATTTACATGGATATTTTTAATGATTCTTTTCTATCATTATGGCAGAAAGTTGGATGTGAAACAGCAATAATGTTTACCATTTAGATTTCTGTTATTATACATTGTAAACATTAAAACTTTTCTTGTGCCTGTTTTAAATTGAATGACTGAACTATTAAGAACTGTTGAAGCGAATTAACCTACACAACACATAACTAGCATTTGATTGACTCTGAAGATGGAATGTGTGATGATGTATAAGAATTATGTTGTCAAATATGAAAGATCTGATGATTATTGTCACTCAGTTATTATCACTTTGTTAGTGAAGTGTGCTATTGTTATTGTTACTAATTGGCCATGCACTGTAATGTAGCCTACTAGGATTCAATCAAGTACAATGGAAGTATTACATAACTCGGTTATTAATGCAGTTTGGGTAGCTCGTTATTGCTGTCTACTTGAGGAGAGATGATGATGTTGGCTGACAACTGGTCCAACAGTTAAAATAGGTTATAATAATAATAATAATATTTTATATAGTGCCTTATTCAACTTGAATTGTTCTAAGGGGCTTTACATTTAAAACACAATTAAAACCTATTCTAAGCTCATACAGTGATATTCGATAGCCTAACTGGAGTTCTCTCTTCCATGTCATCCACAACTTGTAGCTTGATGTCAACAGACAAACTTAAATATTTGTGATTATGATATTAGAGAGATGACCACAGATATTTATTCACGGATTATTAAAACCAATGCCCATTCATGGTTATAACTCCATGCTCTATTAATCGCGGTCACATTTCATAACACCTGTGTCACATCCGATGACCACTTTCCTTTGTCAAACTGAGGTTGATTCATGGCTTAACTTGTAGCACAGGTTGGTCGCAGAACTCTGCCATCTGGGTTAGGATTTTGGCCTGGCTATAGGTGAAGAGTGTTTCATCTTTCACTTATCCTAACATGTGCACAAAAGTGGCTGTAAGACAGCAGTTAAATTAAATTAATTAGAAGTAATTTGATTAACCTAATTTAATATTGGCTTAATTGGAGCTGCAGCTAAACCTACAGATTAGTTGTGATTAACAGGCCTTCTACTTAACTTAACATTGAGTAAATAGGCTTTCATTGTATTTTCACAGTTTATTTAATACAAGAAAACTAGTTTTGATCCTCGTTTTTAAGTATGTTTTATGTTGGCAACAGATCTATTTCTAGAATCAGTTTTCAGCGTAACTGGTTCTCGGGTTGTTGCCATATATTATAGTGACCATGCCTCGGGACAGTTTATAGACTGACATTGTTCCGGCCGAGAGGGTTATACAAAATATATATTTGCCAATGTGTGCTCTCCTTATCAAATGTCTTTCTGCCTGATTCCCATCTAATTGAAATATTCATAATTTCTACATATTTTATAATTCATTTGTTTGCCAAAAGCACTAATGCAAAAATTGTCATTTACACAGATTATGTTTGTTTAAGGTCATTGCATAATTAGAACAAAAATGTGACACTTATTACTAGGCATCCTTTCAATACTGTTAAGCATATTCATTATAGCTACATGATGTGGAGTACTTCAGCATTACTGACACACTGTTAAAATAATAATTCATTAATTATAGATTAGTCTTGTTACATTTTATTAACATAGCAGAAATTATTGATATAAGTGGCTCTTCTCTTATTGATTACAGACTTTGATTGTGACTTGGATCAAAGCCAATATCCACGTACATGTCAGCAATCAGCTGTGGGATCATTTCTTCGCTGTGTTGTCATCGCTGACAGGCTGTGTACAGTTAGTACAGGAGTGGGCAGTAAGTACTAGTATGATTTGGTTCTTGCTGATACTTTAATCTGATTGGTCAAGAATGTAAAGCAAAATGTGGTGCCATACTCAGATTATGGGATTGCTGTAACCAATGTCATCAGCAGCAATATGAACATATAAATGATACGGTGACTATAGTTGCGAAGAATACTAAAAGTTAATGGATCACCTCACATCACCACACACACACACACACACACACAAAGAGAGAGAGAGAAAGAGGGAGAGAGAGACAGATTATGAATTATAAACATGACACAACACTTTGTGGCACTATTTAGACTAATTATTTTAATTTTTTTATTTGTCTTAAGACTTCTTTATCCTTCAGTATTGTGTGTTCCCTTATCGTAGTCATTAGTGCACAGTATTGCTGATATCCAGGTTGTGGTGTTGAATTCCAGATATATCTGTGTTTGTAAGATGTTTTATTTATCAATGAAATGCTTTGTCCTGGTAACCTCAGGCTGTAGTGGAATGGTGTAAAGGCTATACCTTCCATGGTTTAATGAAGTAATCACTCACTCATTTCTTTGGTTATGTTTAGAAACACATGGAAACCTTAACTAGGGTGCTGGCTCGGCATATCTATGACCTTGATCTTAATGATTTGCCTCTGGATCGACTGAGTGAACAGAAGACTAAGCGAAGAAGAGGAAGACAGCCACATAACAATGGTAAGTGATGAGGCAGTGAGTCTTTTGGTGCTTCTTTTCAAGATTGTTACATTTCACTTGTAGTTTAGGATAGACTTGGTTTAGTTTTGTATCAGTTAATGTTCATACTTCTAAACCAGGAAATCCTGGGGTTCAGCATATCATATTCACTTCTTATTTTGACAGAAGACCATAAAAGAACCTTTACTCGAGGCCTTAGTCGGAATGATCCCGTTGACATCCTCAAAGCCCAGATGAGGTCGCGAGATGATCAAAACAGCCCACGATCAGGATGCCAGAGTCTGATAGTCAGCGAGTCTGCACCGATTGTCCGATCACCACAGGTTGGAGGTAAGTTAGGCTTTCTGATAGCTGTACTACCACAGGTAAATTGTGAAATGTTCTTATGAATTAGTTTACGGTTTTGAGGTACTGATCTGTCAGTTGTTATCTTGTCATTCATCATTTACAGTCTCTAAGGATGATGGTTTTGCTCACATGAATCGTCCTCGGACACTTAGTGGCGATGCGTCCCCTATCAGCTTGTCTCAGACACACCTGATTGGTGATGCATTACCTGCTCCAGGTGCTATGATCAGAAGCAATAGTGACAGCAGTCTGATGGTGGACCTAGAAAAAACTGGTAATTATGGTATATAGTTTGCAGGCTGGATGACGTCGTTATAGATTTACCAGAGTCCTTCAAGAATCTTTTTCATTTATGCGAAAAGCGGATTAAAGAAACTTGTTTTTAGTGATGATGGATCACTAATATTGTTACTGAAAGCGTACATCAGCAGTACATACATTATTTAATACTTACATGGGAAATGATGCATTTGAAGAATATTTTATTTATAAAATATCAATAACTGTCCATTTAGTGTCTTGTAAACGTTGTCCGTCACTAGATGTCCAAATGTTTTCTCATTATGATTGATGTTTGTCAGTATTGAGGGGGGGGGGTTATTTTATTCCAAACTCCTTCAAATGTTTCATCTCGTCGATGTATAAATAAGTATCATATAATGTGTTTGTGTTATGCCTAGGCTCATCTGACTTGCTGTCTGAGGAAGGTGGTGACAGACGAAGTCTAACAGAACATGTGTTGTCGCATATCGGTAAGGGGGCGTATTATTATAAATATGGAGGAATGTTTTAAAACCTTTAAATCATTCCAATTGATTGAATTCTAGTCAGATATGATTGCCAGTCAATTTTGGGCGATTTAATTCAAGTGTGATTTTGTCAGTATTCGAAAAACAAATCCGCTTAAAGCTTTTAATCTCAAGGCAGTTGATGTGCATGTCGGGTATGCTGATGTGTTGGTAATCGTTGTGCTGTCAGTTGTGCGAATAAACACTAAAACTGTGATAGTTGTCTGTGTGCATGTGGAAATCTGCGAACTGATACTAATGTATCATGGCTACCAGGAAATCTTTGACTCTTGTGAAGCTGTTAATGCTTCCTCATAGATTTATCACGTGAACTATTCTTTACACTGATAAGCCTCAAAACTCTGGTCACGTGGCTCGGAGTGTGAAGAGATGGATTCCTTAGGAGCCAGTTTTGTCTCCGCTAGGGGAGACGTATACAATCAGGAAGAACCACGTGAATCTATCACAAGTATGGTCATTGTTCGGTTGTCATCGATGTTGTCTCGTTTGTCTTCACTTTTCCCATGTGTGATCTACTTCTCAATTTCAGTAACAGGTGTGGCTGAAATATTTGTCTGCGTGTTCCTTGCACTGTGATGTTACCACGTATTCCTTACACTGTGATGTTACCACGTATTCCTTACACTGTGGTGTTACCATGTATTCCTGACACAGTGATGTTACTTTTAATATGCGTTAAAAGAACATTGATGGCTTTATCGTCTTTATTATTTATGTTAGATCTTTTAATAGATAATGGCTGTGATCTGTGATCGTTATGTGTCAGGCCTGATCCCTGACTAGTTATGTGGTGCTCATTGGGTGTGCATGTTGTGTGTTTATTGTAGAAATTGCTTTTTAACATTATCAGATTGAAGTATGACCTAAGTAGATGTTTTTGAAAGCCAAGTACCAGGGTAGTCATCAGGCTCTTCAACTAGAATAAATAATTCAATTAAACTAATAGACTAACATTTATCTTGTGGATGTTAGGAGGTTTAGAGACAGGTAGATGCTTTCCTGTAAGCCTTAATTCTCAGTTGTATTTTGTTTTGTAGGCAGAGCAGTTTTTTGGTTTGTTTTTGTTTTGTATTTTGTTGATTTCATTTCATTTGACACCAGAATGGGTGACAATTCCTCAGTTCACCTCTTTTGTTATCCTCATTTATATCTGTTAGCTTGCATTTACAAGATCTTTACATAGTTCGTGTATTTGCAAGTTATTTGATGAAAAGGCAAGAAATAGCAGTGTAATATAATTATAATTTAATTGGTGTCATATTTGTTATGCAAAAAAAGCTTAGATATTGGAATGAAACTTCTTAAAACCGATTTTGTTCTCTGTTGTACTATTTGTTGTACCTTGTCTTTCATGTAGTCCTTAATAATGTTGTGAAGTGTCTCAGGATGGTGCTACTATTTGGAAACACAATCCAAATATGTGTTGTTGCTGTGATATATCAAGGCACAGAAGAGATATGCTGTTCGATTTTGTGTAGAGAGGTTGAGAAAAAAGAGCTGTTAGTGATGTGTTTTATTTTGATAAAAATAGCCGAGTTAAATGATCAGACAGTCATCTGATCAACCACCCATTTCATTCCTGTCCTATTTAATGACTTTTTTACGCACACACACACACACACACACACACACACATATATTACTATTAGTTATAGTAAAGAAGGATCATCAAGTTATTCTTCCAGTTTTCATAGGTGAAGAGATTATGAACGTTTCTGGTCATTTCTTTAGTGTCTCATTCTTACATTCTGACCCAGGCACCTACTACAGTGCACCTGAGGATGTTGAAGATGATGAGGAACAGGATGATGAAACGTTTGAGAAAATTCTTTCTGACATTGACTTAAATGAACAAACAGAAGCCAGGGGTGGTGACGCTGTTGTTGCCTCCGAGAAAAATACCAATTCTCATCAGCCTGAACATGCCTCGCCTGGTAGTGCTGTGAGTGGCCACGATCGGATGATGCCAGTGGCTGCCACAGCAACTGCTGACAGACCAAAAGGCATCTGCCATAGAACCAGTATGTAAAGTGATCCACCTCTGTGTATGTGTGTGTGTGTGTGTAGTAATAGTAGTAGTAGTGGTAGATTTAACATAACAGGTGTCTTAGAAATAGTTGACGTAACAGGGTACTTCTGTCACTTCAGTTCATTTCACTTTCTTAGTATATAGTAGGCACTGTTGCATCAGCTTCATCTAGTTTCATGTTTCACCTAACCTAGATTATTTTACTGCATCTGTGTGTATGTGTGTGTGTGTGCCCCTTGTCGTTGGTTAACATTGTTGTTTGTGTTTGACTGGAAGTCACTATTTATGATATGGGATATTAAAGGCACATGCTTGATGTGCGTTCTGACCTCATTTGAGTGTAAATCCAAGTGTGCCAGTGGTAACCTTTAGATGCGGATATATTTCCTTCTTACTGACATTTTGCCTTATCTGCTCAATTTTGTATTGACCTGAAAGTGTGCTGTGCTTGAACAGAGATTCTTCATTGGTGTTTTTCAGTATTCTTTGTTGTTGTCTTCAGTACTGTGTTACAGGTTGTGCACCATAGATCCTTGAGTTCTGGCATGTATCACTTCTCACCTTCAACCATTGGTCTTCACTAGTTTGTGCCTTTTGGTGCTAATCACTCAGTGCAGTAAACACAGTGCTAGGAGGCTTTCTGTTAGGAGCCATAGTTCCCAATTACATCACATTTGTTCTTCCCTATTTTGGGGGATACCTTGAACAGGTGGATTCAAGACATACTGACACTTATTGTACCTGCCCATTATATATATCTCTCTCTGTTTTGGTTTGATTCAGTATAATTCGTTAATTTGACCATGACATAAACAATAACGTTCTCTAGGTGAAGAAAACAATCAAAACGTCCATGCTTCTTTCTACTTGGCCGATGCAATGACAGACAAGGAGACGGATGATGATACGGAAGTGGATGATTCTATGGAGAAGCACAGTGAACCCAGTCAGGGTGGCCTAACCCCTAGAAATGTTAGCCCTGACCTCCCAGAAACAAAAGGTTAACATTAATGATTGTTTATGCACTGAGCATGTGTACTATGGGTCATGTTGCATCTGCATAATACTTACAGTTTGCATACATACATTCAAAACACAATCCTTATCTTTTTACATACGTCATGTGATGCCTATATGGTCACATGGGTTGCACAGCATATGTGCTTATGTACATAGATGATACATAATCTCTGTCTATATATATATATATATATATATATATTATGACTGCATATCTTATGCTAACTGAACACCCTTCTAGCCTCAGCCTGGTACATCCTGTTCTCTGTATGGTTAGCATCATCTATGACAATTGACGCAGTATTAATACAAGATGTACAAATGGCATATTTGATCTGATCTTTAACATTGTTATTGTTATTGTCATTTTGTCTAAACTGGTATGTTACTCACGGTTTTGTTTGCATGACCTTATCCACATTTATTCTTCCACTGACAGTCATTGATAATGCCTGGTAAGCAATTAGCAGAAGATCACTATATATATATATATATATATATATATATATATATATATATATATATTTAGTGATCTGGTGTTGTGTCTGTTGATAACATTTTGTCTTCATGAGATCGAAAAGTGAGCAGGGGAGAGGTGTATATTTAAAATCCAGGGGATGATTATTGAGGCTGAAACTGTTCTGCATTAAGCACTGACTGTCAGTTAATGGTTAACCTTTGATATGCTTCTTGCTGCTCATAACAATATCTGTGCATTTTTCTAACCAAGCTTACGAAAAGAGAATAATAAAGATGTACTCGGTGTGTTTACTAACATCTCGCTGTTGTATGTGTTAGGTCTGATATTGGTAGGTAATCTGTACATGTATAGACATTGTATATTGGTTCTGGTCTGTGAATGTTAGAAGTCGATGCCAACTGTATTTAATATGTTTAAGATGCAAACATAATACATGTGTAGAGGTTGTGTGTTTGTCTGTGTGTGTGTGTGTGTGTGTCATACCTTTGTATCACCATAACCTTAGCAGTGGGATCAACTACTATTCAATGTACTCGCCTTCTCTTCCAGGATTATCAAACAGTATCACCGACAATGGTGACGGTGTCAGTCTCACATCCAACCCTCCCGTTGACACTGTCAGCATGGCGAGTGGTGACAGCAGCGTACAATATCAGATCATTGACACAACTGACAGTAACAGTGTCAGCTTTGACAGGTCTAGTTTACGATCCGACACGGAATCCTTACTGAAATGTAAGTTCGCTTGATGAGTGGTACTTGTGGCCAGTAGAAGGTCGTTTTATCAGAGGATGATATAATAATAAAAATGTAAATGTTCATAATGATATCATAAATTTTGTAATTTCAGATCACTTCAACACCATCTCTTGATTGTATGGAGCTTTTTATATTGAATTCAGAAGGATTTATAGTTAATGTTTCCTTTGTGAGATTGGATTGAAAATTTCTTTGATGAAATATTTGCATAAGCTCAAAGGGAAAATGAGCAGATGATCATTATATAATTATCCCATTTTGGCGGACTGTTCGCTTCGTTACATTCGCTCAGCACTAATTGACATTTGCATGGGCAGAACAGTTGTCTACTAATCTGTACACTAGTGACCTGAAAGCCAATCACCCGACTGAGCCACAATTGTGCTGTATTCAATTTGTTGAATGCACTGTGGCTGACTGGAACTATAACTTTATCTGTATTTTATTATTTTTTTCAAGACTAGTAATCCCACCCTCGGGCAAATGAGTAAACATTTTTCCTTTACTAGTCGTGCTATCTTGACAAATATTTCTACCCTGGATTATAATGGGTAAAAGCCAATAGCATCTCCTCTATTAAACTTGTGAATCTCAAAATAACCGGTCGTGTATCAACGGGGGGTTACTGAACTACTTTTATTTTGTACTTAAGTAGAAGTAAAATTAAGCCTCTTCGAAACTACTTGAGTAGAAGTAAACTTATGAAAATTTACTTGTGTAAAAAGTAACTACTTTCTAAAAGTAATCGAATTGAAAGTAGAAGTAAAAGTAGAAGATAAAGTTCATTGTAACACAAAATGTGAGAATCAGATACACAGTGCACAACAGTGAACCAAATTCAGACATGTGCTGCCACCTTAAATTCATGGCATGTACAGATGTGTAGGTGTTCTCCCACCTTTAGTTCACTGAACAAAGCCCTTGCTCAACTTCAGCAAAAGCTGATTCTCAAAGTTGGTGTCGCCAATGCGATTAAAAATGTAATTTTGATGAATTGTAGAAAACAGTTGGCTTCAGCTGAAACATTGTATATCAAAGTGAGCCTTCAAAAATAGGTTTGAAAAGTTATGACGAGTCTTGAATATCAGTGAGCATCAGCCGAAACATGTATACCAAATGTTAGTTTTCTTACAAAACTCATTTCAATGCCACGCCATATTAAAATTTACCATAAATTCAACTTGTAATGATAATTTGTAGCAACTGTATCAGTTGTCTCTTAAATCATAGGCTATGTTATGACTAAATGAGTAACGAAAATATCACGAAGTAAACGAAAGCAATAAAGTAAAAAGTAATGTTGCTGCAGATAAAACTACTTCTTTACAAGTAAAAGTAGTTAGTTGAAATCTTACTTTATTACTTCCAGTTACTTGAAAAAAACTACTTAAATGAAGTAACGAAGTAGTGTTTAACTTTTTTACATGACACCCCTGTATATCACTAAAATCAAACACTGGCTATAATTATTATCCAATGCTTATAGATACTAACAGGTTACCTTAAAGGGATAGTCCACCTTCATTTAAGATTTTCAGGACTAATACAGCTGTACTCATAAATAATGTTAAATGTGTAAACGATCACCCACATATTCAATAATATAGTTCAAACGTGCTGATTAATCGATTTTTAATGGCCTGTAGGCGCCATCCTTTTGAAGCTAGACAGATACCGGAAGCTCCTGAATGCTGACGTCACTTGAGGGTATCCGGTTGACCTGAAGTCTGTAGATCCCATACAAAAGCATGTAAACAAGTGTGAGCAAATAATTCCAGAACTAAACGGCATTATCTTGTTAAAATTATGTAATGAATGACGCATGTCCATATCAATTTGAGCCAGAAGGAACCTGACAAGAGGAAGATGATTCAAAATGGCTCAGATATTAATGCTCAAAAGAAACTATAATGCGCGTCAGTCTAGAGAGCACCCTTGTGACAAGAGCATTTCTGTTTTCTCCTTCCCTCGTTCGAATATGGCTTCCAGTGCAGCCGTAATGGCGGCCCTCCAGTAATTTGGATTATTTCCCTATATCTATGATATCAGATATATTTCGTGATTATTATTGTGGAATTTTTGGTTACTGTTCTAAGCATTACATATTTCAAAATTATTTTCTAATGGTGGACTGTCCCTTTAATATCCATACACTTAACAAATAGTGCTATATCCCATGGTTTGATAGTTTTTGTCACTTATGTGTGGTTGTACACCCTAATCATGATACTGTAATATGGTTGACATGTGCACACCATTGTTGGGGTCAAGTACATCTGAAAGTACCGATACTTTAGTACATGAAGTTTTTATAAGTACAAATAGAAATTTTTTCAATGTACTGAAGTACAAGTATGAGTACATTTAAAAGTACTCCAGTAAAAGTACAGTTTTCAACAATGATTGCTCAAGCATATTTATTCAATTTTGGATGATAAGAAAACAATAGTATACTTATACTGTGCAAACATACATCATGTTCTTTAACTTATTCCTTTCATCTAATCATAGTACACATGATATGTATGTGTACAGGAAAAAATTGATGAAATGTCATATGCTTGTGGGACCATGCATACTTATAATCATTATGTCTCTATACATTAAATGCCTGCAATGTACGCTCATTGTCAACCATCAATTAACATAATTCAATGTGCTATTACCTCTAATGAAAATCAAGCATTCAAATGTGAGATCAGCAAGCAGACACCTCTCCCTGAAGTAACACTCTACTGTTACAATAACCAATTCATGCTCTCTGTTGCTAATTTAGGAGCTGAATAAATATCTATCCAATTATCAAAATCATTTGTAGACGCAAGATGACAATATAAGTCTCAAGTTGTTGGATCAGAATCACAAAAGATAACTTTCTGTCATTGTATTTACAGTTGATTCATGTTGTAAAGTTGTACAACGAGAACTCGTACTATAAACAAGCTAAAATATGCACACCCGAAACAAGAGAGAAATTGTATACATAAATTATGTAACCAAGCTACACATGAAATGGCATGGTTAGGTGATACACAAGACAATCTCCCTTGAAAGGCAATTTTAGATGGTCCTCAACAAATATGTTTACCCTGTGGTGTGTCACAATTCATTTGTAGTTCAGCTTTCCCGGTGAAAATATCTTTTGATCATGTGATAATGTATGCCGTTGCATATTTCACCTCTCTGTTTTTACATTGTTGCTAATGATAATGTAATCCAGTAGATTACTGAAACAGTTGTGGGTTTTTTTCAGCAATTTTCTCCGCTGAACGTAGTAGTGATCCCTGATTTTTTCTTCATATTTTGATTAATTCAGCAGCTTTGTGTTGTATGTATCCAACATCTGTTTGTAATGACTGGAGTTCTTTTTTTATATGAAAACCAGATCAAAATAGCAGCAGGAATTCATCGGTCGGCTGTCACATATCTGTGCCTTCTTCTGAACCGAGCATACCATCAGATGGCACCCTGCCGGATGACAGCGAGGGGACACTTGCAGATAATGAAGACGAAGAGGCCGAACAGCATGGATCACAGCGAGGGGGTCAGAGATCAAAGGATTCACCAACTCCTGACCGCGAGAGCATACACATAGAGGACATGAACACGCTGCCAGGAAACGGAGTTGGCTCTAAACAATGTAATGATTCAGTTTCTCAGTACGCTGTGTATGTTGAAGAAGAGCCAATAACAATTCCTGATTCTTCAGTAAATTTATGTTGCCGTCTTTTAGTCTTCGTCGGATCGATTCAGGTTCATTATTGCACCAGTGTGAAGGCGAAAGAGGACATAGTCTTGAATTTATTTGAAACACTCTAATAGTCAGATATTAAACTGCCATACCAATCCACATAATAGGCGTGAATGATCGATCACGCCGAACCATCTCACAGACAACACAATGTCAATGTTAATGCAACAGATTTACTTCAGTACGCTTAAAGTTTCATGATAACTATGTTACCATATTCTACTAAATACCTAAAACATTCAGATGGCGTAAGTCATGATAAACGTATTAATTTGTGCCTCTCATTGGAAGTTCACAGAAGTGTTGCGTTTCTTGGTTGTAGGCAGGAGCATAGAGCGCAGTTTTTCTGCTCATTAATGAGAAGGAAACGTTCTTGTTTCAGCCAAATGGGTGATAACAAATTGATGAAGTTTTTCTTCCATATTTAAATCAGCATTCATGAGAGCCAGTCGTGTGTTTAGAGTCAGGTCTAAGAGTAAGGTGGTACGTTACTATGTTGTTGTTTTATCTCATCCAGTGTCGGCTACTGTTGAGGACGATAACAGAAGTGTAGTTGCTGGGGGTACATTACCAGGCTGGACACCAGTCTCATCCGTTGTGATATGGCGCAGAATGCTCGGTTGTCTTGGTGATATCAACACAATAACAGAACCACAGATACATGAACAAGTATTTGAGTACCTCTGTGATCTTGTGGACCTAATGCTGAAGGTGAGCTAGAGAGAGATAGAGAGAGAGAGTGAGAGATCCTTTAATCGTATGGTAGCTCACGTGCTAGATCGCCAATAGTAATATGATGTCATATGTCTTATATTTACAGATGCGAGTTAATCAAAGTGTAACAAAGGATAACCAGTCTTCACCTCCTCCACCACAGTTTATTCCTCCAATACTCTATTTCTCAGGATGGATATTTGAGGTGAGAGACATTTGCTATTTGTACTTGTTTATCAATATGTGAATAGTAATGAGTTATGATGATTTTATATATATATATATATATATATCATAATATGACAACTGGTTTATCTGTTCTGAAGCAACTGATAATAAAACTGGCAGGAACAAAAATAAAGGAAATTACAGAGGATTGAAATCTGCAGAAAGCAAATATGTCTTAAGCAATATAAAACAAAATGTGTATATTTTCATTGTATGCACATTGGTTGGAATACTGTTTCAAAGGTGTGATGTTTTGACTAGAATTGTTTCCTGGTAGTAGCTCTGTAAATGAGATTTTTGCACAAGATGTTATTGACTAGGTAATCACAATACTCACAATAAGGCAATAATGTATAAATGATTGAATACACAAGCACCTTTAGACTTGTGAAAAGGCAAGCACATTGTTATGATATTTGACTCAGTGGTTTGAAATTTCTGATGGGCTAGAGATCACTCGTGTATTCAGTTGTCTTATGATTGAGAGATTTCCAGTGTTTTTCGGGGAGTCAGGGTGAAGTTTAGACTATGGTATGAGTTGATTGTATATTTAGGTGTTAATCACTGTTGCCTACAGCATTATGAATTCACTAAAGACAAATGATGTCTTGATCATTCATAGTCTATGTCAAATGTAACAAAGGCAGGTCATCATGTTCCAGGATAATGAGTGCTTTGTGTGTCAAGAATGGTTTTAGATAATGAATGTTCTTAAAATGGTAACAGGCAACCGTGCATGTCATTGTGACATAATAATTCCTATTTGTATAAATAATCCCTGGAAAAAGGATCCGTTTATCATCATTCAGTTTTAGAGGACTTTGGATATTCCTCAGTCAGATGATAGCAATGCTATGTTCAAAATTTTCGGCAGAAGGGGAAAGAATTGATTTAGTAGTGTTATGATGTATTGATTTAGATAGTTAACTGTCATTGGCATAACACTGGCCAGTTTTGATAGAATGTGGTTTTGCAATAAATTTGTTTGGTTACCTTATGATGTTCTTAAGATGCCAATAGACAGTCCTGCTTACAGACTGTCATCATACACTGGTGTACATTTCACTATAGTTATACAGTCATCCACTGACAATACGGTCACAGGATTTAGTAATAAGATGTTTAGTGATAGACACAACCTCGTTTGTATCTTGAAGGTGACGAACATGTGTCTTTGAGATCTTGTGCACACTTGTCGTGCTACAAGGTCTATGTAGCTTTAAAATGGATACAGCATTACTGTTTCCTAGGGATACTTTTTTAATCTATCACATGATAATTTATCAAGGAATGTTTTAAACTACTTCAGGGCATTAAGAACTATGTGTCTTAACCAGTGAATATATTTTAAGGATTTTTACACCAAAATTAAATTAATAATATCAGTTGTGGGCACACATAGTATCAATTCAATTCCGGAATTGGAATTGATAGTCAGTTCCGGAATTGAAATTAATTTTTTTTTTAAATGGAATTGGAATTGATAAATGTTGAATTGGAATTGAAGTTTCCTACAAAACAATTAAATCCACAAATTAATTTACCATTTAATTTTTTAATTCTGAAATATTTCTTCCATGACAACCTACTTGGAATATAAACTACTCAGAGTAGGTATTCCAAGTAGGTACTCGGAGTACCTACTCGTGGTAAAAAGTAGTAGGTAAAAAAGAGTCAGTAAAAATGGAATTGGAATTGATAAATTTGGAATTGGAATTGATAAATTTGGTGTGGAACTGGAATTGACCAAATGGAATTGACCCTGTGTCTGGTTATGGGTAATATCTACTGTAATGATATGATCTATTTTAGTACTGGTATTTGGTAGTAACAGTTTTCAGCTTGACTAATTTTAATCCAGTCGCTCCAGAATTTCTTTTAGGTCAATAACCTGCAATATTCATAATATATTTAATTGTATCACCGTTGTTATTAAATAAGGCCACTACATGATGTATGTGTGTAATTATACACTGAACTGCTAAACGTATAACTTGTTATAAATATGAGTGTCATTCTACTTCTAGACACATTTATATTGTCAGTACCAGATTGTGATAAGGGAAAATATTTTTATTCAGGTAATACTATCCAAGTGGATGTTTTATGAGTCGAGCCGTGATAGCGCGGTTAGTTAGAGCGTAGGACTCGAAGCCGAACAGTCGCGGGTTCGAGGCTCCGTGAGCTGCAATGCGATGGCTGTGTGTTTGAGTAACGCTTTGCGCCTATAATGGCAGCATGCATTGTATGCTTCCTTGGGAGTTGAGATATGTGCTGGGTGGAAACAGGTCTGAGTCGGGATAATAATATTGTAAATAATATTTTAAAGCGCCTTAGAGCAGCTTCTAGCTGAATAGGGCGCTATATAAATATCACATATTATTATTATTATTATTAATGAGTACTTTATATGCACACTCTCATTAATCATGATAAATATAATCCAATTAATATTTGTTTATAAAAAGAGCCAATTATATAATAAGAAGTTTGACATTTGGGTGCATCTCTTTAATCCAGGTTAAGGGTTTTTATTTTTAAAAGGAGAACCTTCACAAATCTTGGGTAAACGCCCATATTAGATGATAAGTAAAATATCCTTGTTGTATTTGAGCTACTGGTCCATAGAAAATCCTGACACTCTTTAACAAACATTAGAGGAATACAGTCAACTGTAAAGAAAGCATTGGTGCATCTCTTTGGAATCTCTCGTGTCAGTCTCAGTAAATAAGTTTAAATATGTCTAGTATAGATGTACTGGACTTTCGTATCAGTTAGATGTACCCTGTCAAAGAATAATAACAAATAATTGCCTTCGATTTAACCATAATATTTGTTAATTTGAATTTTGTCAGCCACTTCATGTTCTGTCAAACCACTACATGGCGTACTTCTTCAACATTTCCATCGCACAGTGAGTAGCACACTGTACTGCAAATTTGCGTATCAGATTTCTGATCCCAGTTATACCTATGTTTCTGGGATGTTTTCCTGTGGCTAAACAAGGCACGCAGTCAATCAATCACTCCTTGACTTGATCAGTCATTATAATTAATATACATCTCTTCATTTAACTATGGCAATTATAGTCTACGTATATGTAGTTCAGTGTAAGGGAAACTTAAGAGGATTGCTGAAATTGTCTCCTTAGAGCCACATGACTTGAAATATAACACAAACATTTTATTATACTTGAGTATATGTCCACAGTTTGAGCATGTGGTAGATTAGTAAGACATGTACAGCACACCAGTTCATTTTTGTTCAACCTAGTGTTTAATACTGAAATTTAGCATGTAAATTTTGTTTGCTTCCTTCATTCATAGCTAAGTCTATCTGTTAAGCAAAAGTATTCTCTTCATGGTGTATATTTTCACAGAAATTTATGTTCAACGACTAAATGAGGAATTTGATATAATCTCTGTTTGCACATTAACTTAAGTGGTTCTCTAATTTGCTGTTAATTGTGTGTATGTGTGCATGCATTTGTGCGTGTGTGCATGCGTGCTTGCGTGTGAAAAGGCACTGAAATAGATCATTCTGAACCATGCATAGAATACAGTCTGGATGATTCATTGGTGACTGAATCAGAGAGGTGACCTTTTTGTGTTGAGATTTGTAATCGGTAACCAGTGGGAGGTTTTATTTCCTTTTGGATTTTGTTGACACTGACAATGTTGTGTTTTAGTGTTGTAGTATGTGTGCTTTAAGAGATATAGGCATTTTGTTATGATAAAGTAAGCATCAGCATGCTCTCCCCGTTGTCCGAAGGGGTTTACTGAACTGTGACTGATTTCTACCATCAGGTGTTCCTTACCACCAACTTTGCTGAGATAAAACAAATATCGTTGTTTGGAGGGTGAAATTAATAACGTCGTAAACAACCATTTCTCTATAGTCTAAAGTGCCATTCTTACAAGTGACGGCTAAAAAAAGTTAATTGTTTTATTTCTGTTTGGGAAATATATAGGTGTGCTTGATTTATGAGAGGCATAGACAATAACAGTTCAAAATATACCTGTTAGGTAATTACGCAATCATCTGTTTGCTTGATTAGTACATGGATGGGCCTGGACAGACAGCTGCTGGGAACTTGTATGCAAATGTGACAAGTTGTTCAGAACACGACAGTGTGGAAACCTAGTCATGTATAAACATTTGGTAGAGAATTTCATCTGACAGATGGTATAGGTTCCCAGGGAAGCCGTACAGTTTGTTTTTAAATCTTAATGAGTACGATGTGATTGGATGATCTTGACTGTTGTTCACGATTAGTCTTCTACACCTCGTCAGTTGGTGAACTTAAGCTACGTCCGACGTGTATTGAATCCCCCCCCCCCAAAAAAAAAAAGATAAAACAATTACATGTAAATGAGCATAAGCCAAAATATAAATTATACTTCAGGTCATGATTATATTGTTTGAAAGAATCCATTTTAGCTGCTTAATAAATATTTTGCGCGATGTGACTCTGATGCAGAATGCGATGAGATGTTGAGATGTCAATATTTATGACAAACATGGAAGAAAATGATTCGATTTATCAATCAGTGACTATCAAGTGCTCCGTAAACATAACGTGCCTGGTCCAAGCTGACGTGTTGAAAGTTAGCCACTTCTCTCATCAAGAAAACATTAAATGTCTTTTTTCTAACAAGGTTTTTGCAGTGCAGCAGTCATTGTTAATTAGTCTGCTGTTTTTTCCTTAATTAACCGGGTAGCAATTCGGTTAGGTGTATACCAACGCGTGACGGGACTTCTTTTTTGTCACTGTACACATTTTCTCTCAGTACTATTAATATTTGTGAGTACTGGTGATATTTATGCTTATGGTGTCTGTACTGGAACAACTTTCCCGTCTTTGTGGTGCGATAAATTTGTTAAATAAGCTAGCACACGATGATGTTATATAAGCAGAAGTGATTCATGTTTATTCATCGCTGATATGACAAAACGTATAATTTAAATTGGTTTAAAGCCATAAAGCAATTCTGATCTTGAGTATGGTTACTATGGTTTTTATTTTCTATCCAACACGGTAAACATCAGGCGAGCATAGTTGAAATACCTGAGACAAACCATTGTAGTTAACTAGTACGAGTCCGACACACGGGAGTCTCGACCAAATTTCGTATGGCGTTATGCTGGATACACATACTAAACGGTGATTTGTTATCACTGTGCTAAATGTACTATGGTATTACTATTATTGTCGTCATCATCACATCTAGCCTGTTATCAGAGAAGTGAGAGACAGTGTTAGCCGAGAGCAGTACCTGGTCGCCGCCCCACAAGTTAAACAACAATATATTGGCAGGTAGACATAATTAACAGGCCTATTTATTGTTCTCATTGCTTGACGGCGATATACAGTGTTAAGAATGCCGTGTACGTTTTGTTGTTTATGGGCCGTAAGTGGTCACAGGTATTTGGCATAGGGTGGTCTGTGTGTGATGTATACAGCCAAGTTCAGCTGGTCTCGCCGTGTACTATTTGAATCGGAGTTTCGCTAGAGGTTGTTTCCAATCGGCGACACTGTTAAAGAAGCTGTGCCGTAGATTCAAGGACATCATCTGGATACGCACATTTTCTCGGCTATTTTTGCGTTCACCGGCTACGTGCAAAGCCACCGAGAAACTACGGGTTAGATCCACGTGTGACTCACAGTTCCCGAGTGTGTACCGTTTAAAGACGACAGCCCGTGATGAGCAGCAATAATAAGCGTGAAGGCGGAAACTAATATTTTTGTCATGATCCACTGGCATGTTTTGGTATGCAGCAGACGTCAAAACACGAGTACTTGCACAAGATTGACTAACTCGGATTACATCACGACCTGGAGCTCGCTGTTCACGGTCCATTGTGTTTACGTGACTATACTAGACTAAGTAGCCGTTGTCAGCTGATCTCCGGTGGTTGGCTCAACTGGCCGTGGAAAGTTGACCGACAGGTGACGTGAAAATCAGTCTGGATCGGTTCTATATCTAGCGTTCGTCGCGCAGTCGCCTACGGAACTAATAGCATTGGTGATTGGTCTGGTCTGTTTGCCAATTATTATGTGTGTAAAGTGGGCGTGGATCTTACCGCCTATATCACGGCGTGAAATATAAGTAAGGCAAATCTACTATACCACAAGTTAGACCGGATGGTGTAGATCAACCGTAACCGTCTCGTCTTCGCCGCTGGCTGCAGGGTTTCATCGGTTTGGAGATTATTATCCGTTACCTGTTATAACCGATATAGCTTGGGACGATGTCTTGTTATCGCGATATTAGTTTTCTACAGCCAGAGATCGTCGAAACTTAGTTTTTCGTCACAGTTGGTGTGATGTGTTTCTGACATCCAGCCGACAGCCCACAGGTTGTTATTATAAATCCAAAGAATTAGCATCGGCAATGCGATTGAGGTGAGGCCCCCGGCGGCCTCTCATATCAGTGCACGTTATCTAAAACACGCTGGTTGGCCGACTGAATGGTGCTGTGTACTAAGTACTCAGATAAGCTAAGTGACAGTTATTAGTCGCGCGCGTGGATTGTCTGTGTTGGCGCTTCTCCGGATAGGAAGTGTTTACAAATATGTTTTACGGACTCCGATGCAAGTGAAAAGCGTCGCTTTGGAGTGTCGTGATGTCAGACTGTTTGGCAGGCCAGTCAGTGGACTAAGTGGCACCGATGGTCGATCAGAATGCTGTTTGTACGGTCGATGGGTGAGGTTATTGATTAAGGGGCTAGATTAGACTTCACCCGGCGGGTTAGAAGTCACCGACACACGTGACACCTTCGCAAATTGCACAGCTGTTTGCGGTAGGTTTAATCCCATCCTATAGCAGAGAGACGGCATGGGCGGCGCAGCGATGTCGGGCCTTCGTGGCCACAGGAGAAGGAAACTGCCATCGGGAGCCAGCGATAAAGCTGGTGACGATGTGGTACACGCCAACAGCGTAGATCCCGCCATCGTGGCGTCCCCGGTTGAGAAAGTCAGGTGGGTTAAGAAACGCAGGAAGCTCCACCGTAACATGACTTGGTGGGGAAGACCAAAACATGACAAACCCGATATGGCCACTGTGTCGTATATCGATATTGATATGACATCGCCACAGTTTGGACCCAAACCCTCAGCTGGTTTTACGGTGTTGGAGGAGTCGCTTGGGCTGAATACTAAAAAATGGAATTCATTTACAGGTGTGAGCAGAGACTTGACAACTTCTGATGGGGATGGTATAGGTGGTGATGATGATGATGGTGGTGGTGGTGATGATGATGATGGTGGTGGTGGTGATGATTGTCTAATTGTACCAATGACAGAACTTAATGATACAGAGGAATCAAGAGAGCCATATTCCCAGATGTTAAGTGAGTGTGGCTCTGATCCAGATAGAGATTCAGAATCAGTGGTAGTTCAGCCCGAGGACAGTCCGGATGAAGATTAAAAAACCCTTTGTGTCTTGAAACTGAAGATCTGACCAGTAACAGTGAAATGTTACTGTCGTCGTCCGTTGGTAAAACAGAAATATTTGAAGATCTTCAACCAGTTGTTCGTATAAAGATCACTGACAGCACTACCAACTCAAATCCATCAGTGTCTCACCATGGTGCTAATAATAGCTTAACAATTAATTCTCGGGGAAGTGATCTGCCTCGTAGCATATTTTCGTTGTATGACATTGACCTAGATGATGAAGTAATATCTGATAATCTTAACACGTCTAGCAGTCTTACTGTGTCAATGGCATCCTTGAACACCAAACGCGTAATAGACTCGGGGCACAGACGTAGGACGATGGTCTCGTCAGCATCCTGTTCACATCTCGGTGAAAGTTACATGACTTCGAGGTCATACCATGGTCTTCCCAAGTTAAAGAAGTCACAGCGTAAGGGTCATGGCAGGGTATCGAGCGTTCAGGATCTAACCGTTTTGGCTAATTTTGATCCTCCTACAATAACCATAACAGAGATTAAGGCCAAAAAGTTGGATCAGGGGAGACGGGCAGTTTATTGCGTTGTCCACGATCCAGCATTTGGTGGTCAGAACAATAATAACTTAGACCCCTCTGGACACGTACCACTACTGGACTGGGAACAAAACGAGACGTCGAGCTTTATTGATGTGCTACTTGAACTGTCCAACAACATAAAGTGGGAGTGTACCTGTCTGGCCGACTACAAGCCCACCGCAGACCGCAGAAAGAGACAGCCAGCCAAGTCCGCTTCATTGCGGCGGGTGGCCAGCGATGTTTTCGCGTTCAGGCATAATCCAGACGCATCGGTACCGGTGTCTTCTGGGTGGAATGATGGTGATGATGTGGATAGTAATTTCTCAAATGGCGCCCTGCCGAGCACAGACAAACAACTCCGGATCGGTAGAACTGTCAGCGTAAGTGAGACTGATTCTTGATTGTATCCACTCATAATGAAGACATCAACGAGTTGTTCCCAGGTCTGGCCTCGCAGCGCCACCATCTCGCTGTATGTGTACAAAACACAGAGAAGAAATCTTTAGAAATCATTTCCTTCCAATTACAGTCAGCAGCTCATTTTTTAATTAATAATTTTCTAATTGAATGACTGTTTTATAAAGCGTTTTAATATTATATTAATGTTACATCACTCATACAGTGTGCGATACCAATTCATTGTATTCTTTCACTCAACAGGAGATAAGTTTTTCATCATAACAGTGTCATAGAAGCCAATTGTTAGGATTTTGGAAATATTTGTATACTATTTCCTTCCACATTACTCCTTTACAACAGTCTAATCCATAATCATGCTTCTCTCTCTCTCTCTCTCTCTCTCTCTCTCTCTCTCTCCTCTCTCTATACCTCCCCTGAAGAAATATCCACAAGGTTTATACATTTAATGCTAATTCCATGATTTAGACACATCAATTAGGAAACAAATGACTTATCTATACTATTGGTGCAGGTTACAGAAGCTTGAATAGTGTATCCAGTTTGTGTACCTGTGCAGGACTCGTTAAGAAAGGATAGGAAAGGTTCTGAACATTTTGGCATAATTAGGATGGCTGTAGTGATCAGGCATTATTGACACCTAATGATTGGGTGGGAATCTTTCACTTCAAAGACATGACACTATAGTCGAGAGAATCTGGTGACCACCCTCAAATGTAAAAATAACTGAGTGGTTTATTTATGTAAAAAAATGAATTGAGCCTAGAATGTTGGGTGGTCCGGCAGTGTCTTCGTAAACCACCAGTACATTATCAGTACCACATTGGGTTGTGTTGGTAAACAGTGATGCAATTTTGATGACTGGGATAGGGCAGCAGTAAAAATTGACGATTGAGAATGTTTGTCACCAGAGATAGGACAGTTGATCATACAGAGGTCATAGTACAGTTATAAAACAATAAGATAGCCTTGAGACCAGCTGCTGGAACTGTGCCAGAGTACTGAAGAATAGCTTTTATGATAAGGTATCCATCCAGATAGGGATGCCGGATGGCGATAGTGGATTGTCTCCACAGGTTGCTGGGCTAATTTTTAAACAGTCTTAAGGATAGTATTACCAGGTTTGACCTGTTCTGGCCTTAGCATGGCTTAACAACAAAAAATATGGGGTGTCATCTACTTACCGATACTTAACTTTTTTTTTGGCTATGCCCACTATCTTCCACTCAAGTACTGATAGTTAGAAAATGTTCAACAGTGTCGCAAAAAACCCTGAAACATTTTCAGTCACAGCCTCAATACAGATGTCATCGGCAGCATCTTAAGGCATAACATCTATTTGTTGTCATATGATCAAGAATGCCACAGCCCACAGTCACTATTCAATAAAATTCAATACGAGGACAATTATGCTATAGCTGTTAGTGTATGACACAAATGGTTTGTTATGTTAAAGTAACACTGGAAAGATATAGATCAAACATCATTACTCTCAAATAAGCTGGCATCTCTGCAGTGACAGTGTTTGTTTGTGTGTGTGTGTATGTGTGTGTGTGTCTGTAATCCTAGAGGGCAAGCACCCTGAAAACATATGATAAACATACTATATTAAATAATCTCATTTATATTGTTTGCTTACAGGCTGTTAATCTTCCAAAGCAGTATAAATCAGGAACATTACAGGCATACAGGCTGTTATGTACGAGTCATGTATGCAGGCATGATATAGCATTGTCTGATGATCAGCTAGCTCGCTTCTACACTGTACTACACCAAGGCTTAGTTAGCCAGGATCAGGTATGCATCTCTCACAAAATATGTTCTGCTTATGATGAATGTGTGATCTAAATATTGGTTTATTTATTAAAAATTCTAGAAAATAAATTGAAATTATTTGAAAAGTGATTCCTAAAGGGGAATTTTAATATTTGTTTAATTTAATATAGTATTTTATTAACTATATTTATCCATATACCAATATTTGCTCTTTTTTAAGCTTATCACTTCTTGTTTATCTTGACTAGTGTCTCTTTCATACACTGAAGATTTACTTCCAAGGTTGTTTGTTTTTGTGAAGGGGAGGACAGATATGTTAACAATAGATATACTGGTCCTTCAGTATGCCACTTTATTATTAAATATATTGTTATGAACACATGAGTAATAATGTTATTATTTGTATGGGCTTTGTATGGCCAAATTCAATCCATTTATAGTCAATTTAACTTTTGGTATTGTTCTCTAGTTTGTATATTTTTGTGTGTTTTTATACTCTGCTTATTTATCTAATGCGTGGTGTGATCATTACAATTATTTTTTTTCTTGTCTCATTTTAAAGGATGTTGTCAATGTGTTGATTAAACACTGCGGAACACGTATTTTCTCACTGCCACTGAGAGGTGCGACAGCCTTGGTGCTAGACTTCGTCCAGGCAGCTAATAGTATAACAGCAGCCCCAGATCTGAAAGACGTAAGTGATTACACAATTCTAATGCTGTCTTTGTTGTTAGTTAGTCCACAGTTTCAGCCTGGTAATCACTGTTATCACCACACACGTGTTGTTTTGTCATTGTCCTTGTTGTTTTTTGTTGTTGTTGTTGTTGTCATTATACAAGCTTCATCAGTGGCCATGGAATACTCCAAACACCTGACGCATGATGTTGCTGAGTTGTTTTGGCACCTACACGTAAACACCTTGACGTGTGTTTTAGAAGCGTTACAACACATTGTTCTACTCTAGTCAGTTAATAACAATTGCCTAACTCTGCTGTCCGAGCACAAGTTAGATCAAACCAAATTTAATTTTTCTTCCAGATGTCTGCTGTATTTATTTTAGAGATAAGATATTTAAGTCCTATTTTTGTTTGTTCAAAGATAGTTACTAAACATGTGGAATTATTATAACTTGGGAGTGTTGATAGTATTCCTTTTATTGTTTATGGCAATATGTAACAAAATAATTTATACAACTCTAATTTTGAAGGAAAAATTGTTTACTCCTGATAATTTATTTATTTAGACTTAAATTATGTATTTTCTTGCCTTTTAATTCATACATCCAACTTTTTTGTTAGTTTTTACCTAATAAATTTTGTAATTTAAATATGATGCACCACCATTTAATCGGAAATGTATGAAACAGTAGTCCAGTTTTTATTACATTTAAAATAATCCAAGTGAAAAGCACTTAATATACTAAATAAATAAATTCTTTGTGGTTGGTGATAAACTTTACAGCATAACTACTCCCAAAAGTTTGGGATATGTAAAAGGTGCTGAACTAAACTTTCCTGAAATAGTCGATATCTACCAAGCAAGTAAACCACCTAGCTCTGATTGCAATTGGCCTGAATTATACAATCATTCAAAGTCTCTCATTAAGTTAGCAAGATTCAAAATTGCTCTAAGGTAATGTGGAGATCTCATTTTGACTAGATAAAAATGAAACTGTGTGACACAGTGTCAACATTTTATATATGTATTGTTCTGTGTCTTTCATTATTTATATTTAAATAATTTCATTAATTATAGAACAAAAGTTATAATAGAATCTGTAGTTTTATTTAAAACAAATACAGGTGAAATATATGTTGTTATGTATCTCATTTTAATACTCATTATTTCATACAGCCAACAATTTAAACATTTTCCATGAATGTGAATTAACAGGTCCACTGCAGAGGGTCACCTAAATAGGGGACTCTTTTGTTTAGAAGGACTTCCCAGGTGTGTTGTATGGTTTAAATTAAATGTATCCCCCCTCCAGTAGCTATATTACTATCTGAAATTCCGATTCTGAATATATCATCATCGTTTTCACTTATCAGGGCTTTCTCATTTCTGCTGCCTTTGTTAACCATGGTTTGTTGTTTTACATTCTTAATCTGTAAAAAGTTTTGTTTTGAGCTATTTATTTCTTATCTTTTCTCCATGTTGAAAACTGGTACCACAGTTTGTCACAAACTTCAAGATGGCGATTTGATTCTGTGCCAAAGTCTGAAGATTGTCTCATTATTTATTGGTTTTGAGGATTGCTTGGCTCGCTTATGCTGCACATGCATATAAGTAGCCATTTAATACATTTCAGCGTTTTCTTAGGTTTGCCTTTGGATCATTTAGAGAAATGAAATGAACAACAAAATAGTTAACAAGCTTTAATTTTTATTCTCGTTATCTGGATTGTTCTAAAACTTGATGGCTTCTGAATTTCTGCACATATTGGGTTATCCATGGTAGACACTGGAAGCAAACATCTGATTACCATATATATGTTTGAGTATAAGATGACCTTGTATACAAGAGGAATTTTATTTGTGGTCAATTCAAATAAGCTTGCCTCGAGCCGACATATTAATCAAGTGGTCGACCAGTATTTATCATGGAAAAATTGTAGCCATGACAATCTATATTCAGGTATCATTCAATCAGCTAACAAGCTTAGAAAATTATGTCTACTCTTCCCTTGTGGCGCTAGACGTTTCCTTACAGTCTAAAGTTGATCAAAGTCTAAAGTTTATCAAAATACATGGTTTTAAGGCATAGCAGGTTCCTATGCACTGACTGGACATAGGATGAATGTAGGATGAGTTTATATGGGAACTGTTCACAAACATTATTAATATATACAAATTATGAAATGTGATATATTTCTACTGGTGATAATGTTAGTGTGCAGATACCTGTTGATGTACATTTCTTCCATTTTCACCCACTATAGTTTGGTTTGTTCATCAATAAATTTAATCAAATAATTTTGGATTTGTCTTGTTTATGAGACAAATAGCAGGTTTCGCACAGGTCCTTGAAAACCTGGAAAGTCCTGGAATTTGAAAATTTGGATTCTAGGTGCTGGAAAGTCCTGGAATTTTTGTAGAGGTCCTTGAAAGTCCTGGAATTTTGACATATAGATCTATATTTCTAATCAGCGTACAGAATTCAGTTGTTACACTTCCGAAATATGGGTGTATCTGTGTATCTTTGTGCATTAAAAGTTTGTGAATTCATTGAAAACGTCCTTGAATTTGACATTGGAAGGACCTGGAAAGTCCTGGAAGCTGAGATGTCAAAATGTGTATGAACCCTGAATAGTGAAGTGGTGTGAGCTTTTAAATGCTGTTGTCATCTATCATCTCTCAGCTAATGAACAGGTACTGTTCATAGCAAATCAAAAGTGAAGTGTCAAGTTTCACTTATTGTTGGTGATTGGCTTCCATTAATTCCTATAGCCACTGCTTACTTTACAATCTTAGGCAGATAAAGCTGGATAGTGCCACGAGATGAATTTACTCCTTAAGCAATCTGAGCTTTTGAAAGGTCTGGCTCTGGCTCCACAAGATTAGCCATATCATTGTTGTCATACCTGACATTACATCCTTCAATGGGAGCTAATCCAACACACCAATTTATCAGTCGTTTATACACTGTTCTGACTATATAACTTAACTCAGGAACAACAATTTATAGTCATTTATACCAATTCTGAGCAGTTTGTATACTGATGACGTTTTTATCGTGAACCCCTTTCACTTTTCCAACTGCCTAAGTTAAATGTTCTTGACCCAGGAAGGTAAAATGGAGAATGTATCACTTGTTTTGCTCATTAATTTATAATTTTCCAAAGAAAAGTTATAGGATTCCAATGAAGGGCTAAAAAAGACTGAGAAGTAGACTGGACTAGCTGGGGAACATAACTTTCCCAAAATATTATAGAACCACACAGCCTTCTCAACAATAACAGCTGAAGTCTGATGCTATACATCATCTGTTTTACAGTTCCTCATCACCTATTTTATATGCAAACATTTGGTAGGCTATTTTGGTTTTGACGAAAAAGTGGCCTAGAATGCCCCATATATTCCATTTTCCCAACCTCCCTCCAGCAATGCCATGGTAATGGCATCGCAGCGTTTTTACAGGCTGCTACCTGCGTTTTTACAGGCTGCTACCTGCTTTTTGTACTCTATTCCCTACTGAAAAGGCTGCCACACATACACACACTGTAACATGTAATGTCCAAAAATTGTCCAAACAAATTTATTCTTATATTTTTGGATTTATTATGCTGTAATACAAATGTTAAACATACTATGATTCAAGGTTGGAGATATCTCTGTATTTTAGCCAGCTGATTAATTTTTACAATTTTATTTTAGGCACCAAGATCAGAAGCTATATCAGTACTGGGCTCTCTGCTTTGTTTCCCTACACATCTAAAGCAGATACCCACGCTACAGCCTAATCGCAAAGACCTGGTCATCTCTCAGTGTGTAGATCTCAAGGTACGTCTAAACAGTACACAGAAACATTTAATGCACGTAGCCATCTTGGAGTGTTTCGTCATCAAATAGACACCATTTTATAATGTGAATAATGTGTTGTCATCTTTCTGTATTTACAGGACCATGTTGTAAATATATTATTAAGAGCAGGGAAGAAAGAGCCAGCAGGACTGGCCAGGTACTTATATATGTTAGCGTGTCGAGATTAATGCCATAAAGTGCTAGTTTGTTCTTGGTGTCATGTTAGCAATACGTCACCTTAACAGAAATAAGTACCTTCGCTTAGCTTATAAATAATTGATGAGGCTGTACATATATATGCATCACAGAGGGTATGATGACTTAGATATTAAAGTTCAAGCTATATTATTAGTGTGTATGTTAGAATCGAAAATGCAAATGACCTGGCTTACACTGGTAATTTGTTTTAGTTTCATTTTATTTTTATTTCTCTGTTACTCAGATTAAACATTGGTCAAATGTGCATAATACGACCACACTTTATCTTCCAGATGTATAGCCATCAGCAGTTTGGGTATATACCTCTATGAGGAGTTAAGCCATGGTACCCAACACCCAAAGATTAAGGAAGCTATACATACTCTACTGGCTACACTCAGGGTAAGAGTTAACGTGTACTTCTGAATCATCCTCTGTGTTTAAAAATACATTTGTTTATCATATTTGGTGTATGCGTTGCACTGAAATCTTGGATGTAGTATAATGGTTTACCCATAGTTTGGTTTCTGTGTTGGCTACAAAGACTTATTGTTCTCTAAGTACAGGTGCTATACATTTGTGACTATTGTTGTGGGGATTTTTTGCTGTTTCTAAATTAGATTGGTTATCTGTAGACAGAAATTGATGGAGGATTATGAAAAGTCTTTTTTTAGATCATATTTGTTTTATTACAGGGATGATAAACATATGTCACGTTCTGTTTATCGTTTTTTCTCTCTCAGGTGTTAGACAAGTCAGTAGCGCAGGTCGCTACTAACACTCTGGCCATGCTTCATGATCACATCCCAACATTGTTAAAAACTCATCCACATCTTCCACATCAAATAATACAGGTATAAACACTAGTAGTACCTATGTCTGTATATTATTGTCAATCCCTGAATGCTGAAACAAATACAAACTTTATGTGAGTTGATAGTGTAATACATTAGGTCTGATTTTTTTGTATATTCTTTCAGGAAATTGCCAAAGCAATCTACATTCTGTTGTTGTCTATGGACAATCCTAGTCCTGAAACAAGTAAAAGGGTAAGAGCTTATTAACTGATTTTCAGTTTAAAATTTTGTACTTGGTGCAGCCTTATTTTTACATTTACCACTACCGTAATAATGACCTGTTTTTATATGGGTTTTTTTTTGTTGGTAAATTTCAAATAGCCAAAGCATGAATAATACCAGTTCTGATAAATTAGACCTTGTCATGATTTTTAAAGGGTCTAAGTATAATTAGTATGATTATCATCATCAATTCTGTCATCATCATCATCATCATTCATCAATATCATACTGATCACTATATATTGTTCATTTTCATTACAGCTCTTAGTATCAACAATGTTCTGTCTCTTAGACTGGTGTATGAAAGTGCCTCTGTCAGTTTTGTTAGAAACCACACAGGGAAACTCCTGCCTTATTCATCTTGTTTTTAAGGTAACAAACTTTTACATCCTGTGTCTAATAGTTCATACTACAAGAATTGATAAAAAAAACACTATTAGATACTTTGTTAATCGATTAATTTTGGTTTGAGATATTTCTACGTGTGCTTTTGGTTTTAAAAGCATGGTTCCTATCTTAATTGATTTGTCTTCACACTTAATTTGCTGGTGTGTTGTTTAACTGAGCATTTTGTATTATAACTGAGATGGATGCTCTTCCTGTTACAAGCCATTGACTGATGTTTTCTTATACACCAGGTGCTCCACATCGTACTCTGTGGTCCTCAGGGACTTAGTTCGCAGCAGCATCGTACATTACGTAGTGAGTTCATAAACCAAGATGACGATCTACACGACGGCCTGAGAGATGGCCCTCCATCACGTATTGGGACGGCCAAGTCTGTATTAGAGTCATTACCAGACTACTCGTCAAGGGGACAGCGGGGTCTCTCACCAGCTCACTATTCTGATAGTGAACACTCAGGAAAGACAGAGAACACCCTTCAACTTGCTGCCAAAACTGTAAGCATTCATTCTGATCCATTGCCTAACTAGTGTGTCACTGGTACAATTTTCTTCAGTTGGTCAGGATAACACTTTTTTTAATTAAGCTGATATAGTGGTTTATGTCCCAGCTATCACTGATTTCTGGAGTTTCCTCAATTTATGGTATATATATATATATATATATATATATATATATATATATATATATTAACCCCCCAATATTTTATCATGTCATTGGAGTATGTTATTTAATATGTGAGCATGTATATATACATAAAATTTTGTGTGTGTGTGTGATAATATCTCAAGCTCAAAATAATACTACATGTCTAATTTTTCACTGTTTCATATATTTTAGGTTCTAAGCCATCTAGTCAACCATTTGGGGCATTTTCCAATGTGCAGTGGAGCAAGCCAGCTAAATACATGTGTTCAGGAACACCATGATCTTATTGATCCTGCCATGGAAGAACTTACAGCTGAAATATTCAATGCACCTAATGTACAGGTATAGATTGCTAATCAAAGTGTTATGTACATAATTTTTTATAACATTCTCTTTATTAATCATAGGAATTATCCACAACTAAATTTGCCAGAATCACTGTTTTAACGAATCAATTTATAATAAGTGCATGAAAATATTTTAATCCTGTTAAGTAGGTTAATTCTATTCATTTGTATTGATTTTTATATTACTTGAACTGTGTTTGTTAAATGATTATGATTTGGCTAAGTGGCTGTAATTTAATCCAGATTGTTTGCTTTTCCTTATTAAAACAATTATCTATTACATCCATTAGTAATATTTATTATTTAACAAAAGAAAGTTAAAACTAATTGTGAAGAAGTAAAATGGAAATGGCTCCAGGTGAAATGTATTTTTTCAATGATCCCACGTGATCATTTTACATGTTATACTTTTCCTATTTCAGTTCTTTGTTCTAAACAACACCACGTTGTTAACGTTTGTCGAAGTACCTGCACAGGTGTGTAGAGCGTCACATTATTGATAATAAAAGAGGTTTATACTATATATAAGTCTTGGATGGTGTTTCACAAATTTATAGAAAGCTTTGAGTAAAACACAGTCAACGTTTTGTATTCTTTGGTTATATCTCTTCAGAATTAAAATTTTGAAATAATCTCTAATTATTTGTGAATCAGTAAATTGTTACAGTTTGCAATAATTATTAAGTCAGAGGTGTTTATCATAAAGCTAACTAGATCAGTGTTTGTTTGTCTTGCAGCTAATAAATTATCTGTTTTTTCTGTGATATTCATCTAGTTGTCATTTCTACAACAATTTGTAATGTGCTTACACATTTTTATCACATTACAGGCAGATGTTCCAGGTGGTGGAGTGACAGCTGGATTAACAACAGCCAGAACATTAACAAGAGCAGTTATACGTGATATAGCTGGCAAGTTTTGCTGGGACAGTTCTGTTCTCTATGGGCCACCACACTGTAGGGCCGGCTCATTTCCTTCTGGTAAGTACACTCCGACTGATTGTCTCCCAAATATTTTTGGGAAATAACATATTTTCATTATTTCAGCTGTTTATTTTGTAGTTAACTTGAAAGAATTTGCTCAGTATAAAACAGGTATAATTTTTAAACTTGCTTGATAAACGTTTTTCTAGCTCATGCATTCTTTTCTAAACATTTAAAATGATATTTAAAAAAAAACAGTGTTGCATTAAAATCATAGGAGAATATGTAAACATAGATGAAGGTCAGTATTTCCTGTATAAATATTAGGTCCGTTAATTCCTAATATTTTAGGCATTTCTGTAAGTGTATGCTGGTACTTGTTAGAATGTATTAACCATATAACATCATATGAATGTGTAGAAATGTTACGGTAGTAATCCACTTTGTGAATAATGTGTTATAAAATATCAGTTAATATGTTCACTTAGCGCACTGGTTTGACCACTGTGTAGTGCTCAGAGCAAACTCTTAAGTCATAGTTTGAATGAGAATCGTATCTGTGTCTGTGGGACTCTTTCCGAGGCAGATGTCTCTCGCTTATATATCCCCATGTGTGACTGGGGCACCTCTGTGGTCTAGTTCGTAACATGTTGGACCACAGATCACTACCATCTGAGTTCGAATCTCGGTGTGGGCAAATCTGAAGGCTGTTTCATCTTTGACTTCGCTTCATTCATTACCTTTAGAGGTCACTCGGCTCATTTAGCCTACCACGTGCACAAAAGTGGCCGTAAAACATCAATCATCATCACCCATGTGCGACTAGGTCCAGGACTAAACAAAGAACTTACTCTCTCATTCACTTTTCTATCCCGTGCTGGTTTTTACAGCACAGTGTTTCTGTTGAGAAGCAAAATCTGCATGTTTCTAATCATGACAGGGAGGTAGGTGGTCATGTTTGGAAGATGCTTTCCTGGGGTAATGCCCGTGTATGTCTTGCTTCAACCATTTGATTACTATCTCATGCTAAAACAGCTATCGTGATGATTTCTTTAATATTAGTGAAAGGCTGAAGGACCATCAAACATTTTGTCCCTGGCTTAGTAACCATGTAACATTATATTATAATGATTATAAATATAATGCCTCTTGAGGAATAATTTACTGAATGGAACATTCTGTCTGATTAGGAAGATATATATGTATTTTGTGTGTGTGTGTGTGTGTGTTATATATATATATATATATATATATATATATATATACTGTATAAATATTGCCTAGAAAGTTATCTTTGTAATCTGATGGTCTGTCATAGATTTTAATTAAGAATGAATATTTAAAAATCTCTCTGTGTACAGTTTCTTTCTCGCAGAGTTAAGAGATAATATATTAGTGTGTATTAAATGTTGATATATATTTATCTTGTGCTTCCTATGCTGGAGTGAGCTTCATGACATGTAATTATGTGTAATAGGTAAGTCATGTAAGATGTCCAAAGCGTCTGTGAATAAGTGTCTACATAAGTACAGTCTACTTCATTTAGTTTTCCCCATACAGGATCTTCTTCACCCATAGAAAGTATTTGATTTTTTTCTTTCTTTAGTTAGGTAATGTTGTCTTTCGTGTTTGCTTCAGTTCATCCTCTCAGCTGTGAATGACTTTGAATCATGCACAACACGTGGTGTCGCAACAGCAATAGCAATAAAAACTAAGACTGTTTGTCAGCAATCTCTGCTTTTGTTTTGGAGTTTGAAGAAAATCACTCTTTTAATGTTTTGCCTCCCTTAGTTGTACCTCTGACTACTGCACCAATTAATTAATGAATACTTGTTCGTTAGTTGATTACTCACAATAATAATTTTGATTGTACATTTTTCTGTTTCTGTCACTGACCAATGGCTGTTCTCAAAATAAGTTGAATTAAATTGAACTGAGCCGAGAGATACCTCTGTAAATCATTCATCTCTCAAATAACTGAACTGCTAAAGGGACAATGTTATAAAAGCTGATTGTTAAGGTTTGAGTAATCTTTAGAGCCATAACATAGGGAATTATGCTACAATAGGCAAATAATTTTAATGGCATATTTTTTATGTATTTCTGTGTTTTTTTATTTAGGTTTTTAAAGTAACATTTTCTTTATAACAACATATGTATTATTTTTTGTTTACTATTATAATTTTTGTATGGTTTTTATTTAGGTTATTAATACAAATATATATATATATATATATATATATATATATATATACACACACACACACATACACAAAGCATAAGGATAATTTGGACACATCACAACAATTATACATTGAGCATAAGCATCTACATATGCTATAATCTTGTCAGATATGAACACAAGTGGACACATGATTTTTCTCCTGTGATATTTCGGTTAATCAGTTTATCAACCAATCAACATTTAGTGATCTTTGCATCCCTTGAATAATTTCTCATTATAACACTAGTTCTGACTCCAAATCACACTTGAATATAACTAATTCCCATGTAAACTTTAATATTACTATTACTCCCATCTTTAAAAAAACAAAGATATATAACTTGTTGTACATTTAATTAAAAAAAAGGTTATTATAAACAGATGAAATCTGATTGGCAATATTGAATGAACACACACAGGTGGAGAGAAAGCCAAACATGGTACTTTCTGAAATGCACTGCTTCTCACATGACAATATTTTGTGAACCGTCTTTCAAAAATGATGTCACTGGTGTTTTACAAGAAAATGTATTGGACATCATTTCTCTTGTGAGCTACATTTATCTCAGCACTCAGGCCTTGTGGTTCAGGCTTTGTATTTTGCATTGGCATCAAGTGCATATTTGGTTCTTTACTATAATCTGTAGCAGATTTTATGTTTGGAGGGTAGATTTTAATGTGGTGCTGTTTTGAAAATGTAAATGATATTAGAGTGGTGAGAGGTGATGTATCAAATGAGGTGTAGTTATGATTTCATCTGTTTAGCACTCTCTCACATTTAACGTAAGCTTGCAACCCAAAGTAGTACACACATAGATTGTATAATGGTGATATAATTCATCACCGTCACTTACATCATGGTTTCAAGTTGATTGTTGCATTTCAGAACCTCAAGTCACTCTTGATTCCTTTGAAGATATTGACCTAATAGGTCAGTCAAGCACTGACCCAGAAACCACTGAACCTGAATGTGTCGCTGATGAGAGCAGCATGTCATCGGATGACATGCCTGACTTCAGTAGTCTGAAGCCTGGACAGGATGCCTTAGATCAGGTATGCCAAAGACCTCATTGATTGTTATTAGCTAGTATAACAGATGTTTTATATAAAACTTCATTATACCATGGTCCGTCATAACACAAAACTAAATATAGCACGTCAGAATTTGCACCCCCAATAATGGAATCCACGACAGAACATTTTTATGCAAAATGGCATGAAATCTGCAACTGACCAATAAAATATTTTGAAATAATTTGAACACGTTTTCACAGTTTGTAGTTCACATGTAAAAAAACATACCCAACAGCCACAACATACCCACATGTATATTTATTGAGCACAAACTTAATTAAATACCCCTTTGGCTCAATCAGCCACACAAACAGCCCAATCACAACCCTCAATTATTGTGAGACTCACCCACTAAATAAGTTTGATGACGTTTTCATTACAAAAGCAGATACACAAACAAATACATTTTCACTGCTTTTATTTGCACACAAGCACCTATAATTGTTCATTTATTGGTTGATATAGTTGCCACCTTCATCTGTTAAACATGCATTATTGCTGATGGATGAATATCACCAATCCAAAATGGCTGCTACTTTTTGCCCAATTTTGCAGAAACATAATTTTCCACACAAACACTGAGGTAACATTTATTAAATAATTAGTGTGAACATTTATGAAATAAACAGTTGTATGTAATCTTAAAGGATGGTGCAAATTGAGGTGAATATATGAACTCCCTATTATCACCCACCCCGATATTGCCCCTGTCTCGCTCCAGAGTTAATCTATATCACAGTCGACGGGTTGTGAAACCTAATGACCATGTTATAATAGGGGCCTACTGTATACATTCTTAAAACACAACAAACTATGAGGTGTCATGTGATTGTTGTATTTTCATATGGAATCATTTGAGATAAGCCAGAATGCTCAGTTAGACTTTAATTATTATATTCTCTTACCAGTTGCTGCATTACATTGGCCGGAGTAGCCCCGAATGTCAACTCCAGCCTGGTGAACCTCTTAACATGCCGTTCTCCTGTCCTGAGCAGCTAACCTCCATCACAGAGGGCACCATCATCAAGAACGTCCTACATCAGAAGGATGAGGAGGAGACCTTCTATAATCATCATCAAAATGATGCTAGGTAGCACATTATTGTATGATCTAGGATTTGAATAGAAGTTCTGCTTTGGTTCTCAAGTGTTTTAGTTATTTTTTTCATGGTGGAGGTTTTTCATGTCATTACATATTATTATACTGTAGTGTGTGTCTGTGTGTGTGTGTGTGTGTGTGCGCATGCGCACGATTGCACGTTCATGTGTGTGCTTATTTGGACATCTCTGTCTATTTAATTGTCATCTGTTAAGCGTAATTCATCCATATAATCAGCGGTAACAGTAAGAGGGACCATATTTTATCTTCCAGTATGGTAGCACAGCCCATGTATCCAATGGAGAACATTGACGTGTCATCACCGTATCATCTCTGTCGCCTCTTCCTCAACCAGCTTGGCTTCTTACAATGGGAGAAGAGACTGCACTTTGATCTATTGAAGAAATCTGACAAACTGCTCAGAGAACTGAAGCATATTGATTCTCAGAGATGGTAATTCAGTTAACTATTGATTTCACGGATGGTGTCTTCTTTTCAAAATTACTGACTCTGTGTGCCTCTTTGATTGACCTTTTACATGCTTTTGTACTTTAACAATACGGTTGGTGCGGTTAGTGTGAAAGCACTGAACAAATAGGGTGCAGATCTAAAGGACTATATATTTTCACATGACTGCGAGCAGGAAAAATCTATTTGTGTTGTTTGTAACTTTGTGATGCAAACGATATAGATATGATATTGTTAATGTCTATTATTGCAAACAATGCTGCAGGTTTTGTGATAAAAGACACACCGTAAAACATTCAGAGGCCTATTGATGTAAATTTTTTGTTATTATCAAAATGGTCAAAGTCAGCCAAGTCATACTTGAAGTATTGTTTTGATGCTTATTTATAATTAAATAATTCTGGTCATGAACTAATTTCTTTACAAATAAATGTGTATAAAAGGAGCTTATGTGTTAACAAAACACTCTCTCTGTCTCATTCTGGAATGCTGAGTACACACATGTCAAAGTAAATGTGATGTTTTGTGGGCAGAATTAATTTGCTATATGTTGCCTGAATCTGTGTCATGGTTTCAGAGAGAGAGAGACAGAGACAGACAGACACACACACACACACATACACACACACACACACCAGTTATATATAAATGGTCATGCTACTATCCTGATTGTCTCATTCGTAATCCGTTCTATAACCTAATAGCTCTGAAATAATTTTTGTTATTACTATATTCTAGCCGAGAAACCCACAAGATAGCTGTGATTTATGTAGCAGAAGGTCAGGAAGATAAACAGTCCATTCTCAGTAATACCATGGGTAGTCTGATGTATGAACAGTTTGTGGCTGGACTGGGCTGGGAGGTTAGTTTATCATAATGCAGATTATTAACAACAGATTATTATATCCTTTGTATAGAAGTGTGGAGTCTTGACACAGTTGTTTACAGCGTACATGGGAAGCTTCGACAATAAATTGTTAACCTGTAAACAAAAATGGCCTTAATCCAGGTGAATCTTTAGATAGGACATTGTCATATTTCATCTCTTTTTTTTATTTTTTCTTCTGTGGATTTGGAAAAGTACTATTTACAGCTTACATAATAGTGATTTTGTAAGATGGCTGATAACGGTTTGATAATTTGTGATTAGACAGTAAAATGTTTGTTTGTACATATGTGGGCAAATTAGTTCTGGGTAAAAGATAGGTATCACGTAACCTTAAATGTACTAAGCTCAACTTGTTTCTGTTCACATCATCATAAACTCCAGACAGATATTGGTGTCACCATTTACAGGGTTCACACAGGTCCTTAAAAACCTGGAAAGTCCTGGAATTTGAACATTTGGATTCCAGGCCTGGAGAGTCCTGGAATTTTTGTAGAGGTCCTTGAAAGTCCAGGAATTTGGACATACAGATATATATTTATAATAATAAGCATACAGGAATTCATTCGTTACACTTCTTCCGAAATAAGGGTGTATCTTTGTGCATTAAAAGTTCGTGAATTCATTGAAAAGGTCCTTGAATTTGACATTGGAAAGTCCTGGATTCTGAAATGTCAAAATGTGTACGAACCCCGATTTAGACATTTAGATGGTATACATGGAATGTTCCCTATCTGGATTGGGGAACATTTGCTTAGATTGGCCATGATGTTATTATATTTGACAGTTAATGAGGAAATCACTGTCTCATTTTGTTTGTTCTCACTGGCATTCATTTGGCATTGTTGAAACCAAAAACAGAAATGTATAACTTGTAACACTTCGAGCATTTGATATAACTATCTATATTAAGTGCCTTTCTCTGCTAATTGTTTCAGGTAGAGTTAGAGAGTCATCAAGGTTTTATGGGTGGCTTACAGAGTAATGGATCTACAGGTAACACTGCACCTTATTATGCCACATCTACACAGGAAGTGATTTATCATGTGGCCACTAGAATGCCATCTGAACAAAATGATGACATACACCGGAAGGTATTTATTCCTCTCTCTCTCTCTCTATCTCTCTCTCTCTCTCTGTGTGTGTGTGTGTGTGTGATAAGGCAGAGAATCTTAAATTGTGAATTCAAACTGTGGATGATTCATGAGGTGACTAAATAAAGAGCAGCAACTTTTTATGATGAGTCATGTGTAATGTTTCACCAGTCCTTCTGTGTATGTATTTGTGTGTGTGTGTGTGTGTGTGTGTGAGAGAGAGAGGTTGAAAGACATGCAGTGCTGAAGATGCTGCTAATACCCACATCCTTTAATTATAATGTTACAGTTACGTCACCTTGGTAATGATGAAGTTCAGATTATTTGGTCAGAACACAGGAGAGACTATCGTCGAGGGATCATACCTACTGAGTTTGGAGACGTACTCATCATTATATATCCACTACAAAATGGGCTCTTCCGCATCCAGATAAACCGAAAACCTGAGGTACATATTTCCTAGTTCTTTTGTAGATTTTGTTTCCGAGGAAATAGTGCGGTTGTCTACAAGATAAATATACCCTGTAAAATTTCACTCAGATTTACACATCATTTGTGATATGCATGTGTGTGTGTGTGTGTGTCTGTGTGTTAGGCCAATGTAAAATGTCATCTGTTTAGAGGTCTGGGTTAAATATGATTGATTGAGTGGTTTGTATAAAAGGTAAACAGCAAAGGGGTCAGTGTATACTCTATTGACTAGATGGGTCTCTTTGTAATGTGTGTAATGTAAAAAATAGGTGAGTTTTTAATCTACATATTTGAGTTTGTTAATATATATCCGTGTGAAAATGAAGGTAATATGAATGTCTGAGCCAGTGTGAAGGCCACTGGGTATGTGCCTGTGGAGTTCTCAGTATGTGTGTAAATTTCATGGAAATTTGAACCTGATCATCAGTGTGAATGTCACTGTGCATGTGCCTATACTTGTGTGAATGTAATGAAAACACGAACCTCTGTGCCAGTGTGACTACCACTGTATAATGTACATATATATTTGTCAGCATATGTTAATATTGGCCCCGTCTCCATCATTCTGTATTATTGTCGTCCCCTAGGTGCCCTATATAGGTCCATTATTTGATGGAGCTATAGTTGATGACCGTATCCTGCCTGGTCTAGTCAGAGCCACAGCCATTACAGCAGGCAGAATACTAAGATTACAGAAGCCTTATTACAAGAGCTTGTATCCTTGCTTTAGATGTTTAGCGTATTATAGATAGACGTGCATAGATAAGTAGACAGAAATAGATGGACATATTTTATCCATAGTTTAATGCTAATGAGTTACTATTTTTTATTACGGGTATGGTTATACTACTAAAATCAGATGTGAACTCATTTGTGTGTGTGTGCTTGCGAGCTGTACCTGTTAACAGTGACCAACTCCTATGCTCGAGTCAATACAATCACTAGAGGGAGCTTTTTAGTTTACTGTTCACATCATCCCCAGGTGGCAGCACTGATTCATCAGCCATTCTATGTTTGATTTACAGTCCAGGTTTTGTCTGGGGTGTGTAGGGTTTAACGTCGTATTGACACAAAGTGGTTATTTAGTCTCGCCTCTGTTGAGTTACCTGTTGTCACGTGTAGGAGGCCATGGTTCTAAACACCTGGTCCCTGTGTGTGTTGGGGGATAGTTTAGTCTATACCATACCTTGTTCATCTTGATGAAACCAGTGAAGTCAGTTTGGAGTTCAGCAGCTTATATGATGTTAGTCATCTTTGAAATAATTTTGTATTGTCATTTAAAAAATAAGTGTTGTTCATGGTATGCTTTATGATATGTTTTACCTTTAAGGGAGTAAACAGTGATCTTTTAAATTACAGGTTTTCTCACCTGACTAATCTGATGGTTTAGCTGGCTATTGTAATCTATTTAGGCAAACCTATTGTATTATAATATGGTATTTCCTAGATACCTTAGGGCAGCATTCATACCGAATAAATAGGAAAGATCTGTCCACATTATTGATTGAGTATTAGGTGATTATTCATTGACATCATGCCCATGAGCCATATGAATGGTGAAGTGATGGGGCAGACATCTGTCAGTGAAGCATTCCCACAGCTTGTATGTATATTTTATACATGGAATGTAAAATGATTTAACCTTGAAAAATCTTGTTAAACACCCAAAGAACTTGTTGTTGTTGTTGTTTGCTTATACCTGAAGTGCTTGATTGCCACCTTTCATTTTCAATTTGACAGTTGTTACTCTTGCTTGTTTATAATGTATCAGTGGCCCAGACTTGCCTTATTGGGCAGTCTGATAGCGTGGTGGTTAGAACTTTGTGTTGTAAAACCTACAGGCTGTGGGTTTGAATCTAGCTTGTACCTTAGTTTGTGGGATGTTTCCTGAGTGAGTCACCCCATGCCCATATGTACACGTCCCAGGTGTGACCAGCGCTGAGACTGAACAAACTAATCAATGAACCAACCGATCAAACTTGCCTTATAATAATATGAGGGAATACAATTTGGCGAATGCGGTTAATTATTCATGCATTCCAACATTGAATTGGGAAACTGATTGAGTTCACTATCATATTACCATCACTATATATGGCTGCCTTGTTATCACAAAGGTGTTTCTGTGTGTGCGTTTTGAAATGATTTTTTCTTCTAATTTGAAATGCAGACGTTTGTGCTCGGACAGGTTAACGTTACATACGGCCGTCGTCAAAGTGCTGCATTTTCAAAAGAACTCTCCGCGCCACAACGAATACAGTCGATTGTCCGTTATGGCCACTGGTCGCTGGGGTTGACGCCGTTTCCGTAACTTTACGTGCCACTATTTCTGGGGTGTTGTTTCCTTGTTTGAAATATTACCCAGCATTGTCTCACCAACTGAATAACATGTAATTGCCGCCGCATCATCTAAGTGCGCGATCATTTCCCTTTGTGTTTGGCCACTGCCTTTCTGGCACTGCGCCTGCCTTTCTCGGACCACAAGCCACGATGGCGCTCCATCCATCATTTCAGACCTGGGCGCCTAATTGTTTGAACGTTTGGCCGGTCAATACGGCAGCATGAGAAACATAATCTCAAATCAGCGAAAGACGAACGCCGGCGACGAGAGGGAGAGAGAGAGAGAGAGAGAGAGAGAAAAGAATAAAAAAGTCCACCAACAAAAGGCCTCGGGTCGTTGTTGAGGAATTAGCCGGAGAAATGGCTGCTGCGTGCGACATATATTGACGCGGCATCCGCCGATAATACTGCTGTGTGATGGAAAAGGGACAATTTTTGTTTCACAGAATGCAGCAATTTGCCGCCGCCTGGATCCTGTCAATGACAGGGCTTCGGCTCCGGGATGCTGATGGTGATCATTGTCTTTGTGTGACAGCGCCGCGGCGGCCAGATCACACTACTCGTGTAGAGCAATGTTCTTAATGCACGGCCAACAGTTGAACAAACAAAGTCGGCACCATCGAACAGGTATGTGGGCATTATGTTCGTGGGTTAGGTGCCACGGCGCAGCCGGCCGGGTGGACAAAGGCTTCCGTCGAGATGACAGGCTCGCGGGGTGTGATATAAGGATAACAGGCGCCCGCAGGGTATTATTTCGCCGGGGCATTCAGCCGCTCTTTGTGCCTCGTGGCGACAAAGAGCGGCGGGGAAAAAGCTGGACGAGCACCAATTGTGTCCCATTAAGTCCGGCCACTCATTTACCTGGCTCAAGTGGCCGAGGAAATCACACAGGTTTGTGGCTAATTGGGGGATGCGGCGCGCGCGGTGCATTGTCCGTCTGGCGGCGCTACGTTCGCGTCCTATTGTGCCAGGCCGGCCAATAAACCGGCATCATCTGTCTACTTGCAGGCCATCATCGTGGACGACCACTCCGATTGATCGCGTCGCTGAATGGAAGCGGCGTAGTTCGGCCGTGCGAGATCTCCTATCGCCGTCTCTATGGCTATCTAGCCGCTAGAGAAAGAAAACAAGAGAACACGATGCCACCACTCAGTGTGGTCAAAGTGGCACGCGACAGTGGCACCTCCGTACACCTGTGCGACTGACTAATCAGCCACCGTCACCCGTCGTGTGTGTGTTGTGTGTATTTTAATGGCCATAACAAGTTTCGCGTACTCTTCCCTTGTCCGCAACCCGAAGTTGGCCCTCGGCGCGTTTTACACCGTTCCTCTACCTTCCAGCGATTCACCACGCGACCTTCGTCATTAAGGTATCATCGACGCTGAAGTTTAACCGACAAAACATCGACCGAATGGCGACAGCTGCCAGTCTGACCTGTTGTTATAACTGGTAAATTTTTCAATTCCACAGGTGCCTTGTTTACTTGACCGGGTTAACGAGATAATTACTGTCGCCCTGTGCCAGATGTAGTTGCCAATTTTAAATAGTCTAGGCTAGCTCAGCTCAGCTGTTTGGGAAATCGCCCAACAACGGCGAGCGTGAGCGTGCATTATGATTTTAATTGGTTTACGAAGTCCTTATTAACTTCGCAGTTCGCCAGTTGGCTGCTGTCAGACAAAGCCGTTTTGGAATATTTCCTTTCACTCGGCGTAATTCGTTTCGCTTTTGAGGAAGTAGGTGTATTGTTATCGGGATGGTGAGAGCTTGTCAGAGCTTCAGCGGGTCAAGGCAGTTCGGAATTCATGACGCCCTATTTGAGCCGAGCATTAATCAGCCGACTGTTCAGCGTCGGTGTTTTGTTGGTGCGCGCACCCGGTTTAAATGGACCGACGGGGCATACCATTAAAACAACGCCGACGTGCTACGAGAAGGCCACGATTCATGGAAGGCGATAGCTTTATGGCGTACCTTTTACCTGTGTGAATGGGCTGTTGTTGTCCCGCTCGTACGGTGTACGATAACCGCGGCGAGGAGGCGCATTGCTCCGGTGTGTGTGTGTGTGTGTGTGTGTGTGTGAACGGAATCACACGGCCTGTTTGCCATTACCGAGCCAGAGACACCACCGAGTGGCACATTAAACCGATCTCGGCCCCTCGAGTCCTGCCTCGTCACCAACAGTTAGACGGACGCCTCGTGCTCGCCGGCGTCGTGACAACCCTCCTTCACCTCTGTATTATAGTTATTGACGTTCTACTCACAGCCGGCTCTGGTTACTGACCAGACGAAGCCATTCAGGTGCCTAATTCCTGCGCATTTGTCATTGCTTATCCAATTGTCGCGCTATCGTGTTACGGCGTTGGCAAGCTCGGGAAGCCCGCGAGGAAACCAAACACCGGCCGCGACGATCCGGGGATTTTGCCGCGATGTTGTTATTCTCGGGGATTGGATGCTCTTTTCGGCGCGCCGGGATCCTTAATGGCTGCCGGATTGCTGGCAGCCGGGTCTAAAATTCCACCGCCGTCGACGGGTCGTCTTCCCGCCGGGCGTGCTTGTTTGGCTTCCGATATCTGGCGAGATGTTGGATGGCTTTTCATGTTTAATGAATCTCTGATGGCAACCGGCCGGACAAAAGATGGGAATTAGATTCTTGCCATCGCTCGGGTTCTTGATCCGTCGCCAGGAAATGAACTATGGCACGGTGAAAGGAGCCCTCGACTTGTCGGCCAGTATGCGGTGAGATGTCCGTCGTTGTGACAACGGCTGGCCTGCTTATCCGCTGTGTTGACCTAGCCAGATTCGAGCAGAGACAAAATGACGACGGCGTCATGTTCGATGACGTACCCTCCTCGATCTGGAGTTCAGACCACCGACATATTTGACTTATAGTAAACAACGGAGACGCGTAGGCTACTGGGGGATCTTTGTATTATAAGTTAGCTGGCAGCTAATTATGGTCGGACCAGATTATGGATCAAAGGTTGTAATTAATATGTGAACCGACGGATGGATGGAAGAAGGGGTGTTAGTTGATTGAGCTGTGGTCTCTTTTCCGGTTCCTAGCCGGAGTTGACACATGGTCAGCGTCACGTGCAGTGCCGTGGGCGTCTTCGGTAATCCTATATCGGCAATCTAATATCGGTAGTGAACGCCTTCGTGTTGCCTAACTGGTAGCGCTGTTGGCCACAGTTCTCTCCCACAAGAGTTCAATTCCCCTCTGATAGCTTCGTCTGAAAGATGTTTCATCTTTCACTTTGCCTCATTGGCGCGACATATTTAACCTACTATGGGTGCAAAATGCCCTCAAAATAGCACCTTTTCACATTTACATTTCGGTATTATCATAACAGGGCGTCATGATTACGTAGAACCCGATATTGGGATGTCATTCCTTGTCCAGGTACTGGTGATGATGATCTGACGCGGCGAAGAGCCCCCTCGATGTGTGGTTGGGGGGGGGGGGGTTCGGCGATTGATTGTTTGCCCAGTATTAGGACAACCCCCCCGGAATGATGCTGGCCGGAGAGCCGATCAGCATGCAGGACACACGCCCTTCTTCCGGATACCCAATCTACGGCAGTCATCGGCGATCCGGCCATGATGCCCAGATGATCCGAATCAGGCCCACGGGGCTACGTTTAGGGACCCTAGAATAACAATTCGCGGTAATTGCTGCACTATCTGCCTCTCCGCCTACATCTCACCCCTCTCCGACGTCTTCTGGTCGGGATGTGTCCCGATCGGCGGCGGCGGCGCCCTTATGGGACCTTGGGGAGGCCAGGGATGGCCTTCGGGAGGAAATGGCGCCCCCTTTTAACACCCTAATGACTCCTTTCAGACGGGAGCTGTTAAACAGGGTTTATGCGATCGGGGCCTCATCTCCGCATCATTGTTTGTCCATTCTTTTAGCGCGTAAATTGATCAGTATTCGGCGACCGGCGCGAGACGAATCCCGTGTCCGAAGCAGTTGCCAGCCAGCCAGCCCCAGAGTCGGCGATCTCCGCGTGATCGGGGCAGATTAGCGACGTGCACATCGTCGCCCCGATCATTACCGAGCGTCCGTTGTGTGTTTTCCCGGCGAAGATTCGTGGGGAGATTGCGTTGTCATAATATATCAAAAGGCGGGCTCGTTTCGGCGTGATTCACACCGGCGGCAGATGACAACTTGGAAGCGGTTTGTCTTTGTAAATAGCCACGTGATGGATGCTCGCCGGCGATATACGAGCCGCTGACGGCCGACCGTCGGCGGCGAGGCTGCACGTTTATGGCGCTGTTTTATACAGCAATAAAATAGGTGAACGGCTTCCTCGGAGTCTATCAGGGCATGACATTAGCCGGGTCGTTATTATGGCCAAGAAGAATGGGCCACGGCGAAAGTTAGAGGAATTCGCCTCAACCAGCGTTAGGCCGCTCCCCACCTTTATAGTGGTGAACGAGATGAGATGCTGCTAGTGGGCATAGCAGGTTAACCGTATATGTGTGTTGAGGTGGGGTTGGGAGGGGGGGGGGATAAACACTGGTACATTTGGTATCCGGACGACTTATCGGGAAACTTAATCCAAAGCCGCTGCTATTCATATTTAGACAGGTAAAGTTTCCTCAGTGAAAATGCACCGGCTTAATGAATTTTAAAACAAAACTGATTATAATATCTGGATAATTAATCAGGGAACTTAATAAATCACAGTGATTTTTCTTACAGAGTCAGTCCTTGTTTGTTTGTTTGTTCGTTTATTTGTTTGGTTGATTGGTCGGTTGTGTTTAAAGCCTCATTATCATCCTCAGATAATATTACTTAAATATGTAATGTTTATAACAGTAACAGTAAACAAAAATTACACCGTAATAATCACGAACTATACCTGATATCATAGATATAAGGAAATAATCAAAATTACTGGAGGGCCGCCGTTACGGCTGCGCCGGATGCCAGATTCGAAGGCGGGAAGGAGAAAACTGAGTACGCTGACGTCACCTGGTCCAGGAGTCCACAGAATTTACATAGTGACCAGTTAGTGTTTCGGTTTATCCTCGCGCTATCTTCGATGATTCCGCTTTCTTCGAAACAATCGGAATCATGTTCATTCTTCTTCTGGCTCAAACTGATATGGTTGAATGTTAGTCATGGTGTAAATTTAGAGAGATTACTACGTTTTGTTCTAGAATTGTTCTTGGGGAACACTTGTTTACATGCTTTTAAATGGGTTATACAGACTTCCGGTCAAACCGCTTGGTTCAAGTGGCGTCAGCATTCAGGAACTTCCCGTCTGTGTCTAGCTTCAAAATAGTCGATTAATCAGCGCTTTGAACTGGATTATTTAATAGGTGTATTAGTCGTGAAAATTTGAGATGAAGGTGAACGGTTCCTTTTAGCAGAAAATTGAGTAGCCCAGTGAGTTACAAATTGCGATTACGACGTTTAGACGACTCGTCAAGGACGAATGACAGAGAATCGCTATTTCATACTGGGACGCGTAATGTCCCGTCGGTCCCGCTGTGTTTCTGGAATGTGATCGTGTCGAGACCCGTACCTGACCCTTGCTGACCATCGTACAGCTGAGTTATCCGCGAGAACATTTCTCATCAAGCCGAGTGGCCGGATCCCTTTCATGAGGGCATCTCTTTTGTGTGGATTCTGGCAGCGTGCCACTGTCAGCCAGATTAGGCGGGCCGATAATCTCTGTTTAGTCATTAATCGTAGGTAGGCGAGCTTATAGAAGTTTTTATCACTCAGACGACGGCATGGCCGAAACCGGTAAGAACCGGCGACTACTGGCCACGTTCTTCGGTGATGTAATACACCATGGGCAGAGCTTACGCGTATCTGTTACCTACGTCCCCTCAGCACCGACGCACACGCACGCACGCACGCACGCACACACACCAGATTTCCCCCCCCCCCCCATCACCCGACTCGATCAACCCGCTCCACCTGAGTATTGCACATCAACTATCGCATCGGTGTTTGTTAATCAAGACAGCGACAGACGGGGGGGGGGGGGGAGGAAGATGCGGTGATGATGACGTTTGGTGGTGATGGTGATGGCGACGATGGCGGTTGATGATGATGGTGGTGGTGGTGGTGTTGGTGGTTGTTGGATGACGTCCATCCCCCGGCCACCTGGACACCTCTCTAACCGGATTCATTCAGGCCGTGATGCCATCCAGCCGTTGGGGATTGTCGGCGACCTGTCAGCGGGTGCTCCCATCCTATCGGAAGTCGGGCACTCGCCGTACAATGGCCACTCGGCCGGCTTAAATCTTGCTGCCATCATCAGCGCGTTGTCCTCGCCGACCGGCGACCAAAGGCGGCGGGACGTCGGGTCGGTTCACGCAGCGGCTTAAAACATCGACGCAGCGGGTCTCTACCGCTGCCTTCGTTCAGGTGTCACCCGACCTCTCTCTCTTTCTGTGTGTGTGCTTCGCCCGTACCTCAGCTCGCCGCCACGCTTCCTCTCCATTTCGCTGCCTAAAAATCCCAAATAGCGTCATTAGAACGCCAATTTCCAGCCACCATCTATCCATCCATTCATTCGTTCGTTAATCCCGTCCAGGTATAAACGCCACAACCACCTGTTGGCGCTCACTCGGCTCTAGGTATTTGTCAAAGGTATTTTACTCGGGTGAAGGAACAGCGGTGATGAATACCAGAGTGATGAGTAGAAATCCGGTCCGGACTTCCATCCGATATGCCAGAATGCAGTCATACCGCCATGGCCTGATTACATAAAGAATGGTCTAACTGATTAGGTATGTCTGATTGTGTGAGAGAATTAGCTGGTCCCTTACCTTGGCTAACGAGACTCATTTGATTTTAGGCTGGTAGTGATTACGATGTAATATTGATGCTTGCTGAAAACCAATTATGTTATATCATAGGAGCGCTGCTCTTAAGTGATTGTTTAGAAACGTTGCCGGGCACGTGATTGAGTGGGTTTTGAGGCGGGTGGTTTTGAATGGGTGAGTAGGTTAGTGAGTGAGTGCGTCAATGAGTGATAGATGTAGGCAAATTGACGTGTGGGGGTGCTTCGACGGTGCAATGTTTAGGGCATTGCGCTGAAAACCTCCAGGTTGTGAGTACGAATCCGACTTATACCTGTATTTGTGGGATGCTTCCTCAGCCATATAGCCCAGGGGTGATAATTGCCCAAACTATAAACAACTCAACTCGGTTCAATTCTGATAGACGGATGGAAAGACAGCTATAGGTCTATTTAGACATGTTGTAGATCTGTCAGTTTGAGTCTTGGTTTTGATGTTTTGAGGCGTTGTTAAAATGTTGTGTCCGTGTACCTTAACCGTATGACAGCTATGAGGAACGCGCCATCTGCGTTGAGGACATTGTTAGACAGCACAAGGAATTGACCATGTTTGAGGAGTTTGCCGCTCAGGTCTTTGCGCCAGTACAACCACAAGGTTAGTCGACTCATATTATACTTTTTATACCACGTAAATGTTATACCGCGCGTGTGTGTATACGTGTGTGTGTGTGTGTGTGTGTGTGTGTGTATATATATATAATAAATCTGTGTTAAGTATCTTCTATTAGTCGGCCAATGGGTGGATGAATAGATAGTTGAACTGGCAACCAGCCGAGCTAGCCGGTCTCCGTATGGCTGTAGGCACACAGACCTTTCTTCAAATAGTATGGTACTTGGTCTAGTGTTTGCTCTACAATCGCAGCCATTATTTATTCATCATGTCGCAAAATGGTTTGTAATGCCGAGCAATTACAGAAAGCCAACGGCCAGGTAAATGTTTCACCCTCCCTCTCATCAGAAACCACAGCCTTCTGTTTCGGCCACTGTGTGTGTGTGTGTGTGTGTGTGTGTGCGTGTGTGTGTGTGCGTGTGTCGTCACACGGAATACCTCCACCCCAAAAAAAGTACGACCCCGGAGCCTTATCCGTTGGCCATAGTATTATCTGACACACACATGTCACTGGCGTCTCCATGGCCTAACTGGTATACCAGTTAGGCTAAAGCGCGGTTGATCACAGACATCCAGCACAAGGGTTCAAACCGTGATCCGATTATGTCTAAAGGGTGTTTCATCTTTCACTTAGCCTCATTACCTTTGGTGGTCGCTCGTCCCATTTAGCTTAATGCTTCCGTTTTAAAAAAGCAAGTGGAAGACACCAACATCCTGTCAGTGGCATCTGTCTAATTGATTAGTTCAGTTAGATGGATCAGCAGCGTCATCTGAAACGATCCCTCCACGAGCTGGCTGTATCCTACATCATTCGGATGTGTCCGTGGAAGTGAGCCAAGTCGGACGACGGGTAGATCCGTGCATCGGGGGGGGGGGAGGGGATCGGCGTGGCTTAGACGTCAAACAGTCGATTGCCCCGGCGGCGCAGGATGTCACCTGGGTCAACCAGTCCGATTAATTGTCCATCAGTGCGTGCGCGCATCTCGTCGGTTCGGCCGCCACAAAGCCACCGTACCGGGAGCCCTCGGACATCGACCGTCCGATCGGAACGCTGCTGTCTCGCCTTCCCGCACTTCCCGCTCGTCGTCGTCCCGGACATTCAGTCGGGATCGCTCGGCAAACAGCGGCAAATAGTGCGCCGAGCTCGCAAAACACACAGCCCATTTCCTGATCCGGCTACCACCGGTGGTCCCCAGTCGAGACATCGGTCAATATAACGAGTAATTTTATTGGCGGCCCGCCGTCGACAACGACGATCCGTTTCGAGACCCCTGCTCAATCCCGAGAGACGGAGATAGCGGGCCCCGTATAGTCGCGGTATGCGTCGGGGCAGTGGGCGGGAGTGGGGCCGATGTGGGACAATGGTGGCACTTAATAAATTACTTAGGGCAGCATGCCTTCAGCTTTTGTCGTCATCGATCTCGGCAAGCCGTTTTTTCTCGTTTTTATATTGACAGTAACTAAGACTAGCCGGCGTCCTGAGCAAACAGATAAATGGACCGCTGACACTGGGCCCGTAATAAAGAAATAAATGAGGGTAGGCCGTGCCGCACGCCCGGCGACCTTCCTCGCTCGTCTCCTCCTCTGGGCCATTGTCGTGCCGGATTGTCGGCTTGATGGCGTGGTATATCGCTAAAGATCGGAATCAATGAGTGGTGTGTCCGTCGTGTCGGTGATGGCTGCTTCTGCTGCTGCTGTAATAAAGGTGCTGCGTCGCGGTGTTAATGTGTAACATTGGCGTGTAGTCCGCTTGGGCGGATATACTAATGTTGTGAGATATAAGTTAACTGCGTCTTCCTCGGCGTAGGTATGATATCTGTGTACTAAACGTCTACGTCACTGTATTATCAAAACGATGAATAGATGTTTAAGTGGTGGGATGGGGGGGGAAGGGGGCACTTTGGCGTCGATACCTTTAACTCGTGTCTATTAAATGACGGCTATATTAAACTGTCGCTCACACACGTGCGCGTGCGCCAGAAAGGCGTACACTAACTATTTACTTCTGTCTGGCACTTATTGTCCAGTACAGTTTGAGAAACGTACTGTCCCTTTCTGACACACAAACAAACAAACACACACACACACACGTGCAGTCATACCCCGCTCTACGTCATTAATTGGTTCCAAAAGGCGTGACGTACCCTGTTTTTTGGGGGAAACCGGACCTAATGCATTAAAATGCCTTTCGATGAAAATATTTTATTGCATATACACTTTTGTTACTGTTTTAATATGTTTTATTGTGTTTAAAAAAATTAAGCTTTAATCTTTTAAAATTAATTTCATGTCATTGTAATGATGTTCGCTGGACTGAAATTTTGGAAAGTAGCGGAAAGGCGAATTTGACCAAGGCCGAAGTGACGTAAAGCGGGGGGCTTTACTGTATATATATATATATATATATATATATAGAGAGAGAGAGAGAGAGAGAGAGAGAGTATGTGTGTGTGTGTGTGTCCTTCCCGTTAACTATTATCTAGCTAGATACTTGTTGACGGTGCAATTAAACAGAGGGCATGTTTAACATCAGTAACTGAGTAAGTAATTAGTAGGTTAGAATCTACATCGTCTTGTATTTTGGTCCAAGACACCATCACCACTCAGCCACTTACTCCACAAACCGGATCCGCTAATCATTCTTCAAGAGTTAAGCTAAACAGACAGTTAGCGGGTAACATGGATCCAGCTGACTGGAAACTGATTGTAAATAACACTGATTGTTGTCTAGACTAATGTCTCACGCCAGGCAGCAGACAAATGACTCATGATTACAAGCACACACACACGCGCGCGCGCGCTCACGCACGCACGGGGTGGCGAGGGGGCGTATTACAGGCAATCACTCAATCTCAGAGCGCGGCCAAAACTTTTAATTATGGCACTTCACACGCGTGCGTGTACTGCCTCGCCTCGCTGACAAGAACTGGCCATGTGTGACCCCCGATCTGCCATCATTCTATAATGTGTGGACGGGATCAGTATTTAGGGAGGGAGGGAGGGGGAGAGGGTGAGAGGGGGCCCCTCGCCCCTGAGCATTAGGACTATCTGCCAAATCGTTGACGAGTCTTAAATCATGGTCACACGTCCACTTCCATCTGTGGCTGGTCTGGGTATTTACACGACGGGCCAGTTTCGTCGTCAGATATCAATGGCCGCTGTAGCGCCGCCATGGCCGCGTTCAATTCCCCCTAATATCGGCCAACGGAAAGGACACCGCCTTCTCATTGACGACGATGGAGACTTGTTGTCGGCGCCCTTCGAATGCCGTTCGACAGCAGAAAAAAACTACCGAACAGCTGTCCTCGCGCTGGGACATTTCTCATTCGTCGTCCGCTGATGTCATGCCCGACTTGTCGACGGTATCAGAGTCAAGTGAATACACACAGGCACACACTGGTTCAAAGTTGGGGGCCAAATGGCGGAATAGAGTGACAAATTGAAAGCCGTTCCTGATTCATCGCTTATCCATCTCACTTGTAGGATGGCGGGCAACAAACGTCTGATCGTCGTCATCGCCCCGGTCCTTTGTTTGTTTCCTTGCTCAACTCGGCCACTGAACGAACGTCAAGGAACACAGTACCAGCATTCTTCCGTGATGCTGTCGCCGTTGCGTTGGTAATAAGGTTAACACCGGTAATTGTTTGGCGTCCACTTAACCGGCATTATCTCGCACGTTTAGTTGTGGAGATGCCCGTCTGCGCCCGGGTGGAGCACTGTCGTGTTTGATTTATATTACATAATGAGCGCTGATGCCATCCAAACCGATTTCCACCACCACCCCCCTCCCAAACGCCAGCCTCTCCCGTGTGTGAATGTCGCGGCCTCCTGACTGTCGAGTCAATCGATACAAAGAACCAACGTCATACCATCTATTCAGAAGGTGTAGCTTGCCTGAATGAGCAGAGCATCGATGCATTTATCTCGCCTCAGCTTGCCTGTTGATAATTTGTTTAATTTATAACACAATGCATAGGTGCGCATTCGACGTTAATCACAAAGCCAGTACGAGATTAATGTGGATCGTGATACCTAGTATACCCCTGGCCTAATAGAAAGATAGGATAGTTTTGTTTTACTGTAATTATTATTTCAATTTTATACGTAATTTAAAATATTTCGAAACTTTTGTGCTGTTTTAAATACCTAGTAAATACCCTTTTTTTGAGGGGGGGGGGACGTGGAATTGTCTCATTTTGTTTCCCTCTTAAATATTTATTTCAAAATAATTATTCCCTTATTTCCTTATTTAAAAACCCTATTTGTATTTTAATATTTACCTAGATGATGGACGTCGTATATAGACTATCTTTGTTGTAGATCCTGTATGGGCTCAGTTTACTCATCCATTAAGCTTTGAAGTGTTTCAAATGTTACCATTTTTTGTCGTTGTAAAGAGACGGCCATCACTGGCCGCCGTAAATGCTACAGGTTCGGGCCGTTAGCGCGACGTGGGCGTTGTCAAGGAGGAGCGCCGGACGCCAAAGCCGTTGATCTGTAGATCGGGATAAGCCGGACATTTTACCACGGCTGACACACGACAGGCCAGTTGTTGTTGGGCTCTCGTCTTGTTATGGATATCTTCACACAAAGCCGACGCGAAGATATTTGACGAGTACGCGTATGCGGCTCGCTAAGCTCGCTCGCTGGCTAGCTAGCTATAGAGCTGGCTCGATCGCTTGCACGGCTTCCACCTTCATCCGTTTTAATCAGCTTTGCGCGCGCCTAGAGGTATAATCTCCCGATGACAAATGTAGACAGGCTGGGTAAACGGCTCCAGCCTGTCCCAGCTATCTGGCAGTCGGGCTCCAGTCTGTTGAATAACACCAGCCGCGCCTCGCCGGGCCAACGGAGCCGAATCCACCCCCCGCCCGCCTCCGTCTCTCGTCGGACTTGATCCCGTGTAATAGCCCGCCCGTCGGGCCACCCGGGGGCTATTTCTCTTGGATTTGCGCATTCCTCGCAGCATTTGCCACTATCCCTGCCAGTTGTCAGGGAATTAAGGGCATTGCTTTGTGAGGATTTCTCTCGGCGGGGCGGCATAGGTGGATTGCGACGCCGATGGCGGAAGATGTTTAGCGTCGGTCGGTGTGCCGGGGCACGCTTTCGAGGACTCGCCGCCGCGCGAATGGCATTTCATTGTTATGGCTGATCCGGCATTAAGCCGGTCGCGCTTAATCAGAGGCTGCGGCGTCGACTGTTTTCAGCCGTCCTCAGGAACGTGGAGAGTTCATTGTCTTCCTGATTAGGTGTCATGTCTGCTACTGGTCGAGATCGGTCTGGTCGCGCTGGCCATTCCTACGACTGTTTCTTCCTAATTAACAAATGCGGATCTTAAGGGCTCTCTCCATACCCCTGCTTATCCCTCCCCCGCCCCTCTCTCTAGATACAGGCTCCCTGCCGATCAGTGGATCCCGACCGACAGAATACCCGGTTTAGACATCGGCCACGTCTTGTCCAACGCCCATCGACCGATATGTATCCGGTGTTTATGCGATTTAGCCCCTTGCCCTTGTAACAGGAAACAGTGGCGGCGTAAAATAATGAGCCCTCCATGGTCAATTAGACTAGGTTTAGGCTTAATGTTTGGTCAGGGTTAGGATTACAACCGCCGTCAGATGATGATGATGATGGTGGTAGTGGTGGTGGTGGTGATGATGTTGATGATGATGATGATGTGAGTAATAAATAAGGATCAGGGATGCATGCCGTTGGTTGCATACTGTTGCTGGTCATTCCCGGAAAGATGACATGACAGGCAGGCATCCAAGCACGCACGCATACTTTCATATCTATATTGCATACATATATACATAATGACAAAGTAAACCTGGATAGAAGGCTGTAATCTCAAATGATAGATATTAATTATCTATGTACTTGTTAATAATGGCGGAGCGTTGCGTTGGCACAGTGGTTAGAGCACCGCGCTGCAACCCTCCAAGCTATGGGTTCGAAGCAGACTCGTACCTGATTTTTTTAAATTTCTTTCCTTACTGAGTCGCCCATATGTCGCAGGCGTGACTAGCGCCGAGGCTAAACAACTTAAATAAAATCAACTCAACCAGTTAATAATGTCCCATCTTATCACTTATTTATCATCCATCACTCGTCGTTTCAGGTGACCCGATGGGTTCGCAGGTATCTCTGTCGGAGCCTTTATCTGTACAGACGTCCCAGTTCTATTCGAGTCTCTGCAGCGACAGCGATAGTATCCACTCTCGCGGCTCCACCGGCAAGGTCTCTCCACATACCGCCAAGGCCAAAGGTCAGTGTTCGGGTTGAAGGTTCTCAGAACCGATGTGTTCTTTGTTTTATATAAAATAGTAATATTTATTTATGTTGATATGTTACACACCTGTATCATCATCAGCTGTTAATATTCTCGATACTGAAGATGGTATATTGGATATTGGTAAAACAAATTTCTGGTCGTCATTTCTCTGATTAAGATTTGGTTGGGACGTTTATTCTCATTATAAATTGGACATAGAAATTGGTTTATGGGGTTGGTTTTTGTTGTTGTTGTTGTTGCTGCTGCTGCTGCTGGTGCTGATGATGATGATGGTATAAAGTATACTACTGGGACCTGTTGGTGTCGTAATTGGGTTAAATTAGAACTATTATCGACCAAAGTACATGTAATACGAGGTAAGTAGTAGAATATAGATAGACATTGCATTGGTATTTATAGACATCATCCACTAATCTGTGCATTTTGCTTTGTGCACGCACTCACACACACACTCACTCACACACACACACACTCACACACAGCGATGCCTACACACACTATATATTGCCGTGTTGAATAATTCCCACTGTATATATTATGCCGCCACTAATTGCATATCACCGATTGAATCCCGACATTGTTGTATAATTCTAATTATGTTCTATACTGCTTTAACCACAGTGTCATTATGTATAGGTGTTCGTGTTGGTGGCTGATGTTATGTAATGCTCTGCTTTTTTTTAACTTGATCTGCCTTTGTCTCAGCAAGTATACGTAAGAATTAAGACCTCTTGCTTTACAGTTATTATTTGTTAACTTGTCAAATATGTGCTATTCTGGGGGGGGGGAGGTTGTTTTCTATGTATATTTTGTCTCCCGTCATCATTTCAGATGGCGAGAAAGATGTCTGTTTGGTTGATAGTATTTTCCATGATTATTTACTCAGGCATAAATTAGTCATCAACGAATTGTTCGCTATTTTTGGAAACCGAGTGTCGTGTCCCATGTACATATACACGTACGCAAACAAACGAACGCGGACTAACACGCGTCTGTTCGCACGCGCACACACACATTGACATAAAACCATTAAACACCACATGTAATTAATGTATACGATAGGATGTATATATTTGGAAATTGATGCGTCACTGAGTTATGAGATAGTTGTTTGACAGCAGTCTCCGGTACTTAAGTCATCTTAATATGGCATTCATCTCCGACACGATGTCTTCGGTGTCGTCCTTCTCTTATGGAACAAAAAGTTGGCCATGTTTACGTACGTTCCATAATTGAATATCGTCGTTCAGCAGACACGGGAACGAGCACGACAAACGGTAGCACGTCTAGTAATAATGTAAAATATCAAACATCGGTCCACCCAGTACTCATTATACGTGGCGCGTTTCGAACAACAACAAAAACTATAGGATGGTGGGTTTTAATGGTCAATTCTTTCGTGTGACGGATTTATCCCAACTAAACCAGAGCCTATGGTAATGAGTACTGCGCTTGACACGTAGTGGGCCGAGGTCTCGTTTCCTCTGTGTAAACACGGTGACTGTACGTGTTTGTGTGTGTGTGCGTGTGTGTGTGTGCGTGTGTTTGTGTGGTGTGGAGAGAGAGAGAGAGAACCAATTACAAGTTATGGTCATGTCAATGTCAGTCGGCGCCCGGCCAATCTGACAACTTACCGCTCTGATTTCTGCCTCTCCCTTCCGGTGCAGGTGTGGAAAAAAGTCACATGCCGTGGCCCCTGGCCTCTATAGATACCCTCCGCCGACTGGTGGCTGCCGACCCGTAGGCTGGTGTATAGGCATAGGCACGACGCAGTTTAGTGGGCACTCTCGGTACACCGTATATTACCATCTGACCGTTCGTTCGGCCTTCTTTATGCATGTTAGAATAGTGTCGTATTAGACGTAGTTAAAGCATGTTCTGTTCGGCTAAGTTTTAAACACACCCCGTATTTCAACGCACGGACACACGCGCGCACACACAAAACACATACGCAGAGTAGCATGTCGGTGCCTGGTGGACTTTATCGGGGGTTTTTATAGGCTTTTTTTCTCCATTCACTCCCTTTTCTACCCGTCTAATTCTCTGCCGTCTATATTCTGGCTGCCTGTAAAACTGTCATTCTGTGGGCGAGACATAACTTGAGTTTATTGTGATTTACGGCGATCGGCCTTAATGAAATAACTCCACTAGCCGTCGGCCTTCGACCATCTCAGGTGTCGTATATCACGCGTAAATTACATACCTTTGTTTCGAAATGTGACATAAGCAAGCCTGGAAAGGCCCTTAATCCGTTCGGCGTTCGAGGCGACATTCCACTAGATGTGATCGATTAGGTTAATGCGGACATCGAACGCCTTCGCGGCCTTGCCGTGCCGTGCCGTGGTGTAGTCATTCGGCGTGATTGCCGATCATGAGTCACGTGACAATCATGTGACCCGTTATTGTGATGGTCGTATCTGTGTAGTGGTGGCGGTGGCGGTGGTGGTAGGTAGGTGTTTGCTGACAGATATTGTACTATGCGGAATTGTCTTTAGATCGCATACAGAATCCACACTGCCGGGTCTCATGGCAGCGTATTTATGCCGCAGTAATGCAGCACTCATTGTAGGTGTCGGCCGCTCTCACTCCCAACAAGTATCCACTACCACTACCACCACTACCATCGAGTGATTCTAAACGGGGTAACGGTATGCGGACGCGTACAACGGGAAGCTGTAATTAGTGTACTTCTCTCATGGTCTGGCGCTAGGATAGCATAGTGGATAGAGCGCTGCGCTGCAAGGCCACAGGTTGTGGGTTCGAATCCGGCTTATGCCTGTGTGTTTGTGGGATTTGTCTCTCCCTTGCGAGTCGCTACTCCGGCATATGTCCCAGGTGTGACCAATGCCGAGGCTAAACAACATAATAACAACACCAACTTCTCTGTGCTCTCTCCCGGTAAGCTTTTAGCGTTGGCTAGTTCTAGTTAACCAACTATCATATTTATGGTTCCGTTCATCGTTTTATATGTTGCATTATGTGATAGGATTAGAATGTTGTTTTTTCTCTGTTCGTTCTCTCGTTGCTGTTGTTTTACTGTCGTTGTCGTTATTGTTTGTTGTTGTTAGTGTATTATCCCGGTTCTCGTTTCGCTAGTTGTTCGTCTTGATGCTGTGGTGTGGTCTGTGCATGCTTACCTTTCTGGCCGAATCTAGGCCAGAACTAATTCATTGTAATTCTTGCGCGTATATTAGCAGTACGTGTGATGTGCGTGAAAAAAATGTTCATCGTGTCGGTGTGGTATGTCAAGGATTATATATTAATAAAACTATGATTGTATTCATTGTTTATCACTGCGCCAACTCTCTGTCGGCATTGGTGTCTTCATCACTCAGCAGTGACACATGTACACACGAAACTGTCTGTGTTTTCTTCCCATCGCTCTAACATGTCTTAGCTAGATGGTATATTAACAAGCGAGATCTCCCGATAACGACAGTCGGTACAGCTGTTGATCACTGGACGATTGGTGGCTGACATTGCCGATTGAGGCCATTAGGAATACAGCGTTAACTTAATTTGACATATTAAACGATCGATCGATGAATTCGGTAGAAAACGGGTTTTGATCGTACTCGGGTATTCGGGATCGGAAACGACGTCCAACAGTATTTCCATCCGAGTTTGTTTATTTTATTTAAATTTCACGAATAGAGTTTACGATCCGCGTCCAACGTTGTTCGCGTGTGGAGAACGGAGAACATCCGACGGCAGTCTCTTTCAATCAGCAGGATGCCCGGCTCGTTTATGGCTTTATCAATGAGCGACAAAGCTTGGCCTCGGGCCGAAGTCTATCCCCGGTCTTGTCCGCCAATCTGTTATAGAACTAAGAACTACTAAGACTCAGGACACCAGAACTAGCCCTCTGCGCTGCTGCACTATCATAACTAATCACGTCTTTTGGCGACCCCCCCCTCTCTCTATCAATCCGACATAACATGACATATATCGTCACATCGATACGCTAGCCAGATCACGAGACGCCTGCCTATTAAGTAGTCACCGTACCCGAGCCGTGTCCCGGTCATCTCCAGGTTTCAAAGCCATCGTTTAGCGTGGCCGTTTAGATATAATTAAACCAATTATCATTATTCGTTCGGCCCGGTGTCGCGTCGTGTTTCCCATCTCGCGCCGGCACCGGAGCGTACGTGCGCGTTTTGTGGAGATTAAACGGTCACCGGAGAAGACCAATCCCATTAGTAATCTCATCGTGGAAATTAAAACCAAAATCTTCGCCGCCACCTTCTCCCGCCTTTACCTGGCTCGTCGTGAGGCCATCTGAAAACGTCGTGGCCAGCTCGTCAAGAGACACTTAATCCTTTTACCGTCTTCTCCCATTTGTTTAATATCTTTAGTTACCTCGGAGAGTTCGAATCCAGCTCATTCATCTCCGTGAATGTGAGATTTGTTTTCCCATATGGCGGACGGCCGCTCGACCAAATGTCCTGGGTTTGACCATCGCCGAGGTTAAACGGCTCCACTCCGTCGCACTACTTCCCCGAGAAATGAGAGCCGTATCGTGCAGAATTGGGCAGCTTTGTTACGACGGGCGCCTCCGTGGTCTAGTTGGTAGCGCGTTGGATCACATGAGTTCGAATCTCGACGTGGGCATATCTGAAGGGTGTTTTATCTTTGACTTAGCTTCATTACCTTTGGAGGTCGCTCGGCCCATTTAGCCTATACCATGCGCACAACAATTGGCCGTAAAACAGCAGTCATCGTCTTCTTACAGCGTTCGGAACTCCGTCCTCCAACACTCGCCGATTGTAAGACGCGCTCGTCCCCAGCCACCGAGGATGCCCATCCACCATCCGTCATCAGCGGTCGGTTCCTCGGGTGATATCCGATTACCTACATTGTTTTTGCGGCATTCGATTTCATAATTACGGCAGTATTTGGTTCGCTTAGCGCATGAATTAGCCCATTATTGGATTAAACAATTTGCGAGAGATTGCGTTCTCGTTTTTCCCATCTCTATACGATCCTCTAGGCGTTCGAGATGTTTTATTGTTCGATTTGTCGGACGACCCTTCCACGCCGTTGTTCCCTGCGCTCTTTTTGATAGCCTATATGGCAAGACCTTTCCTAGAATAATTACTCGAGAAGTTCGTCGAATTCAACTTGACCCGAAAACGAAGTTATAACGTCCTTAAAGTTGTCACTGGCCGTATCTAAGGAAGCGGGATTTGCCCTAACGACCTTGGACGATTTGGATATTCTTTTTACATATATCGCTGATGGACTTGGGGGGGGGTGCTTTTTCTGTTCTGCTGTTAGATTTCGAATTCGGCCATTTCTAATCGGTCAGTTGAAGCCTAATGCACGTTTGTCACTCGTGTCGGTGTTATTCCCGGAGAACATCCTAGTTTGGTAACACCTTCACACTAGTCAGTCTAACTGCTTTATTCTAACACCACTACCTGTCGCCGTAAGCCATCGGCTTTTACTATTAATGGTAACGATGGTGTCTTGAAGGTAAATATCAAAATGTGTACTGCTGGATTAAAACAGTTTGTTACGAGAATGAGCTTACGGTGGCATGTAATTATTTTATATAAGGCTTCAAGGTGTGTGTGGGGGGGGGGATGTGCGTGCGTGCGTGTGCATGCATGTGTTTGTGTGCACTGGTTATTCGCCGAGCATGCCTGCTTTAGATGTGTTATTTAGATGATGTTTTGTCGGTAGCGTTTGGTTGACTTTAAGTTGACACAGTACAGTAGAGTAGAATCCAGGTTTGTTGACATCCCGTTGACACCATGATCACCATATGGCCCATTTGTTGAAGACTATTGGATGTCTCTCAGTCAACAAGCATCTGTATGAAGTACCCACCCAGCCGTTATCTGCAGTGGATCTGCAGTTTGGCTTTCACGTATCCGTCGAAGTGTTACGTACGGGTTCCCGAAGTCCGATGTCTGATCACGAAACAAACGAGCCCTTCAACTTGGGAATGCACCAAACTGACTGGACGAGTTTAGGGCTAGCTTTAGGCTGATGTATTTCAGCCGATCAGCGGACCCCCCTCCCTTCCTGATTTGTGATCTAACACTATCCAATCTCACCCATCCACCCCATCCCACGCCACCCCCAGGCGATCTCTCATTTTTGGTTCCATTACTCGAGGATAAGTACTCGTTTGACGACGACGAACACGCTGTTCAGGTGTGCGTCGATCGGTCGGTGTGTTAGACGAGGCCGGATCAGTTACGTCGCCATCCAGAAGGTGCAAATCACCTAGCCTTAGCCCGTCGCGGCTCATTATGGAATTAATGGCTTCTCTAACAGTAATCCAATCCTACCATTAGTAAAATAATACGCCGCCTTCAGATATGTGCCCCTTATAGAAGTGGATTCCACTGTACTGTATCTGTACCGTTTCGAGCTAAATTTGTTAAAGCTTTCTCAGATTTTGTCTGCGTTAGTAAGTGCCGTTCTCTAGCTTTTATTGTGTATGATATCACGCAGTGTGAGTGTATACTGTACTCTCTCATAGCAAATTAACACCAATAATTAATCTCAGTTAGAGAGCATACTTAACATGGGCGAATGGTAAAGGCAGGTTCCTTATCACTGTGCGATAGTTATGTGTGCGTGCATCAGTGTATTTATGTAAGTAATATATATATATATATATATATATATACACACACACACTTTTTGGTAACTAATTAGGAATGTGTTTGATATAATAGTTAAGTTTTGAATTTACTCAGTACAGTTCATTACTCACTTGTTTTGTATTTCCGTGATGAGTTATTCATGCTCAGTTAACCATTTTGCCATTCATCTTTAATTCTGTATCTTGTCTGTGGTGCCATCTGGTGGTAGAATTCTAAAGTCTTCTTCAGCTTAGTGATTTGGCCATAACGAAGCTATGATTGGAGCGGCCAGATGTAAGGTGTATTAGTCATCAATCACTGTTGTCATCTACTGTAAAAAAAATAGTACTGATTGTACTCATTGATTGTACTCGATTCTAAACATAACAGATACGCTAATCCAGACTTTACGATACTGTACAGCATTATTGTACGCTAATGTTAGTAATGGTATGTTCTTCAGCAGGTGGTACCACAGCAGTAATTAGATTGTCATTTTCTCACTTATACAAAATTTATAACTATACTTAACATCTGCAATTAATCCTTGTAATTTATTAACACTGGATTCTTTTTATTTTTCCCCACAGCTGAAAACTCATTCCAGCGACGTCTTTCATTTGGCAAGAGCAAGAAGTCAGTCAGCAAACAGGCACACCTCCAGATGGCAGCACAGACCACTATCCAATTGGCAGCACCAGAGTCACCAAATGTTGCAAAAAGCAAAAAGTGATTTGCATTGCAGAGTTGTTGGCTTGCTGTGATTCTCTCTGCCTAGAAGTGCTGCCTGCAGATATGAGAAGTTTGTGATTACTGAGCTGAGACATTTTCTAAGTGTTGCCTTGATCTGTGTGACTAAATGTGAATTAATTTTTTTAATCCGGTGTGGTATAGAGTTGAGCCATTTTCAGTTGTTGCACATTGATAAAGTTAAAAAGCAGATGCAATTTTGTTTGAATATCAACTTCAACGCATCTCTAAATGTACATGAAATCGCCTTGCTACACGTTGACCGCCAACTGTGTGTTGTCTACCTTCAAGCTTGATAATGAATTTATTTTGGGAAATAGGAGCCAGGGAGGTTGTGGGAAATGTTCCTCGTTAAAATTAAGAATTGGCTGAATGATTAGCTGTAGTTGATCAGCATTTGTATCAGCTTTGTGGTGTTCTTCTCATCAGAAGATGTACTAGAACCTCAAAGGTAATATTTCAGGTGTAAGCCGGCCTCGTTAATTTTGTTTCTTTTATAATACACGAGTGTGTTTTCTTTCTGTTGATTCTTATTGTTGTTAGTGGTCATGGAATATCGTAACATTTTGTAGCAGTTTTTGGAGACCAATCTAGCGGCAACTGTTGTTGTTACTGCTGTACTGTGAGTGGTAACTAGCTGTTCACTTTGTGTGTGTATATGGGATGCGGGTATGGTCCGGGGCAGGAAGGGGGGGGGTGGTGGAGAAATCTCACGAGACAGGATTCTGTTTGCTGTTGCTCCTACGGTACGTAATCACATTCCAGTTATACCCGGGCAAAGTTTGTAGAAGTTCACTTGTACAGCACTCGTCATCTCCACAAATATTTGTCGTGGCGGCATTCCACGTGCCACTTGATAACTGATAAAGGTCCTCGTGTGAAGGAATGTCCTCCCGATTCTGGCCTAATTTTGACACTGTTAGGTCGTCATTTCATCGAAGTTTATATTCCGTTGACCCTGTGGCTCCGTGCCAGCTCCCCTTTTCTAGATGGCGCCTCAACGCAAAGCCCAGTGTGTACTATTTGGGTACATTGTTGTCATGGTTACTTTTGGTATGTGTTCAGCCGCCCTGTATCCACATACAGAAAAAATACCAGTAAAAGGATATTACACGCTATCAAATAATGGACATTGTTCAGTATCCATTAGCGCGGTCAGATTTATTATTTACCAAGTGATATTTATTTAATCCGTATTTATCATATTAAATAACACGTCAGTCCTATATTTAATGTTACTAATGTCGAATGGCGTAGTAAAGCTACTGAGTTACTTATTATTAGCAGAATACAATTGTTATTAGCATCGAGCGTCTCGTCCTTCATCCTCGCGTTGAGATGCCGAAAGATTTGGCATAACATTCGTCGTAGGACCATCCTTCTTGCCGACCAAGACGCTGTTCACGTCCTTCTGATAATGTTCACCATACGTTTCTACCCTTGTATAGCTTCCTCCAGCCTATTCCGTCTATTTTTTTTTTGTTGTAAGTCGTCTTAAATTATTAGACCCACAACCTGTCGCCCGTTACTACTTTATAGTTCTAGATTCCACTTGTTGAAGTTATGTTTCGTCTTAAGTGTACCGCACAGCGGATGGCTGTGTTCTGAGAGGAAGTAAACTCTCAGCGTTGGCCTCGTACTTTATTGTTGTGCTGTCTGTACACACGGTATCTTGTTGTGCTACATCAGCTATCAGCTGCTCCTGCATTGTGTTGTGTTGTTTGTTGATTGTCTGTTGTTGTTGTTGTTTTAGTGTTATGGTTTCTATTCGGCGTTAATGTATCCTAACAGGCTGTGCAATATTCCGCTGTCATGATTTGTACGTATATTTCAGTTGTTTGATTTCTTTTGTTGACAATACTATATGTCAAAACAGTCTCTTTCTATCTCTCTCTCTCTCTCTCTCTCTCTCTCTCTCTCTCTCTCTCTGAAAAAAGATTCACTAACCATAATTATTATCATCGTGATTTTATACCTGTAAGTAGCTCGCGACTTTTTTCTCTCTGAATTTGTACAGTAGTTGATATGTTTGTTCACGATTGTATATAATTGTATATATTTATATAGATACTGTATATATGTGTCATTCACACAAACTGTGTGTGGCTTCGTGGACCAAAATGAGCTGTCTCAAATCAGCATGTGGATCCGTGCATACGTACAGCTGTATTTTGTGTGTGTGTATGTGTGTGTGTGTGTGTGTGTGTGTCGGCACTGTCTGTGCAGATTACGGCCAATCTTGCATGAGCTGTATCTGATATTTTTCTACACACGTGCATGTTCTCAGCTTCATCACCATCATCATCATGATGATGATCATCATCATCATTATCATTGGCCCTTCATACGGTCTGACCACTCTCCCTGTCTACCGCCCTGTTTTATTATATTATTTATTACTAAAACCAAATCGTAGCCATCTTCCAAACGTGACATTGTTATTTTTAGTCAACCTTTTAATGACTGTTAACACCAACTTGTGTTTTGATGCGCTAACTCTGATGACGACGACGATGATGATGATGATGATGATGATCAGGCAAAAACAGAGAGCAGCCATTCAAGCAGATCTGTTCTTAAACTGTTTCAGTATTTAGCAGGGATGGTTCAGGTTGTTATTATCTCGTATTGACTATGTCACAGACGAGTTTAGCTTCTCTCCTATATATCAAACGGTTGTTTTCTTTCGGCGAAGATTTTAAGAACGGCGACCTTGGTGTGAACTGTCGAATGACTCATTACAAAGGGCTACTAGTGTGGAAGTGAATGTCGTATATAAGCTATTTATTTTTACCCTTATGGCTCTATCTAACATGCATGCATACGCATATATTATACATACCTACTTACATACATTCATACCTCGACGTCAAGTATCACATAGTTCTGAAGCTAATTGATTCATGGGAGTGGTCTTCCACAAAGTCGACATTCCCTTTTTTACAGGAGATTAAAGAAAACATTATTGCACTCTAATAGAATAGAAAGTTCCATTTCAAACACAAAAGCATATTCATCCTGAATAATCACTATGATAGAGTTTCGTTGTTCATGAAATAAGTAGCAGTCGGATGCAGCATAATTTGGCCGAACCATCACAAATACGGATACTACCCTGTATCACGAAGTCTGTGCTTTGACTAGTAGAATTGGTTCTTGGAATCGTATGTTTGTTTGTGTGGTTTGGAGATTTACCCCCGGCTGTCGCTTACTGAGCACAGCCTAATCTTGGAATCATAGGGGGTCGATACGTGTTTTAGCATATTTTTGTAATCGTCTTTTCCATACACATTGCCTTGTTACACTCGGTAGGTCACTGTACTATTGTCGTGTATGTACAAGGCCATATATGAGGTGTGCTACACCCGACTGAGAGCGCGTACCCTATTAACACCTTCATCGTGTGTGTACTCAAAACTTCAGCTTTAACTACTGTGATGGCATTTAAGTGGAAGCTAAACATGATCTTCATACGAAATAAACTTTACTGCGAAAAGAATACTTGCGTGTACGTATGGCTGTGGCAGCATATGTATGTATGTATGTTATTTATGTTCGTGGATATTAAAATTTTAAACAAATTCGTCTTTACAGAAATTAGATGATTTGCATGAATGTGATCCGTTTGCTAAGGTCAGAATTAATATGCACCGGTTGACTGATCTCTTGTTCTAGCTGAATAAATTAAACAATTGGCGTACGACAAATATTATATTAAGAGGATATCGAATCCATCATATACTCTCCACTTTGAATCATCTAAATTGTATTTCGGTAGACAAACTACACAATGTGCGTTTATATAGAGCTCCATGTATTCGTACAGCCAAGGAATGTATCGAGTACATTGTCGTTGTGCTACCGCCAGACAACGCACACATCATTCACACGTTTTCACAAAATGGGCGCACGACAGTCACCCCCGCCCCTCCTCAAACAATAAAAAACCATCATCTGTCTACTAGTTTTTTACCCGCATTCGCGATAACAGAAGTACTTCGGACCAAGTTGGCGGTCGAGTGCTTTAGCCTCACACACCCAGACTTTCCTCGGCAACGGCTTATGGGACAAACGAACACAACAAAGGCACGTCGTCCGAAATGAATATTGTTATTTTAAAAGCAACCTCGCTCAGTCGCCTTTACGCACGCACAGAAAGGGGGGGGGGGTGGAGGTGAAAATCTTGGAACAGGTTTTTCCATTTGGGAAATGATTGGTCTTTAAACGGAATTCCCAGTCTCCAATTCCAATGCTTCCGGTAAACGTTTGGTGAACTTGTATCAATGTCGTGGCAGAAATAATAGAGGCTACGACACTAGGAAGTGTGATGGATGTTTTTGTGGAAGATATTGAAAATGTCATCCCCACTCCACCGCCACCCACCCTCCTCTAAATAATACCCACAACATCAACAAAGCAAATGATGGCAACCGGTTGTTCGTTTTTTTCTTCTAAGGTGTATTACGCACAGGAACCTTTTTTAATATATTAAGATATCAAAGCTGTGGGTACCTGTTGCATATAAAGGCGTCAATCTCCGGCTTACTGTTAATCGGCACCAGCCAATGTAATGGCTGGTTAATCCCGACGTTCTATTGTCCTAATACAGCGGTCTTCGGGTAGCCATAGAACATCGTCCGCCACCGACTGCTCCAGGCTGATGAACGGACTTCCATGGTCTCCGTACATAATTAGATGTCTCCTTCGCCCATCTGCCAATGGCTGGGCTACGTCTCGGCCACGAATCTTTGTCCTCCTGCCGCTGAATGGTGCGGGATCCGGGCAGTCAGTGCTTGCGGGGGTAAAGGCGGCCGCGCGTCCGCCCGCTCCTCGGAATAACGGGGGCAGGCCACCGTCCGACTCGCTGTATTTGGTCGGGGATGGTGACGGTTTGAAGAGGAGCCGACTCGGAGGCAGTCGGTGTCATGGCTGTGGAGAGGTTGATTCAATTAGCCTGATTGCTATCGGCGATGGCCTCTTAAGGCTGGAGCCGATGGTCACTGATCGCTGACTGTTGGCTGAGATTAGCTGCTCGTCTATAGGGGAGATGCTGACACTGTGCTCGCTGGCTCAAAATGCTCCCCCACCCTCTTTTCTAGTCCCCGTAATTGTTAATGTCCGCCTCACTCACTCACGCGCTAACCTACTCACTCGCTCGCTCTTTTTCTGCCACCTTTTCATTCTGCTACAATAGCAGGCTCGCAAACCTTCCCCTTTCCTTCATCATTCACCAATTATCTCCTCTCTGCCCTCTTTCGAACTGTCTCACTCACTTTCTCCTCTCTCCCATTACCCCTTATCTCTCTTCACAACTATTCTCCATCCCACTCTCCCCCCCCTCCCCCATCACGCGCAAGCGCGCACAAATTCTACGCGATACAAATCCGGATTTCGGTGATGCTGCGTGCCCTCGAGACAGAATCGACTTAACAGTAACACCACTACGCACCGCACCCGCTACCATCACCAGCACCACCATCAGCAGCAGGAGCAGCACAACTACCGGCACCAGGAGCACCATCGGCAGTAGTGAGCTAGCCTTCTACTGGTTGATGTCTGTAAGAAGACCTTTAAAATGTGACGGGACAAGTAATTACATTAGCAGGGTTTTTTTTTCTTTCTTAGCTCGTCCATTATGTTAACACAGGCCGGCGCTGAGATGTCGTCGCTTCTTTGCATAGCATTACAAACATCCGCTTAAGTTGCTATCCTAATTGGTGATAATATGGGCTGTCCTGGGGCGGACGGAGGGGGAGGGGGGCTCGGTCTTCACCTTAAACTGAAAGAATATACCCCGTGGTGTACTAACAACGGGAAAATATACTCACATCTAGCATTCACTTAAATAAATTTGTGTGTGTGTGTGTGTGTGTGCACGCGCTCGCGTTACATACATAAATACATATATAGGCACGGAATTTCGTGATGTTATTGAATGTCGGTGACATTTTACGACATGCTATCTACACGAATACGAAATAAAACATATATATATTTTATAATATACTTAAGTATTATTAGTTTGTGTGGATGGATCAACGGAAAATGTAGGTTTGTACATCAGCATCCATTTATCAATTGGACGCTTTATTGCCGTCTCCTTCAATCCTGACAGCTATCCATTTCCGGTTCACTGAATCTTGTGTGCGCGTGTATTTCTATATGTTCAGTAAATAAATAATTACTTATTTACTTACTTTCTCTCTCTCTCTCTCTCCTATATATATATATATATATATATGTGTGTGTGTGTGTGTGTGTGTGTGTGGTACAGTTAATCTGTATAATCAGGTAACATGTATAATACCTTAAATATTCAGGTAATACGTCCATTGCTAACTGAGATTGAATACAGGTTACCTGAAAATTTCAGGTACTCTACATATTACCTGATTATACAGATTAACTGTAACATATATATATATATATATATATATATATATATATATATGTAATCTAGATGTAATAAAGTGTCTTTAACCTTTCAAATGCATTATACATTGATACCCCAATAAAATATATCAAACACCCATTTCAGTATTTGCACGATTGAAATTATTTATCGATGAAAGCAACCTTGAACAGGTGAGTTCACACACACACACACGCACACACACACACTGCATTCATCGGGTTTACATTTCAGCGTCTTAAAAATAGAACATGCAACAGCCTACACAGACACAACATTCGGCCAGATTCAAACCAATTTTCACAATACTGACACCTCGAAGACCAATCATCCCAGTTTGTTTCCTCGCCAGCCTCCGACTAGCATTCTTCGGCACACTTCCTGTGTTTACGACGTCGCGGAAAACGGATCGGGCTAATAATCGCCGGCAATCTTCCGAAATTATCCCGTCATACCTGGACAGCGGGCGTACTTCGGCTCGGTTTGAAGTTGGCTTTGAACGAAGGCCAAAGATCAGAACGACTGCTCACTTCAAAGATTCCGCTTCCCGGTAAATTGTCGTCGTTTACGAGCGGGAATGGTGCTAATTCGTCGAAGCGGCTCGTCCTTCTCACAATTTAGCGCCTCGCGCCTATTACCATAATTGTCGGCCGCGGCGCCGTCCCCCCACCCAACAACACCACCGCCGCCGCCGACCGATCCCCGTCCCTCCGCGGTCCGAGAGAGCGTTCTGTTCGGCGTTTCTTTTACCGGGGTCTCGTGTCAAAGAATTCCAGGATATTTGATTCTCGGCTAAAGACGGACGGTGGCCGACGATAACGATACCGAGCCGGCTTCGTCGACTGGCAAATTACCTTCATCAAGTCGGACGCGTCTCCCCGGCAACGAAAACATCACCTTCGCAGTTCGTTCTCGGCGAGTCTATTTCGCTCGGTTTCGAATTACCACCTTCCAGCAAAACGTCGAAATTGTCGAAATCAACAAGGTGACTGGGATCCGCCGTAGGGATAGATGGGAGGGGGTGAGGGTTGGCGAGCGGTCGGGCGGTTGAACGCGAAAGCGCGCGGACCGCCACCCGGGAAGCGGAAATGGGAAAGCTCCGGAAGAACGCCACCAGCGAAGGAGCCCGATCGACTTCCGCCTGGTGGCGGATCACACTTGGCCGACGCTGGTCGCATGAAAAATACATCAACTAAAGAGCGAGGGGACGGATGGCCGCCCTTCCGTCGACGTCAACACTGACGTCAGCTATCGAAATAGCGAACTTCTCGGCATTAGCATTTCGGTCGGGGAATCACGCGACGCTCACTCCTCAGCCGGCTCACGACGACCGTACCCCCCACATCGGCCTAGCTAGGTGGCGCCACCGTCATTAGCCGTGAGAAACTCCTAAGTGGCAAGGTAAACGCCCTCCGGTCTTTTGGCTTCGTTGTTTCTCTTTAATCTTCGACGGATCATCATCACCTGTAAGCCGACGATCGTCTGTACCTGTGCCGTGTGTTTATCTCCCGAAGCTGGACAGCGGACTGGAATCGTTTCCTGGTAGCATGCCAAGATGCCGCCACCGTCGACGTCAGCCGCGACAATCGCGGGTAACGGGGTCGAGTTCGGCGTCGAGCGGCGGGCACGCGATCCGGCCAATAACATCCGTCCACGGGCGGCCGAACGGTCGTTGTTAGCCGTTCGAACGCGTCAAGCGTCAAACAAGGAGAGAACTGTCGTCGAACAGCGTCGACGTCATTGTCGGCAAATGTACGCGACCTCGTCGTCGTCGTCATCAACGTTAAGAATCGCGCCATAAACTATTGATTGCACGTGCGGACGACGTGAAATATCGACAAAACCGTACTTTGGCTGTACTTGATCTTAACGTTGGCAGGTTGTCGGCGTTAGAATGACGCAATTAACAGTGTTCTCCTCGGTTAATAAAATCCTTGCCACTCCGTAGACGCCAATTTTATATCCGAGACACGTCCTGGCAAGTCCCGTTTGATCGAAGTTTAGTGCTATACCGCGAGTGCATAGTGTGAAAAATCTTTGTGTCCATAACGAAATTGCCGACAGGGCATGACACAATGGATAGAGTACTACAATGGATACTCTGGTTCGCATCCTGGTGTTAGCTGGATTTCTCGGATGTTTTCCTGGGGGTCGCTTCTTTCTTGGCCATATGTCCCAGGTGTGACCAGCGCCAGAAACAAAACGAAGTATTCTCCTAGTTGGAATTTAAGAAAAAAACTAACCTATGCATAAATTTCACAATAATGTTAATGGCTTGACATCTAAATGATAAATCTCACTCAATAAGCCACATTTATACAGTAGGAAAAAAATAGGCCAGTATTGTTTACAAATAAAGTCAAAATTCGACGGGCTATGAAGATAATGAGAGTGAATGGAACGAGAATAAAAGGTTGGATATTAAACAATAGCAGACGATAGCTGTCTCCAGAGCTCGGGCCTGAAATGACAAAATTCGGGTTAAAGTTTTTGTTGTAGATAGGATACTTTGTTATATTTATTTTAGTTATATGATATCAGTTGAAGCCATTGCCATTCTATTAGATAACTAATCGAGTTATAAACATTTATCATCTTCGGCTAGTCGACCCGGCTCTGTCTTCACAGATCCTCGATCAACGGCCGAAAAACGAACCGGCCAATCAGAGTCAGTCTTATCTGTGGGGGAAAATCCAAATGACGTAATTTGTATGCAACCGGATGTTGATAAATCAGTGTTATTGTTTTCTCGGATTTTAGCGCACAGTTCTGATAATTACAAGAAAAATTTACTCGGTGTGTGTATAAAGCATTGATCTCGCTCATTTATATCGTCTTGCGGGTCAGATCGGTTGGTCTAACGATTGTAGAACCAGCAGGTTTCGATGAAAGGGTCGACTCCATTTTTTCATAAACGGTGACAAATCTCATCAAGTATTAGACAAATACATGTTTGACGTTAAAATGCAGGAAACTAGCTGATGATGATAATGATGATGATTGATGTTTTACGGCCGTTTTAGTGCACATGGTAAGCTAAATGGGCCGCCAAGCAAACGAGCTGAAACTCTACTAAATTAATGTTAGAATTTGCTGTTTAGGATCTGGCCAAAGATAGTACACGGAGTTTGAATCAATCTCCGACGCCACGTACGTCACGCCGCTAGCGCCTCTACTGAACGAATCGGAGATCATTTCGACATTCCGCGCGTCTCCAGAATTGCCCCCGAAACGTCCAGTTTGATATAGTTTCAAGTGGGTCATATTAACAAAAAGACATTAATTCGAACCTACTTGGATCGTGAGATTTCCGTATACGAGTCTTGTTCCGAAATAATAATAATAAAGTGTTACTCGTCGCCCTTAAGGTGGCATACCGTAAAGCTGGGGAATCTGGGTTCGAATCCAATATTGTTAATAGTTTGGCTCAACTACAAACGAGTGTCTGGTTGAACAAGACCGCTTCCGATCGTTGGTTATGCGACAATTGGTCGACAACTGGAACAGGAATACTCCCCGGGATGCTGAAGCTAGCAGAGAATTACAGATGGCAACCAAGTGCGATAGCGAAGCTGACACAGAGTACTTGACGCATGGAACTTAATCGGTGAACATCGGCTCGAATTCCATCAGCAACTCTTGAAGGCGTATTGGGGGGATTAACGATCTATAATCCGTGGGACATTGTCAATTTGTTTTCCCGGTTTCCGGATCTCTAGTCGATTAGCGAAAGACACCGCGTTTTTCAGATGGATGGATTCCTTACGTTTCGTGATCTTTAAATACAAAACTTATATCCGATATGGTTCCTCTTCTGAGTCGCCGAAACCTCGCGACCACTCGCAGGAAGATCAGTAACGAAAGTCGGAGCTCAAATATCCTTAGGGGAGGGGGTCAATTACCAGAATGTTTCACATTCCTTGGAAAGTTTTAATGTCTCACTTTAGAGGAAAAAAAGGGCGAGTGAAATGGTGGCTCCATTTAACCATCCCCGATTTCGTGAATGGAGAAATTAAGTCCTGAAAAATGTCGATCCCTTTACGGGATTATTTGTTGCTGCGGTATTACTTGATTGTTGGCGGTATGGATAAACATCTTTCGGTGCCAAGTGCATCACGTTTAACCAGCAGACGAGCTGAGGTCAAATTATGTTACCAGGCGGGAGATGGAGTTCACAAATCTTTGGAATACGTTCACGTAGCATTTCTCCAGGGTAGCCATTAGCTTTGTTTTTCTTGGTCAGGACGTATCGAATTAGTCGGTGCTAAACCTAGCCACGATAACCCCCTTAAAACCGGAGTTCAACGTGTCCTCGTCGACGCGGTCTTCCATGAGCTCGTGGCAAACATCGGGATACAGCGGTGTCGCATTCGGTCATTAAGCAGCGCCACCTATTGTTCGTTTGCCACCGGCTGGAGAGTATAAGCGGATTGTGTTCATTCTGCACGTGTTTGCTTACCTGGTGATGGCACGTTTTCGTATCATCGGCTACGCCGTGATCGTAATACCAGGTCACCTGACCATTTATGGTCGTTTGTCTGACGTCATTATCGCCTTCTTTAACCGTTGGCGTGTACCGTCGAGGTGGCCGCGGGGTTATGCGGGTTGGCAATATGGATACGGAGGTGTTAAGCGATCCAGTCCTGGACAAACGTGTTCCGTGCGCGCGCGCTCTCTTCCCTTCCTCGGATCCCGTTACACGTCGCGATCTCGGCTCCCCGGGTCATGCACTCGATGGCCATGCTGATCTGCGCCCACGTGTGGCCTCACTGACGCGCACTCGCTCGCCGACACGCCCACGCTCGCCTCCGTGCTGACATCACTTCCCGTTATAGAACAACGCGCAATCGTATCATCATCACCATCATCATCATCATCATCACGAAAGCGGTACATCTGCCCGGGGTCAGATGAACAGATGAAGCGACGACAAAACGTAAACAGATGTACGTCTTGAGGAGTTATCGAGATTTTTATTCTATAAAAGTGATGTTAATTAAATCGATAATAAACGAGGCATTTATAAAGGTAGAGTGTCATTTCAGATCACTCTAACTACTCAATGGCTTTTACTAATTAGTACATCAGAAAGGACAGTTTTCAATTTACGTCTTTTGGTCGGCTGTAGTGTCATGTGTCTTACAAGAAGCAACAAAAACGAAGTAGCATTAATTCACTCACTCACGCATGCGCGAACTAATACACCGAACTCATTCCATTCACCGAACTGCAGACTCACTCACTTTGCGACTTTTCGCTTGATATATAAAAGTCCTCAGCACGTTCTTTAGCCAGTTCGTTATAAATGGTCGTCGTACGCTGTTTTTACGTAACTCTATTTAGTTAGGTTTATTATATAAATTAAATATTACTGATAACGTATATCTGGCTGATAGTCCACGTCACAACAAAAATCGAGAAGAATTTCAGTTGAAAATGCTTGGAAAAGACTGAACGTTCAGCTTCTTGGTGATGAGTCCTCATTAAGGAAACGCGTGATGCATATTCTTGTGTCTCTGCTCTCAAATTTGACTAATATTCCAGACATAATTGGGAATGTCGTATAAACTCGACTATAATACGACTGACACTGTTTTATGTGGGATTGTTAGAGTGACTGATCTAAGTGTGATCACGTTTTGTGTACAGTTCGAATGATCCTGGACTGTAATGCTAAACTGATTGGTTTGGATAGTTACCATGGCCTTAGATGACAGTAAAAACACCTTTAAGGGATATTATTATTAGTAGTAGTAATAGTAGTAGTAGTAGCAGTAGTAGTAGTAGTAGCAGCAGCAGCAGTAGTATTAGTAGTAATGGTAGGAGTTATAGTAATTGTAGTTGAGATAGTAATAATAACAATATTATTATTATTATTATTATTATTATTATTATTATTATTATTATTATTATTATTATAGCTCGACAAGCATAGTTTTAATTGCATATTTTAGCTGTTTTTATTGATCCAATAATAAACATTCAAATATCGATTATGTCAATCATACAATTATGATGAACTTTGTGCTATATACGTCACTATAACGCGTAGATAGCACGGAGTCCACGTGACCACCCTGATCCTGAAAGCTCCAGAACGGAACTCTCAGTTCGGTTTTTGGCCGACACTCCGTCAAAGTCCGTGTCGAGCGACGGCGCTAATCTCGTTGCGAACGTTATTATCGTCCAGGTGGGCGATATATGGGCGAGCGGAAGTTGGCTGCCATTTCGTTTTTTGCCTCGTCCATTGTTAGCGTTTTTTTGGCCGGCGGCCACGTGCTGACACTGTCGCTAATTTGATGAGCGGATCCCGGATCTGGTCGCCTTTTGTGGCCGCCGTTTGTTCGCGCGTTTTTGGCCGATCGCCGCTCCGGAGTCCGTACGGCGACGTCCTTCTGCCTTCCGGGCCAGAGACGGGGGGGGGGGGTTGTCAACCCCCTTCCCTCGCCTCCACTCACCAAACCACCCCCCCTCCACCGGCGGCGACAGAGGAGATTCCCAATTAAGCTGAGCGCCGCCGTGTATAATGCCTGGTCCGGCTGACAATCAGACGACGACCAGTCTGACGTCAATATGACACAAAGCCGACTCGGGGACAAACGGCGGAAGAGCGCTGACGTCGAGATGACTGTCGCCGCAGGTAGGACAAAAGACGGCGTCGATATTGGCCTTTGTGCCGCGCTTCCTGTCTCCGTGCCATAAAGACGGCGCAGATTAAAGCTAACCAGCGCCCTCTACCGCCGAACCACCGATGTCGCCGGAATGACGTCCTCGGCCTCTCGGGACTCGGATGTCGGGGAGGCGGTTGTCGGATTTCAGGAACCGGATCGACGTCTTGACGCATTTCGGGGGTACGCCATCGTGCCAGTCCCGTTAGGACCATTCTCTCCCCCCCCCCCAACCCCGGAGCTACCTCACCTGAGACCAACAGGTGTGTGTGTGTTATGTTGTGTGTGTGTGTGTGTGGTCGCGCGCGCACGCACGCGCACGTGTGTGTCTGTGTATGTCCCCATGTGCGTGCGTTAACTCAGTTCGCGAGAAGGCCAACGCCACCCACACTGATAGCCGCCGGCGCGTACTCGCGCGCGCACCGACGCGGACCTGTTGCGAGAAGTCAGCGCTAACCGTTACGACATAAAGCGGCTCACGGAGCTCGTAAACACGAGTAGTTTCCGAGGCCCGGGGCCCTTTCTCCCGGCCAACATCCACCGCCCGGTGGTATGCTTTGTCGCCGTCGCCGAGGCCCTTTCAGCTGAATTATTCCGTTGGAATCAATCGGCCCTCGAATAGATTACCACAATGGCCTGAAACGTCCACCCCCAATAAGAAAATGGCCCCGAACCATTCACGGTCCCCCGTTTCGTCTCTCCTCCGCGCTCCGTGTTCGGCCATCGATGTTCCCTTTGTCGAATCGCTGAATCCGAGCTTAGTTCGAGGCCACCGTTCGATTAACATAGCACTCGTGTCCCGACGAACTATCGCATCGTTTGTGTGTTCTCACGGCGTCTCCACTCGTCATAAAGCCATAAGCAAGAAGCTTCGTCGGTCGGCCTTCCCTTGGCTTTCCTAAAGTCGACATGGCCGCAGCGGCGAAGACACGACGGCGTCGTATAGCGGTGCTTTAGCTCGTTTCCGAGGAAGTCCGACAGACGTACAGTATTTTAGATAATGAAGTCCGCGGGCCATTTCGAGTCGGACTAAATTACTCGGGGTCGGGGGGCGGCGGATTGTTGTCGCTCGTCAGGTGCGACGCCAGAGACCTCTATCGGTTGTCCGTTGCCTTTTGTTTGGAACCAAGAGATATTTCGGATTCGAAAAGAAAATACTCGACCTCCATCCACCTGCGGGACAAAGTCCCCGCGGCTCCGTGTACGACGAGAATCCCGCCCCTCCCCACCGGATACCGGAGTTCTATTCATCTTCAAAACCAATCTTCATTAGTCTTCATTCAGGTGAGAGGATCGGTATTGAAATTCCGACCGAAATGTGAAGAATAGTTGATGGGCATCTTTCCACTCCCGTCCCCCCAGGGCACCATCACCCGTTCCCTCATAATCTCGTATATCAATTTCACCAGACCGCTGCTAAACGATACGCTTTCTTGTTCTTTATCGGTTTCGAGGACGATTCTTACTCATCAGAATACTGAAATGTGACGCTCATTTGGGGACCTTCGAGTTTCCTCATCCGACACCGCCAACCCAAAACCATAAGCTATCAAACTGTGGTGCTCGATTTCATCTAATTGAAACGGTCTGTTTTAACAAGTAATAAGTACGTGTACACATCTCTTCTGGCTTAGTAGTTCTTGTACACTCGTGCAAGCATGCATGCATGTACGGGCTAGTGATTAATTGATTGATTGATTGATTGATTGATTGATTGATTGATTGATTGATTGATTGATTGATTGAGTGAGTGAGTGAGTGAGTGAGTGAGTGAGTGAGTGAGTGAGTGAGTGAGTGAGTGAGTGAGTGAGTGAGTGAGTGAGTGAGTGATGTTTTACGGCCACTTTTGTGCACATGGTAGGCTAAATGGGCCGAAGCGATGAAGCGAAGTCAAAGATGAAACACCCTTCAGGTAAGCCCACGCCGAGATTCGAACTCAGGTGGTTGTGATCTGTGGTCCAACGCGCTACCAACTAGACCATGGAGACGCCCCTGAGTGAGTGAGTGAGTGAGTGAGTGAGTGAGTGAGTGAGTGAGTGAGTCTGCACGTGCTCGTGTGCCTGGGCAGGTGCGTGCGTGCCTGCGTATTTTTAATCGTGACCGCATCCCCTTTACAAGCTTGTTCGTTTAGTTCTTTCCGTTCCATTTGTTCCACAGTTGGCGAGTTGTTGCGTGTCCGGATCCCGGTTTATTTGTATACTTGATCCGGGTGGCTGGGCGGCGGGAGACACTCGGCTCCCGAATAGTTGCTCTTATTAACAGTTGTTCTTGGCGCGATGACGATCGGGCGCTTTTCTAAAAACAATATATAAGGATCCCGGGGCGAATGTCGCCCTCTGGCGGCGAAGACGTAAAGTGTCAGACATGATCGAAGCGACGCCAAGTGATGAAAGATCGGCAACGGTTCTGATCGCATGCAAACATGGCATTCTTCCGCGGCTCCGGGTTGTCGTCGGTTAATGCGCGGGCAGTCGGCGTCGTTGTCGACGTCAGCTCCGATTTGTGACGCCCGACTGAAGACGGATCGCTTCGCTGGAATGCCCGTCAGCCGGGCGTCCGCCGGAGTGTGTGGGAGGGGGGGGTGTTGGAAGGGGGTCGAAGCGATTGGGGGAGACGCCCGCGTCCCGGGCCCCGAGCGATAATAAATGGACGAAGGATGTTCGCGGCGACTTAATGTCATTCTTATGTCACCGGGCGACAGACGGAAGTGACGTCTTATTGAAAGAGCGGGCCACGGTTATGGCGTGTCGTCACGTGAACGAGCTCGGCGCCTACTCGCCCTCGGCCTCGTTACGCTGTCCGAGCGGTTGCGTGCCGCGGAGCCGATGGCGGGCCGACTCGGTCAATATTTATAATTGTTTGTTTGTTCAACGTATAAGATAAATTGTCAATTGGAAACTCTCTATCCTAACGCCACCCCCACCGTCACCGTCCCGCTCCATGCTCTCTCAATCTCCGGACATCGCCCACGGCTAGCGTCGGGAAGACGTCGACAGACATTTGATAGCGCCGGAAGAATGGAAGATGCCCGGATCGCGTGCGGATTGCTCGCCATTCTGCCACGATCCCGAATAAAACACTTGTCAGCTTCTGGAACGTGATTTAGAGCCGTAATGGCCGACGCGCATCGATTGCCGGAGGCCGTCAGGATCGGGAGACTTGTGGCCAGTTAGCGTACAATGGCTGGATATTTGGCGCCGTACCCGGTAGACGTTATCTTATACCACTCACTCACTCACTCACTCACTCACTCACTCGATCGCACATACAGACGCACGCGCACGTACGCACTCACGCATGCACTCACTCACTCACTCACCAACCGTACATAAATACAAGCTCACAAACACACACATGCAATGCGCTCGGATGAATGAACGAGTACACACAGACACACGCACGCACGCATGCACGCACGCACACACACATACACACAAGCACGCACGCACACTATCCGGGCATCTCGGCGCTATCCATCTCCCAGACTGACGCTGGACCATTCATCCTCTGGATCGGTCGATATTTATGGAGGATGACACAAACAATACCCTTCTCCCTCCCCGTAACACGTCACCTTATACCCGGTCGGCATGCTTCCCAATTGAGAAATGACCGTCTCCGCTTTTCGCTGATCGAAACGCGAGAAAAATCTTCATTTGTTCGCGAGGCGGATCGTTTTGCCGAGAAGACGGTTAGTTGTTAGCCGTTAGCCGTTAGCCGTTAGCTCTTGTTGCTGATACAGTATTTACGCTGCTCGTCTATTAACACTGACGTGTTGTGGTCGGATACCGGTAAGGGAATTTTTATTTTGGGTGGGAGGGGGTTAGGGTGGATTTATGAAGTGTTGTACTGCCTTTGGTGTGAGTGAGTGTCCTATCAGCCCGGAGACCCGTGGACGAGATGCGACTCCGTGGGGTAGTATCCTCAAAACGTATAGGTAACTTTATTAATTTCGAACCCCCGATTCGGAGACTTCCAGAACGTCGCCATTGTGACTGAGCTGTAGAAACGTGTTATATATTGACCTTTTAGGGAATGTTATTAATGCATGAATACATACATACATACACGCATGCGTATCTGTTTACATACGTACAAACAAACATACGTACGTACATACATGCATACATACATACATATATTACATAGGTAGATACATATATACATACATATATACATACATACATACAAAGGAAGCGAAGCTATATAGATGCATGCATACATACATACATACATACGTACATACACACTTACAAACATACATACATACATACATACACTGGAACATACATTCACGCAGGTACTGTTTTCAGCGCTTAATCTCTGTGACAGGTGCTCACGTTTGTTTTAAATTAATTGGATAGATCTATCTCTTTATCTTTTTATTTGCAGTAGTTTATTGCATATGTAACGCCTGAAAATAGTTTGCTTGATGTGCCACTATTATTATTATTATTATTATTATTATTAGGAAGAAGAAAAATTGTACGAAAAACCCCAACGAAGCCTTCTGATTTAATCCTGAGCGAAAATGTTTACCAAAGCCGAAGTTTTCTTAGAGCCCGTTTTGAATATCATAGCCACAGTATAAATAACATTCATTCCATTATGTGGCTACAGGTTAATCTTTACGCTCTAGTCGACGATCACGCATCGAAACGTGCGCAAATAGAAAAGTAGATTTGCGAACACGCGCAGAAATGTACGGGAATCGACGCAGCTGACGCATGTCTCATACAGGACCGCGAAATGTCCATGCGTCAATCGGTGATGCCGAACGTTTAGAACAGTCAGGAGCGTTCAGTCGTAAACACCTCGGATAGGTGAATAGATAACATCATCATCATCATTGTCGTCGTCGTCACCATCATCATCATCATCATCATCATCATCATCATCATCATCATTAACTGAAATCAGATGTTTTTTTAACAGAAGTGAGTCAATTAAATCAATAATCAATAGTGTGCCTACAGATAAGCAGTCGGATTTTCTTCAATCTGAACCGATCCGGAAAAGTTTATGTCGTTAACGTAAACCGCTCAGAATACCGACTACCGATCCGTATGTTTATACAACATATCCGGGCTGACCTACTCGAATGCGCACGCAATCATGCGCCTATACTCGCGCACACCCTCTGACAGGCAAAATGGCACGCATTAAAGCTGAAGCAGGCTTCCTCCAGCTATCGCGGTCTATATCGAGTGATGCTCGATATATTTTTTCCCCCATCCCGGGCTGTGCCTGGATAAAATCGTCGACTGAAAGAGGAGAAATGAGGCAATTTTGACTTTTTCCCATAATTTCAATAACGTAAATTCGGTGTTCTTTGTCTGTAGCGGACAAAACATATTTATTGGTGCGCGGTGCTATCGATTGAGTGGGTGTCGTTTTTAGGGTAACAGGTGTTCTACGTCTAAGCTCAGGTTACTCTACCCCTCAAGGGGGCTCTTATTGGGGGGGGGTGATTGGATGGGGAGGGGGTGAGCTGCGTCCCGCGGGACCGGGAATGTAACAGTATGTGCTGGCGCCAATCAATTGTATAAACAGGGAAATGCATTCCTCCCGGTTGCGACACCTGGAATCGAGTGGTCTGAGACAGGTTGGATGGGTGGGGGTAGGCTTGGCGTATGGCTGAACGACGTTTAGAGGAGATGGAGGGGCGGTATTTTATCGATAATAAGATTTTACATGAGGGTAAGTACCCATTCCACCCCACCGATGCGGCAGCAGCCAGTGGCTCCCTCTCTCGGCCGATCTTCACGCATCGTTGTTCTTTGTAATGACCTAATGATGATCGATAACTCGCCAGGAGGCACGAACGTTCACCGTTGCCAGGTAACAGATTCTCTCTGACGCGAGCTACCATTGCCGATATACCATTAAATCAGCTAGATAGATAGATAGATAGATAGATAGATAGATAGATAGATAGATATAGATAGCTAGCTAGATGGATAGATAAATAGATAGATAGATATAAGATATATATATAGATATATATATATATATATATATATATATATATATATATATATATATAGATAGATAGATAGATAGATAGATAGATAGATAGATAGATAGATAGATAGATAGATAGATGGGGGGAAAGTGTGTGTGTGTGTGTGTGTGGATGGAGAGAGAGAGAGAGAGAGAGAGAGAGAGAGAGAGAGAGAGAGAGAGAGAGAGAGAGAGAGAGAGAGAGAGAGATGACGCCCTGATAGCGAACGAATGCCGTCCAAAATTGGCTAGAAATTAACGTGTCGCCGTCGGCATTATGCCGATGTTCAGACAATGACCTCTCTGTCGGTGTGAAGATACAGTGATGTTATGTTGTTTTCGGGGATGTTTGTCGCTGCCGTCGGCGCCGTTATCTCGCGCCGTTTATGGTTCGGTCGCCCCCTGGCGATCGGCGTGGCAGATAAACGGTCGGCGAAAGGGCGGCGCACCGACGGCCAATCGGCTTTCATCCCGAATTCGATCGGTTGTCTGGATCCCGAAGCGGCGTCAAAACCGTCAATTCCGGCAAGATGGCCAAGATAAAATGGGTCATTCTTGTGGTCAACGTACATGGGAATAACAAATGGCCTTGGTAACAGCATCGACGACGTCGATGCCGGCAGACGGCGTCAGTTGGCGATTTCGACGTTCTGCCAGCGACGCGCGTGCACGCGACACGGATGCTGACACGTGGTGACACGAGCCCCGAAGTAGCCGTTATCTTACCATCCTGTCGTCGGAGCGATGCGCGCCGACGGCGATGTCGTTTTGTTGTCCTTTCCGGTCGCACCCTCCGGTCTACTGGCCGCGGTCTCTCGACACGAGCAACACCCGACCACCCCTCGGGCTTCTAAGTCGTGCCCCAATGGGCCGGCGAACAATGGCCGCTTCGGCCCTTCCGTCGTGTCACCGATCTGGCGCCAGCTGGCGAAATGCGACGTTTCGCCTCATACTCCGGTCGCGACACGGATCCCCGCGGCGTTTTGCGGAGTTAAAAGTGAAATGTGGCGGAGTGTAAGACCCGTCCGAAGACCTTACTAAGTCGAGCAACCCTACGTCCTCTCCGGCCGTTGATCACCGCAACGACGGGTCTTGTTGGAAAAGGAAGCGTTAAGTCCCCCTAGCAATCTCTCGAAAGCACCCGCCACATCACTTCATTGAAGATTATCACCCCAGCCAACAGCCCCCCCCCTATGTGCAGTCAGTCATGACGCTACTGTAACACGTGTGCTCGCGCAACTTTAAAGCATCGAATTGTCATCGTGACTCATCTAAAACCGCGCCGGGGGCGGGGGGAGGGGGGAGGGGTGGTGAAGGGGAAGAGGGTGGCTTTTAAAGCAATTTATCCGATTTTTAAGCATCTAGCCGAATGAATTATCAATTCTTTTCTGGCTCAGTTCGTGCGAGGATCCGTAATAAAATGCACAATTACGTCGGCGTAAATTGACTCACCAATCTACGACCGTCGGCTCGCCAGCTCGAACAAAGGCGATTAGAGGAAATAAAATTTCACTCGAACCAGTTAAAGTCTAGAAAGCGGACGCCAATGTTTGCTGTTCCACAGATAAAGGGATGGCAGTTCAGACAAAGGATTTCTGCACTGATATAAATTGTCGCCACGATCAGGGAAACATTTTCAAGGATCAGCTCCCGGTGAACGGAATAGGTTGTCTGTCGTTATAAATATTGTATCGTACTTAATATAAAGCTCTCTTGTCTGAATTTGTCGACAAATAACCACTTCAAACCTATCTATCTATCTATCTATCTATCTATCTATCTATCTATCTATCTATCTATCTATCTATCTATCCATCTATCTATCTATCTATCCATCTATCTATCCATCTCCGCTAACACAATCAACGAATGGTCAAACGTGTTTCCGCAGCCATTTGACTAAAGACGCCACGTGTCAAAACTCCATTAAAGATAACCTTCCAATTCATTATTTCCTTTCGGGTATGGACATATGGACATGGAGACCTGACCTACAATACCACCTCTGTTTAATGATGAACTGATCTGGTCATAACCTTGTTATCTTGCACAAGGAGTTCTCTGTATATCTCTTTCGGTCAAGATATCACATCCTATAGTTCTAAAGATCACGCCCAATGAAGCACGCCTGTGGGCATGCACTGGCGTGCTTGATCTTGTAACAGGCACAGTCTTAAGAAGGTTGTGTCATCCGTTTTATCGTGACGAAGTGGAAGCATTAGGTTAACGTCACGTGCTGTAATCGTCACGCAGTGCTATAGGTTCTTGATGACGTCATCATGGCGGCTGCGAGACAGGTAAACAACGTCACTCATGTATTATTAAAAGTTAATTTCAGAGCGCTGCCCTATTCTCTGATTGATACACAGACACACATGCTGACACACGCACGCGCGAATACACAGATATGCGGTTATATGTGTTTGTGTGCGTTCCTGCTTGTAGATACGTGTGTTTTATGTTACATAAAATAAAGCCGTGGGCTCAGGTTTTCGTGATGTTTATAATTCTTACAGAATTATGATCAAACGACTACTACCTAAATAGAAAACAAATTTTATATATTAATACATATATAACGCAGCTATAACTGGAAATAAAGCATATATATCAGTACATATAATTTCTATTATGATAATAATTCTAATACCTCCGACAATAGCAGAAATAATAGTATTTTCACTCAGCCCAAAATAGCACGACTAGTTTCGGTTATAAGAAACCTTTATCAAGTGCATGTGTCTCTAATAAATATATATACCTACACAAATATTCAAGTACTACTATACATACAGACATGCATGCATGCATGCACACATTCATCACCAACAGCAAGATATATTTACTCATAAAAAGGTTTAGTACCGAAACTATTCTTGGTATCTAAGAGCATAATATCTGATATATATATATATATATATATATACGATTAAAGAAACATGGATACACGAATACGTTCAAACACACACACACACACACACACACACACACACACACACACACACACACACACACACACACACACACACACACACACACACACACACACACACATACACACACACACACACACACACACACCTGCCGGAAATAGCTCCGCTCTCCACCTTGGCAGGTAACGCGTGCTTCCCCTCCCTCTGGACATGGAATGGAAACGCACGTGACTAGACGTCCAAAGCGACATCTGTCGGAAGGCTAGGTCAAATGCGTCAAGATAGCGGCGACAAGCGGGTGGTCACGTGATGGCCACGTGCTTACCGAACAAGTGTCGGTCTTTGTTCGGTGAACGATGCCAGGGAAAATGGCTCGTAACATTTTGGAGAACAGAGCGCCCTCTATCGGTTATGGTTTGTTTAACCATCCGAATATCGTCATCCACATACTGAACGTCAGGATCGTATATGCAAATATGCATGCACGTACGTACGTGTGCGCGCACGTATGTATGGGCGCGCGTCTTTTGGCCCTCAGGACTGTTTGAAGTGTGTTCACGGGCTGCCACTGTCCCCCACAGTCCACCCACCTTCCATCCCCCGACAGGAGAGAGACGACCCGGGCAGGTGCAGCCCTCGGGCTCGTCATCCGACACATTTCACGTGCGCCAACTGGCGTGTGTCAACCCTCGGGCTTCCCCCGAATTGAATGTTCTGATTACCCCCCTCTCTCGTCCTCGCCAACATCCACCCATCCTCGACAGCCCCACCGTCGCCCCCCAAGAACCCCCCCCCTCACCTCCCCCATAAGATTCGGCCAAACCGTACTACACAAAGGATCGGTCTTCCTTAGAATTGTCGCCCATTGAAGTCTCTTCCCATTTTACTGTTAGCGCGTGTGCCTAACGGTAGATGGCGCCTTCCATGCGTGACAAGTGGACGCCATAATGAGGCTACACATCAGACGCAGACGAAGCAGCTCGGCTGATTTCGGTTTCATGATTTCGGTTAAAAAGGATGACGTCGACTTGGACAAAGACATTGTGACGGATGGCGGAAGGTCGGTCGGTCGGCTCGGCTCGGCATAGGGCGGGGAGATATGGGGGGGGGGGAGCTCTAGGAGATGTCGGTGTCGGGGGAGGTGATGGCGTCATAATGTCGTCAGCTGGAGAGGGTTATGCCGTTATGAATGGTAATTAAGACCAACCGACGAACTGGCCGAACATATTTGACGAACTGCGGCGCCCGGCATACAGGTGACGTCATTGTTTTGCTTCCGATGGTCACGTGACAACATTTCCTCTTCCCCGTCGTTGAGGTGATGACGTTGACAATGTGTCAGCGACAGTATTTATATGGCGTCTTAACCATTTATACTCTGCCGTTGTCTGAAACCGCTGAATTGTGTTGATGAAGCTGATAAGTTATAAAACATTACAATTCACTGATAGAGAATGTTTTGAAAGTGTTTGCCGTCTGGAATGTTCTTATTTCGATTGAGATGCTGATACAATAATTAGCATTTTTGATATTGTTGAAGGCTTTGTCATCACCATTTTCATCTTTACTGTTCTTATAATTGTTGTTACTATTATTATTACTAGTATTATAACTAATTATTATTATTATTATTAATAGTAGTAGTAGTGGTAGTGATATTAGTAGTAACAGTAGTATAATTTTTATGGCGCATGCCAGAATCACGCGAAATACAAACAGGGGATCATGTGATCATTAGACCACGTGTTTGTGTTGGTATGAGGGGGGGCTGCCGTGAAAATGGCTAGCTTTCCAGATGCGGCCTTTGTTGTAAAACAAAATGCATTTACACAATTAAACACCGACAGATGAGGCGAGTATGCACAAAATATTCTTTATTTTAGCAACAATAATTCTCAAGCAATAATCATCAATAAGTCACAGAATAGTTACAACTGTACATAAATATACCATATATATATATATATATATATATATATATATATATATATATAAAACATAAACATTTCAGTATCACCACACACACTATCACTTCTCATTATACAATAAATCTCTCCAGACTGTTGACAATTATCTTACAAAAATATTTCATTCTCATCATCGACATTTATCTCCATCTTGATTCAGGGTGTACAGTTCAGCCTCAGTAGAGGTTAGATATCGCGGACAATCGGGGGACAATAAAACACTATAAAACATCAGAATACTACTATCTTAATTAGTATGGAATGGAATATGACATTATTGATTAGTTGAAATTATTACTGACGCCAAAGTTTATATTATATTATATTAGGTTATATGTTGCCTAACATCTTATATATATATATATATATATATATATATATATATATATATACTGACAGTCGGTGAGAACGGATAATAGTTCAGCAGTGGATTTAAACGGTAGTTTGATTTTACAAATACTGGTCAGGAATTCATTGAAGCATGTCAGAAGCTTGGCAGGCGGTCATCTGACAACGGATTAATGTCACATGACCATTTAAACGGCGATAGATTCACACATAAAACTCCGGAACAATCGTTATGCGGTTTAGAACTGCCATATGTTGTCGCTGACTGTCGGTACTCATATAACCTAATTCTATCACTACTATGTACAGGTACTGTTGGACTTAAGGCAGCTGGAATGTTGACGACATGTTTCCGATTTGATCGCGTAAACATCTCGGAACGAAGACGAAACACCTCCTCCGAGATACAACCACGTGACCTACGAACACGAACACGATTGGATGAAGAGATGGACCTCTATGTGTGTGGTAATGTTTACCGTAAAAATATCGGTACATCGTCCATTTCCCGAGTACAATAAATAAATTGGTGGGTTTTCATGTATGTGAAGCTACACAATATGTTTTGATCTTTGGCCAATAAAAAGATAAGAAGAGAGAGGAAATTGGCGAAAATTATATATATATATATATATATATATATATATATATATATATATATATATATATAATATAGATAGATAGATAGATAGAAAAAGAAAATGTCATTAGGGGGACAGACAACAGCTTACTATACGGAGGCTACTGATCACGTGACTAGGTAACTCATCCGAGATGAATGTGACGTCAGAAATCAAGAAGGAATCGTTTTGGTAAATTAGGCACATAGGTGATAACTTGATTGACAAAAGAATATATATATATATATATATATATATATATATAATTTTACTTCAGCATAATTAATATAATTCTGTTATAAAACAACAACAAAGAAACCACTAAGGTGTGTTTAGGTGACTATTTGTTTGTCTTCGTGTTTGTGTATGCGTGCGTGCGTGCGTGCGTGTGTTTACATGCTCTGTGCGCATGCCCGAGTATGTCTGGCTGTTTGGACGTATAACCAATTATTTGACGAGACTAGATAAACAATAAATAGATAAAGAAATGCTGTCCTATTGACTAGTTATACATATTTCATGTTATGCTGACTCTAGTTTTGGTAAACATTGTTTGTTGGTCATTTCAATAAACACGAGGCACAGTTGATCGTTGAGAATCGCATTACCATAAAGGTAGCTTACCTGTAATTAGGTCAATCATTTAAGACAACAACATACCTGAAATGACTAACAGTATGTAAAATGATAATGTAAATATCTGACTAGTAACACCATCAATACGTTCTGACGAAACATGTTCATCAGTTATCTAAACCCATCTTACTGACTAGTTACTTTGACTAATCGTATGGATACGACCAGGTGATGAGCAGTTATTGTGACTATTTATTTTGGCTCTGCTACCATTTTGACTAGTTATTCTTTAACCAGCTGTTTTCAATTGACTAGATATTTTAGCCAGCTAGTTTCTCTTGACTAGTTATTCTGACTAACCAGTTACACACGACCAACCGTTCTGTTGACTAGATATTGACTAGTTACTAATTATGACCAGTTATTAAGCATTAGTAATCGCCTGTTATCGACTAGTAATTTTTTGACCGGTTTAATTTCAACTAGTTAATGACTAGTTATTTTTGGCGGTTATTGTCATAGTTTTAATAGCATATTATTATATTCAGTCATTTGGATGAGTCATCTAGATCCCTTTTTTGTGACTAGCAACAAAGACAACATATATATAGGGGGGGGGATTAAGAGGGGGGGGGGGAGGATTCCAGATGGGCGGAAAATATCAACGAGATCAACCACGAAAAGGTTTGATTAAACTGATCATGAAAAGATAAAAGGCACATTGAATAAAACATCATTGATATATATATATATATATATATATATATATATATATATATATCGGTACAAAATAAACCATGACCACAAGGTATAAAATACAAGCACACGAAGACAGCCCGAAAAAACAGAGGGGGAGTTAAAGTGGGCGTTTGATCGCAATGTCATACAGGCACCAGCAATATAATATTTAAAAAAATTATAGTAGTGATAAAAATAAAAGCAATAATTATCATAAACTATCTCCAGTGAAAAAATAAGCTGCAACAGTTTCGTAGAAATACATGACTAGGTATAAACATGGAAAGTTGTATAATAACGACAAGGTTATGTATATCGGTAAATGCTTTTCACCATCACATTGCACGCGCGCGAGCCTCGTGTGCGCTTCGGCCGCATAAAAAGGGCCATAAAAAGAACTGAATGGTAAACATTCCGGTGGTATACTGAGACAAAGACCAGCACCAAGAGTGCGTTCGTCTGACGATTGTAGGACGCCGTTTGGCCATTCCTCTGACTAGATTATCGCGAACAGATGTCACTCTGGAGACACGGTCCATTGTGATTATGGCAACATAATTAATTAATTAGACTCAGTTAGCCGTTGAGGGACGGTGGGAGAGGGTGCGGGGGTGCGGAGTACCGCGGAATTTTGCGAGCTCCGTCTCCAAGGGCAGCTCCCGGTCTCTCTGCGTGTCGTTCCACGGCGAGCCCTGTCATTACGTCGGCGGCCGGGTGTCCACCGGCGCCCGACGGACGGGGTGAATCAGCCGATGGGCCGATCGGAAGGGTCCCAATTAGCCCCCACAGTTGTACATTTGATCGTGCAGACAATGGCCGTGAGAAATTTGTCGCCAGACGTCGCGCTATTAGTCACAATGGCCGGGCATCGGTGGCGCCGCCTGGTGACTAGCAGTCGGGATGCCTCCTCGACCGTTATTGTTAGTCAGCTGTTGCTCTTACTGAATCCTCTCTCTCTCTCTCTCTCTCTCTCTCTCTGTGTGTGTGTGTGTGCGTGTATGTGTGTGTGTGACTAGATAACTGCAGGACATCCAGAGATAGCATCCATTGACACTTGAGCGCTATCAGCTGACGATAAGCCGCGTTGATTTTTGATAAACGACCAGACGATACTTCAACAACTCCCACCCAGCTTACCCCATCTCACCCACACTCACACATCACGTCACATGTCAGAAACCCCCCTCCCAATAATATCTCACGATAAACAAAATGAATTTAATAATCTTTGATAATCGAACTAAATAAACAGGTTCTGACTAGATTTTATATGATATATATATCATAATATATATATATATATATATATATATATATATATATATATATATATATATATATATATATATAGACAACACACACACACACACACACACAACTGAACAGAGTCAAGGCGATGACCAACTATCAGGACACGTGAAACATTGTACGCACGCGCACTGACTGAAAAGCTCTTTGTGTATCGTTGACGACTGACTAGTGATACCGCAACGTCGGAAATACTGACCCCGAGACGTCGGAATAATATGAACTGCTCCCGACGTCTGGAGCAATCACGATAATTTCAGTAACAATAATCACCTAATCGCTCTACCACCATTCGACTCTATCCAGTCGTCTCGACGTCTAATCCCGCCACAGACTCTAACCAGATTAACGGGATCTACTTCCCAAGAGGCGGGGCGGGTCCCCCACCCGGATCTCACTCCCACCCTCCACCCCCGCCAGACCATACATCGTCATCAAACCGGATGCTGGACTGGTTGTGTGCACGTACTGGCGTGTGCGCGCGTGTGCCGTAGTCGTATTAATCACTCGGCGGGGAGCAGTCAGGGTGGGGCCGAAACCGGATGCTCGACTCCCACGGCCCTCTCCCCGGGGACTGGACGGCGCCACCATCGGCGACAGACGAAACTAGGAGACTGCCAGAGCCGACATAACTGGTCGGCAGTCGACAGCAGACGGCTACAGACGGCTAACAGACCAAGTACCCAAAAGATGACAAAAAAACCGAACCCGCAAACTTAACGTCTGCGGTCTAAGCAGAGCGAATCCATGGCAGCCGATGGAACCAAACCAAGGAACCCAAAGGCAGTAAAGCAACAGGCCGGACTTGAGTATCCACGAGTAACGACAGGCCACACCGGGAAGCAGTCCCGGACCGCCAAGAACAATCATCGGACTAGACAACCCTCAGACAGACAACCCACAGATATACATACAGACAGACAGACAACTGATCGAACCAGAAATGCTCTATCATCTGACAAGTTTGACAACAGATTGTCCTCTCAGTCTGACATGAACGACTACTACACCGCTAAACGATTTGCCATCAGTTGACATAAACAATCCCGTCTCCCAGGATCGTTTGTCGTCTCGCGTCCCACAAAACAAACAATAACTCCTCCCCCCACCGGTCGGCTCGGTAACAAATCGATAACACTAGAAAAACACTCAAATCTGATTTAGGCGCGCCTGATGCTCGGACGAGATGGCCAGTTGAGGATCGTTTATTGGTGGTTCGGGATCGGGGAATTGACGTCGACGTCTCGAACTGCGTCGCGCCGCGCCGCGCCGCGCCACGCCACGCCACGCCACGCCACTGCTTCCTCCCTCTCCCGCTTCGGGATCAACATGGGCTCTTGATCTGCGACATCGGCGGCTGCATCTGCAGCAGGATCACTTGTCGGCTCTCCGTCGGGTGGCACTTGTTCGTGTGTCTGATCAGGCCGGGAGAACTATAGAAGACGGCGGTACAATACTTACAGGCGTAGATTTCGTTCGGGTGCTGCAGTCGCTGGTGGTGCTCGAGTTCCAGCTGGTTGCCGAGACATCGGCCGCACAGGGCGCAACCGAACTCCTCGGAGCCCGGCCGATGGGGCTTCTGGTCGTACGGCTGGCTGCCGTGGAAGAGGAGCACGTGCTCGGCCCTCGCCGACTCTCCGCAAAACGCCTTGCCGCAGACGGCGCACGAACACGACCCGAGGGTGGTCTCCTCGCCTGTGGCGGACAGGTGAGAGGACAGATGCTTCCTCAAGTAGGCATGCCGCTTGAACTTCTTGCAGCACTTCTCGCACTGGAAGAGGGTCTCGTTGTCTGCAAGCTGTACCTCGTCGGGACTGGGCGTCCTCCCGCGATGGCCGGTTTGGAGCACGTTTTCGACGCCGCGTCCCATCAGTTTGGTCATACCATCGAGGAATAGGGCCGGATTGAGGGAGTGGTTCGCGATGTTCCCGTTGATGGCATTCAGCGTTCTCTTGGCGTCGTCGTTTTTGGCGTTGGTTTTTTCTTTGCCACCGATGTCATTGTTGTTTTGACTAGAGTTGTTGTTGTTGTTGTTGTTGTGTTTGTTGTTGTTGTTGTTGTTGGCGCTAGTGGTAGTAGAGTTGGTGCCATTCGGCCTCGGCTTGTGCCAACGTCTGTGCGAGGCTAGATTGGCCGGACAGTTGAACACCTTGTCGCATTCCGGACACCTGTACTCAACGTGGATGATTCGCGAACAGCGATGCTGCGCCAGCTGGAAGGCGTCCTCGTACTGCTCTTTGCACAGCTGACAGATGTAGGCGCCGATCCGGTTCTCGATTTTGCCCAACTCCTCCCTGGCCTCCGGCGTCACTTCGACGAAGTTCAGACTGGCGTCTATGTCTCCGGAGACCACTCGAATCCCACCGTCGTCATCGTCGACGTCCAACGGATCCCGAATGATCGTACCGGACACTGGCGAGCTCTTGTCCTCGTCGAAGTGAATCCTGCGGGCGGCCTTGGGCTTCTTGGCCGACTTCGTCTTCGGTGTCGTGCCGGCGCTCTGGCGTTCCGGAGACTTTCGCTTGTTTGGACTGATCGTGTTGGCCGGACTTGCCGGTGACTGGAGAAGCATCCGGCCGGGAGCGGCCATCGACGGGAAGCCGGGAAAGAGCCCAGCCGAGCCGTGTAAGTACGGGGGCGCATTGCGGGCGAAGGCGTAGCCCTTCGGGGAGCCGACGCTGAGACGGTCAAATGCCGAGAAATAGAACTGCGGTGAGGTGAGACTTGAGGTAGTGATCGAGAGAGGAGTCGGTGTGCCGTGTTGAGGAATCCCGTAACAAGTTGGTCTCGTGGAGGCGAAACGTGACTCGCCGCCTAACGCCGTTTTCGGACTCGCTCTCTCGGCGGTCAGCGTTTCGCTCTTGCCCTGCACATGCACGTCATCCAAGTCGCTTCCGGATGATAGGTCACTAGCCAATGTGTCCTTGCCGGATGTCGACTGGCAGTCCGATTGTCCGTCTTCGAATTTGTGTCCATCCGGATCGGCGTTCCTGTTCGACCTCGTCGTCAGGTTGACGGGACTTTGCGAGAATCCCGAATCCGGCGATCCGTACGGGTAGGGATAAGCCGAGGTGTGGATCAGAAGCTGACTGTCCAGTTCGGATCCTGATCCGGTTTCATTGCGATCTTCGTCGTCGACGACGGGTCGCAGTCTAGCTCCCGAACCGTGATGCTTCTGTGTTCGTTTGACGAGAAATCCCCGCGGCATGGTCACTCCGGATGGTACGATGAGGACTCGAATCGTTTAGTATCGTTCCTGAAAATCAAACAATAACGTTATAATTCTAAACAGGTATTAGATACCTCACGGTATGGGTAAAAGGGACTGGTATGCCGCGTTATTAAAATCAGGCATAAAAAGGTACTGCTGTAGTTCTTCATGACATAATCACCTGGATTACACTGGGTGACTATTTTGCACACGCGCACGCACGCATGCACGCACACACACGCTCAAACGCAGAGTAAAGTTGGCAAGGATGTGAAGCGTTCAGCCAGTTCTTAGTTTTAGAGCCACTTCAAAAACCGCGTCATCAAACATAATAATAACAATAACAAACTACCTACTTCATCAATGGAGCCAGAAGCTCGGTAAGTCGAATATGCAGTCAGCTTCTCAGAGTGGTCGTCGTCGTTAGATGGGCGGCGTAAACGTTTAATCCGAATTGGCCAGCCAACAAACCAGTCACCATTCCTCACCAATGCCGCAGTTGTCCAACAGAAGCCATGCCAGGTGTAACCCGAACAGTCGCACACTTCCCCGTCCCTCGGCTCGCCGCGGCGTTAATGACAAAAAGTTGGCGCGTCCCCGAACTTCACGCGCGCGCTCCCTCTCTCTCGGCGGCTCTCGGCCACAAATTACCGAGTCACTTCCGAGATCCAATCGGCGCTCGGCTGAAATTTTGAAACTCGTTTGCCGCCAGAGGCGTGCCTTGGTCCATAGGAGCGTGCGCCCTGATGTCATTTCTGGGCGGCGGACGGGGATGGCGTGCCTCTCCCGAGTACGTATGGCTATTCGCGGCCCGGTAGAGGCTCCGCCCATCGGCTCTCGGCCTAGACACTGTGACGCCATGCGGGCTTCGCTCTTTGTTACGACCAACGACCGGGCGTTCCGGCTAGTTTGAGGCGACGCTCGGAATCCGTATCACGCGGCGATGGCCGCCGATTGGCAGGATCCAATCCGCGGTCGCGTTCCGGAACGGTCCGTTCCGATCGGCCTCCGCAACCCGGGTCCGAAACCCGTTCGGTTTCGTTTTCTGGGACGCTTTGCTCGGCGTGGCGTCAGCGGTTTGGAATCGTGGATAGCATGTGTTCAGATGGTGGCGAGATTCTGGAGCTCGTATCCGCGATGGACCAAACGGTATGTGCACGCGTTCACGCACATGTGTGCACGCACGCGTGCCAACGAATTTGAAAGTCGTTGGGGTACCGTTCGGTCTCCACAAAGGAGAGTCGACACGGACGCCACCTGACTAGAAGTGGGAGAAAAATTGACAAAGCTTTTAATGAGTGCTTCTAGGCAAAGAAAGCCTTACAGCGTTGTCACACGGGGAGGCGCACACGTGCGACCACCCGCGCATCATGTGTATGTGTACATAGGTGTGTGTGTTTGTGTGAGAGAACGCGCGCGTGTACATGTGTGCTCAGAGCTCAGGCTCGGCGGGAAGTGTCGGGGGAGGGTTTGAAAATAGGCCGATAATTGCCAGTATATAGCCGTTTTAAGCTAACGGTTACCCAGTACCGTTAACAGCAGGTGACACACACGCGCGCGTACACACACACACACACACACACAAACACACCTTAGATTCGTCATCATGCCCCACGGCCTGAACTGTTCACCTCCCGAGCGTTAAAGCCGACAGATGTTCACCGTCAACCAGTTTGTCCTCAAAGTTCACAGTTCACCCGGCGCGCGCGTGCGCGCGCGCGCACGTCTTGGCGAACGCTTTGTCAAAGGCTCTTTGTTGACTGCACGCCTCCGAGAAAACGAGGAACAACGCAAAGAGCCGTTAGCGACCGCCTTTTCCTCGCCGCTAAATATTTCATAAGCGGACGAGATCGGCGCATTCGATGCGTAAAGATTGTATTAAAATCGCCAATAATATTTCTCTCGTCCGTACCTTGGCCTTTGTCTGCCGGGAAAGGGTCTCGACGCCGAGCGATAATAAGTGTAGCCGGTGTGGCTAATGGCCCGGTGTTTCTCGGCCCGGATCGCGCTCGTTCCCGTATCGGTTCCAATAAATCATATTACGATGACAATATCGTATTACTTGTGTAACTCGGCGAGGCGAAAAATGCCACCGAGAGCGGCGGATAAACACGTATTTGCCATTCCGGTCATGTGACCGTGGTCTCGGCACGCGATAATCCTCGGCGGCGGTATTAAGTAATAACGCCATTAGTGGGACGGAGTGGGCCGAAATCGTCCGACTGGGCACTTTTCCCACCTGTTGGGTATCTGTTGCTGAATACCTAGTTGTTTTTTCCCCTTCTGTTGTGTGGCGCCTCTCTCTCTCTCTCTCTCTCTGTGTGTGTGCGTGCGCGCGCTAGTGCATGATAGTCTCTCCCCCCTCACACACACACACACACACACACACGCGCGCGCGCGCGCTCGCTCGCTACATCACTCACTCACTCACTCACGCATCATTTTTCATCACCTGCTCTCCCTCTCCCAACCGCCTCCCTCCATCCTCCTATCTCCTTCCCGGGCGCTGCGGCAGAGAGCAAATCCGGGAGAAGCCGCCAAAATACAGGAAATTAATTTCTGTTGGCCAAATGTCCCGGAATGAAAACCGAAACAGCGCCATGTTGACTCAGCGTAATCGGCCCGAGTCAATCTTCCCGGAACAGGAACGAATGGATATTACAGAAAACAGGGCGACCGATTACATTGTTTAGTCGATAAGAGAATAGGCTCGTCATATTGGCTCGTTTAGCTTATATGGTGGATAAAATGGTGTGTGTGTGTGTCTGTTTTTGTGTGTGTATATATTTGTATGTGTGTGTGTGTGTGTTCATGGCAGGTCGGAGTGTTACTGTCAGTGGTGGTGATGGGTGGTGGTGATAATGGCGGTGGTGCATAGGTGGTTGGCGGGGGTGCATGATGATGGGTGGGTAGTAATGGCGATGAGTGGTGTTAGTGCATGGAGGTGGGTGATGGCGGGTGTCTAACTAATTTATTACCAATCTCAAGCGTATGTATGTGCCCGTGGGTGTGCGTACACACACGCACGCACACGCACGCTCACTTACTCACTCACTCACTTATCCCTAACATAGTGGCTCACACAAATATACATGTAAGCATACACGCGCGCACGCAAGCACGTACTTAAATACGCACGCACGCATCCACGAATGTTCGATTACAACGTGACGGCAGGATAATAATTTCTTTATAATTACGCACGACCATAAACACCCATTCGCCGGACAGGATCGATACCGAAAACGTGAACCGGACTGGGGGGGGGGGAAATATCTCGAAGCCGATAGGTTTGAAATATTCGGCTTCCTTTCTGGCCGGTTTCTATTTTCTCTCGCCGGCAATGCGAGTAGAAATTAATACACAAAGAGCCGTTTTGCCCGCGCCACGAGAGAATAAAAGAAAGGAGAGAAGAGGGAACGGGGTAACGGGACAGAAGAAAAAGAAAACCCTCCGCCGCGTTCCACCTGGCGCCCGCGGGAGAACAAAAAAAAAACCCCGTCAATGGACTGTTTAAATAGATCCACGCCACCGAGGGATACGCCTCGGTGGCCACGTCCGCAGACAAGTCATATTTACATCAGCAGCCACGTTTGGACAATATCGGGGCGAAATCTTCCGCGAACGCTCACCCGATGCCATCTGGCCGCCTGTAGAGCGGCCGTACTCTACGCGGCCGCGGCGGCACACGGCCGACGACGTTAAATGAAAACGATTTAAAGGGAGGTTTTTAGTTGGCACGATTCGCCCCGCCGCCATTGTGTACCGCGCGGGAGGCCGCGCCTTTCACGCATCGATGCCGCGCAGCTGTATGTAAAGTTGGAGGACGAGTTTGTTCTAGGAACAATGGCGTTCGGTGATTGTTTTCGGGTTTCAGTCTGTGGACAGGTGCTTTGTTCGCCGGTGATTATGTAAACGGGGCAGCGAACAGATGTTTGTAATATTATGCTGGGGGTGTACGTACGAGGACGGGGCGAACGAGAGTGTTACCGTTAGGTGGTTAGTTGCGTAATGTATAAACAACGAGACGGAACGGAGTGTTCAATGATCCGGGACTGATAGATGGATAAATAAATACCGTTATAATAAAGTTAGATAATCAGGTAGGAACCCCCCCCCCCATTACTCTCTCGGTACTGATCCCACGCCCGAGAGACCTACAGAAATATATAATAAAACACTTGAATTCGATCCCCAAGAAATGGATATGTGCATTGCTGTGCAATATTAAACAGATAGATAGGTGTATTTATGGGTATATATATATATATATATATATATATATATATATATATATATATATAGTATAGATAGATAGATGACGGTGTATATTATGTCAAAACAGTTTCGGCCCAACCCACTACCTGATAGAATGCCCCGGATCACCGAATATTCGCCGAAATATTACATAGAAACTACTCCCGGTAGTAAATCCTGCATGAAATCAACAAACCGCCTATAAGAGGCCGTGCCCTATAGCGACCGCCCTAGAGTATCAATTCTCCTTAACTAGACAATATAAGACAATAGATGACGAGGACCATTGTCCCCTCGCTAATTGTCACGGGTAAAGAGATTGTTTGGATGTCTTCATTCTACACTGGATACAATTCCTTAGTAAGATTTTAGAGACTAACTATACCGCCGTCAGATATTTACAATTGATCAAACATGTGATATATTATCAAACAATTTGCGGATATCTTAATTGTGCGCGCGCAGAAGTTCAGTTCACCGGAAATATCCAGTTCTATTCTTTTTTACTCCACCATTTCCGGCATGCAAAGTTGCGTCCTCGTGTCATCAACCTGTGTGTGTGTGTGTGTGTGTGTGTGTGTGTGTTGGCATAATTGTACATGCATCTAAATAAGGAGCTTGTTGCGCTTTTAACAATCACCACTAGTTGTGTGCCAACGCTAAGCATGCGCGCATATTCTACTGTATAATTAATCAGCCACATGGCAGCCTATCGTTCAAAGTGGTCCGTGTAAATACTAACTTATTACGACGTTTCTAGCCGCAAAACACTTATTTTATGTATAACGTGGAATACATAAATGATCATGACAATAAAAAACATTGTTATTTGACCTATTCGAGGGGGGGGGGGGCAGTGAGATTATTGGCCACCAAATAATTGCCTCAAAACGGCTGCGTTCGAAGCGCGCGTGTCTCATCCGGTCAGTCGCCTCAGTCATATACACCTGGATTTTGGTAATAAGTGAGCCGGTGGAACGTCAGAGAGAGAGAGAGAGAGAAGAGAGAGAAGAGAGAGAGAGAGAGAGAGAGAGAGAGAGAGAGAGAAGGGGGGGGGGTTTGTGAACGAGACGATGGTCGAGATGTTGGCGGCTTCTCTCTGTACCCGGCTCCCAAGCAACGAGCGGGATTACTTCATGGCCCGGCGTCTGGTCGTCGAGAGCTCAGTCAACAAGCCGCGGCCCGCTCACAGCCAGCTCCATCTCATTACGAGCCGCTATTTATCTTGGCAATATTTTTCATGTGGCCGTGTTTTTCGCCACCAGACGCCATGTTTGTGCCCACTGCGATAAGCCGGGACGAACATGGCGGTCGGTGCGCATGCGCCTCCGGCATGACGGGAAGGTTTGTCACCTTTGGTTTAGTTAGCATCATGTACATAAGGCCGACGGCGCCGTGGATGAGTCTTTAACCGTGATGGGTGTAATGTTTGTGAAATCGAAATTTACTTATAAGTGGCAGAACGTTGACCAATCACATCAATATATATATATATATATATATATATATATATATATATATATATATATATATATATATAATGATTGGTGTTTTACGGCCATTTTTTTGCACATAATAGGCTAAATGGGCCGAACGACCTCCAACGGTAATGAAGCGAAGTCAAAGATGAAATACCCTTCAGATATGCTCACTCCGAACTCGGATGGTAGTGAGCTGTGGTGCAACGCGCTACCAGTTAGACCACGGAGGCCCCATATATATATATATATATATATATACTAATTACGACTATTTTGGCCGGTAATAATAAATTTCGGACCGGTAACGAACCAATACAATCCGTTTAAATCAACACATGATGATAATAATATATTAATTATGGAACTGTGGAGCCAGGAAATCTTCTACACCGGCCAACAATAGCTAAGAATGTGAAACACGTGCCGTAAATAATGACACAACTAGAACACGAATATGATTAGTATAGAGGCTCGTCCTTTGTTATAGGCCGAATAACTGGATTATTATATAGAAGTAATATCTCCACACACCTTTCTCAACCCCCCGCTGTCCCACCTTGGACATCTCTCCCCCAGGGGCGACATTTCATTACTGACGTTGTCCAGTTCGTGTTCCGATGTTTTCACGTGACATAATTTGATTAGTCGCACGTGAAGGTCGGGAGGGGGGGGGCGGTTGTCGGCGTGCGGGGAGTGGCGTTGGGTCCGATTATGTTTCGTTTTCGCGAGCGCCGACAAAGGTCTCGATACCGCGGCCATTGTTTAACACCTGTACATGAAATACTGTCAGAACAACAGGTGTTTCGGTTACTGGGTTCGCGCTCCACAACGACGTGAAGAAGGAGGGAGTGGGGGGGGGGACGCCGTTGGGGGGGGAACGGAAGGGATAAAACAACAACCGAACAACAACGCCCACTGGCGGTTCGGATGAGACGTTATTGTGGTAGTAGCCGCGTCAATAATGTTAAGACCGCTAATAACTGGGCCATTTATCAAAGTTCAATAGAGTATCTTGAGCTCCTCTCTAAGCCTTCTGAAGGCTCACGGATTGGGGGCGCAATTCGGGAGGCGCTGGGGGCTGCAGCGATATGGGGGGCGGCGGAGTCCGTCGGCTGAGGGTGGCTTTTAGCGGCGCCGCTGAAAATTCCCACCTCCCCCAGCCTTCGAATTTCAGCGGACCGGAAGCGGAACGAAATACGGGTGATCAATGGGGATCATTGAATGGTTGGCTGATGTAACGGCAGCACGTGGTTCGGCATGATGTCATGCCGGTTCTCGGCACCATCGGCTGATATTAAGTGCACTGGATCAGCGCGGCGTATGGGGTCGATTGGTTTTTGCTTCCGCGCGCACGTGCTCGCGCCTGTCTTTGTTTGCAGATAATCTATATAATAACAGACGAGGCGGAAAATCCTCTCGGCGTCTACAGGCAGCTTTATGACATTGTTCCACGCTCTCTCTCTCTCTCTCTCTCTCTCTCTCTCTATATATATATATATATATATATATATATATATATATATATTCTCTCCATAGTTTCCTCTCTCTATATCTTCCCCTGCTTTGTCTCTTTAAAAAATCTATATAATAAAAGCGAATGTGTATGTGTGTGTGTTTATTTGTTTGTTTGTCTCTGTGCTCGTAAAACATTTTGACAAAAGAGTCTTAAACGGCGATGAATATGACATTGGTTGGAAATATGATTGGAAATATTCTAAATCCTTAGTTTTATGGGCTGAAGGTCGAAATAGCCCTCCGTGAGAGTAAGCTTTAAAGTCCGGGTTGGAAGTTGTATATATATATATATATATATATATATATATATATATATATATGTGTGTGTGTGTGTGTGTGTGTGCGCGCGCGCCACACAATAATACCTACGCGCACACACTCCCTTCCGTCCTCGTCGTGTCAGTATCCCTCATCCCTTCTGGTCTATAAGGTTCCATAGTCAACAAGTAAGACAAAGAAGGGGGGAGGTGCTGTTACCATTCAATGACCATGCGCCACCAAGTGAATATTCGATGAAATGCTAACGACTGGAGCCAACCGTTTATCGTCATCGATTGTCATTTTGTCCGCTTCTTGTCCGAGCTCATTAATGCATTAATTCGCGTCGATACGCCACCAAGTGGCGGCGCCGGGAATCGTTGTCCTGGCATGCGGACGGCGAGGCGACAGTGCGCCCCCTGGTGCTCAGACGGACGCCTGCCATCACAGAGGATCCGGGAGATGGAGGGAAAGTCGAACGGGGACGAGAGGTGACCAGAAAGGCAAACGGAAAACTGAATAATAATTTTAAAAAAACCCATCACAAATAGCAGCAGTGGCAACAACAACAACAACAACACAAATAAAATACAAATGAGGGGAAAAAGTAGAAACACGTCCATAGGTTGTTAACAGAAACACGACGATGTGGAAACATTAGAAACACCGATCAATCAAGAGAAACATGAACTGGTAGAAAACTAGAAGAAACGTGAAAAAAGTCATAAATAGAAACAGTACCTGAGAAATAAGAGAAACGTAAGCGAATATATATATATATATACAAACAGATGAAAAAGACAAGAAATACGAACAAAGATAAGAACAAAACCAAGAACATACTGGAATAGAAACAAAAAAATATATATATATATATAAACAAAAAACAAAACGCGATTAATGAACTAATATATGGGTAGAAACGAACAGAAACGTCGTGGGATAAAAGAAATAGGAACACGTATAATCCATGAGCCGGGACACGGATTATTAGCTCGATGTATATAGATGCAGGTAGGCAGACGATTTCCGTTGTTAGAATCATGGCGGTATTATTAGCTCGTGACCGCCTATAAGCGCCGATAGAGACACGACATGAAATATTTATACAAAAAATACCGCCAACACGGCCTATTGTCACGTGTCCGTATTGACGTAACGCTGTACGCGCGCGAAAGAAATGGAATGTTTGCGCGGACAAAAACCGGTCACGAAATCTTCTTAATGGCGTCCGACAATGGCCGATGGCGTGCGATGTCCTATAGTTTGTGGTTATTAGAAGCGCCGCCCGTTCCTCCAGCCAGCGGTCGGGGTTTTTCAGCCTCGAGGCCACTAAAAACACGTGTCCCCTCGCCGCGCGCATTATATATCGCGCGGAATTTGGCCGACCCGGCCCCGTTCATCGATCGGAACTCTGTTTACAGACGATCCAGAACATCGGCGAATATCCGGGGGCCGACGGCGGCCAAACACACTCCTCCCGCAATATGAGTATTCATGTGTTGAGATTGGCCGATGTTTAAAATGGTAATTTGTCATCGATTAGACCGGCTGCTTTCGTCGCCATCCGTCTCCGAAAGAAAGGCTGGGGGGTGGACTATTGGTGGGGCAGTGATACGCGGATAGAGAGGCGAGACTCCCTCCCGGATCTCGGCACCGATAGGCGACTAGAGTGTCGCCTATGCGCCGACACGCCCCCTGGTGGGCGCCGATCGAAGCAGTGCCGGTTCCCGACGCACGCCTTATCCGCCGCTAAAACGAAAGGCGACGGTGAGCAAATATTTGCCGAAACTGGCCGCTCGAGTCGCTGCCGCCGCCTCGGCATGGGTGGTCAGGTCTCTGGCAAGATTCGTTCCCATTCGGCTGTTTCCGTGGATGTTCGACCGAAATCGACAATACTCGGGGACCGCTGCCGACCAATCGCCGTCACGTTTTGTTACTCGGCCGCAGGGAGTCGCACTGAGCGATAATTCGAAGTGAATAATGCCGTATGTCGGCGTAATCGAATCCGGATGGCTATGGATCGATTTCAGCCAATAGGGGGGCTACGTTTACAGGCGACATCTCGCTATCCGCCTGTTGCTCCACCGGCGTCCGGTAAACTGATCCGGACACCGGAGTGAAAAGCCGATCTGGACGCCTATTCCTCGGACGCGATTGTCTGCTTGGCCGGCGAAGTTCACTTGACGTCACGCACCGCCGAACACGTGACATGCCTCAAATGGGAAAACAGTTTTTAATCTTAGAAAAGTGGTTCGGCGCCTTCCTCATCTGATACAATGACCAACCGAAGGAACGACATAATGGTTCTTCCTTAACTAATCGAATCCGTTATTATTGGGTTGCCATGGAAATCGAGATCAACAATCCATCAGCGAGTATCTGCTGACACAGCCAATCACAATAAAGGATAGTCAGGAGTAATATTATTGTTATTTCTATACTGTTATCTAGCCTCGACTTATCTCGGGTTACCCGCAAATTGACACACGACTTCTGGGTCTAGGATTGTGGGCGAGAGATGCTGAAAATAATTTCAGAAATATAAATTAAAAACGGAGAGACAGTCAGAAAAGATTACGAGTAATCTAATGTTATGACCGAGTAGAATTTGACACTAATCAAAGATACGTGATGACTGTTAGCATGGCGTGCGTTTGTTTGTGTGTGTGTGTGTGTGTGTGTGTGTGTTGGGGGGGGTGATTCGGGTTGTGGTTGTTTACAAAGTGAAGAGGTCAATAGCATTAATGATAATTTTTTTATGTATCTGTATGAAAACAGCGAAAATTGACCATAGCTAAGTGATATGTACGTCATTCTACTACTAAAACTTCTACTATTACTACTATTATTATTATTATTATTATTATTATTATTATTATCACTCCGTCTGGTGAAATATTACTGGTTTAAGGCGACTTATCTGTACCCAATAGGCCAAATGAACCGAGCGATAACCAGATACAACAAGACGAAGTGAACGAGGAAACACTCGTCAGACATCACTTAGTTTGGATTTGAACCCCGATGTTAGAGGTCTGTGGCCAGCCGCGCTAACCCATAACGACGTCCTGCTTGATTCAGTGAACTCGGCGGCTTCTCTGTTATAATAACTAATCGACTAGTCGTTGCCGCCGCGGCATTATTGCTACTAACATTGCAGCTACCATTGTGACCGTCACTTCTACTGCTGTAGAATACAATGATAACAAGACATTTAAACAAAAGAAGATTACTACCATTATTACTAATAACTTTATAACTACTTGCTTTTGCGGACAAATAACTAAATCACTATTTACTGTTATAACAACAACTACTACTATGTAGTGTTACTATTTCTACCATCATCACTTCTATAACAGCTACCTATTGATGCGTTATTCGTCTCTTCATCATTTCAACAATAAAATACCTTGAAATACGAATACTTCACCTTTGTCTATTTTACTTATCTGTTTTTTTTTAAAATCTGTAACTTGTGTTTTATCCGTCGAGGATTATTTATCAATATAGAGTTCGTTGATTATTGTTAATTTTAGAAAAAAATTTTAAAAAAAACATCAATAGATCATTCACGTTTTTCCATTACTTCCCATGGAATAAAATCATTCTACTTTTGACAGTATATTCAGATTATTAGAAAGTAAATTGTAAATTTATGTGATATAGCGGGGGAAAAAACGAAATCCATTTCTTACCTCGTATGAACTTGCTTCGGTGCAGCTTCTCCATTTCCCCCCGACGCCTTCAGGCCGACTTTCTGCATAATGGCACTGGAATTTATTTTTTTCGACAATATTGCTGTCGGGTATCATTTAAAAATACATATATACGTTTGTTTTTACCACGTAAAGTTTTCAAATGCAGATATAGTAAAAGAGAATATGTTCCGGTTTTGCCGAATTTGTTTCAAAGTATTGCGACATCCATGGCTAATGGTGAAGACTCGGACATAAGGCGAGTCGACCTATTCACGAAACGTATTGCAAACAATTCTGTGATTGGACAATGTTATCGCTGTCTCGCGTTGTCCACTAATTTGATTGTTTGTCAACAGGACACACTCGGCTCGTAGAACGCCGGGTCGCGTTGGTCGCCAGAAATTAAGTACCCCGGGCGCTTTTCGCCATTATTCAATTCGACCCACATCGCCGTTCATTAACACGTCCGTCCGAATCCATAGGAATGAGGCGGAACTAATCCGTGTAATGTCGGCACCGGACAGCGGAGCTAATTTTATCACCTTTCCACACAATGTAGTCGTTCATAAACGTTTTTATTGGACGACAGGGGAGTCGGAACTTAGGTCGGGCGAGCGTCCTCGGTGTTGATGGGATTCTCCACGATTCTCAACGTATCCGTTCTAAGTACGGCCCATAGACCACCCCCCCCGAAATGCGCAGGACGCATTCGACATATTGCGACTCGCCAACTGTTAATGAACGAATGACATTAAAAGTGATTAGTCTACGAGCCACCGTCACCCTCTCGCACGATTAGTGGTCGACCAATGATTAACAGATCCGGGCGTGGGCAAGCGCTGAAAGGACCATAAACTCACTGACTGGCGGAAGTCTGTGGGTAGATTGGGCAGACGGAGAGACCACGCACTGCCGGTCCTACCTTATCCAGTGGACGTCTCCGTTCGGAGGGCGCTTTTCGCTAAACATCCACAGCCCCGAGCCTCACGAGACGCGATGGTTCGGCGGCCTAACGCGCTAGAATGCTCCTCTGGTGGTTGTGCGTTCGTGATGCCGTGTAAGCGAAGACCTTCATTTCCTTGGAAATCGACTTCGATTAAGGCCAACCACCGTAACGACTTCCATTATTAGCCGGGTTAATGCACAGTTCATTTCCCACGTCCAGACTTGGCCGGCGCCTTGTAGTAATTTTCCTGTCACTAATTTTAGTTTTGGAGATAATGGGCCTTCGTCGAGGTTTTAGGTCGTCGTGTCGTATCCCACTCGGGGTGTTGTGGTGGATTTGGGTATCAACACATTTCTGAAATACCACCATCCATTGGATTTCATTTCTATACTCGAAGTCGTATTCTTCTTGTCCTTTCAATGATGATCATCATCATCATTATTGTTATTAGGATTATCACTATATATGAAATCACGGATAAGAAAATGATCTAAGAAAAGCAGTCCGTGTCTCATCTTGCTGTTTAAACAATTACTCCATACTTCAGAGCTGGTGTGGCGTGTAAGCTCGATTTTCAACGTGGAACACAGAAAGAGGTACGCGGCGCAAGCATACCATATGTACTATGTCAAAGTTTTATTTAACAGGACTGCACACTTTCAGGATGTAAATGAATGAGAGCAAAACACTTTAATGACTAACAGCAGGAATAGCGTTAAGAACATTAACAATGGAGGAATGGTAATATGTCGAGTTCTGATGTTGGTGTTCTAATGAGCCTCGATGTTCATGTTCTGATAATGTTGTTGTTGTCAGTTCCGAAGTTCATGTTCTGATTCAAATTAATTGCCAAAATATGCCATAAATAGACGCCACCGATTCGCAGAAGGACATTCAACGCATGCCTTCTGTCAACTGAGAGAGAGAGAGAGAGAGAGAGAGAGAGAGAGAGGGAGAGGGACCGGTCCATCCACAACTCGCTATCTCATTTGTTTGCATTAGCATGACGAGCACGTGAAGCAAATTGCCGACGTGGATTACTGGGCGTAAATATTAGCGTCCCAATAAAACAGCGGGGAACGGTCGACGGCTCGCCTTCCAGGCGTCCATCTTGTCTCCCGGCGGTTGGCATTCCTGCGGAGCTACGTCTACGGCGGTGATAGTCCGGCAGGGCGTCGGCAAATACGACCATGTCGAGCCGAGTAGGGATCGGATCCATCGAGTGGTTCGCCCCAATGTCGCCGAATCGTTCGTGCCCGATCGATCGCGTTCGGGATTAATCCGACTAGGCGGACGCCGGAAGTGACCCGAACGAACGGCGCTCGTTATCCGGGCACGAATGAACTAGCTAATATCGGCGATAATACGAGCCGGAGGATAAAGCTCTAAATACGCCCATATCGGCTACTTACAAGTGCTACGAGTGTCCTGCTAGGACTGTCAAGAGACCGTCGGCAAGTCATCGGTGATAGATTGCTAAATGGACGGGTAGTCTGGTCGGGTCGGGCCCGGGTGGATGAGGGGGGGTTACGGCAATCGCGGCGTGATCTATAGACCGAAAGCCGGTATAGAGACGTATTCACCTCATCGAAGCTTTTATCAGCAATCACAAAGCCCTGGCGTGCTGCGCTGGCGTGTGTATTGGTTACGCGATCCGTGGACGTGGGCAATCCGGGCATATGGAGAAGGCGCTTGTTTACACTCTGTCCACCTGTGGCGCCAGTCTGGCCGGCTCAACGAATGGCGCGCGGACTCCGATCTCAACTCACTCGTACCAATACTCGCCATGCCCGGCCCCGTGGTGGTGTCTGTGAGATTTATGGAGAGACCACCCAGTGTGCCCGTCTGGCCCCAACCCGATCTACAACTCAGTGGGCGTCATATCCACCGACACATATTAACCATCGAAGTCTGACCCGATCGCTAAGTCGAGATATTTCATCGTCTTCGGTGACATTCCCGCCTTCATACCAAGGATTCGCACCGCTCCAGTTTTCGGAGAGAGCCGACAGTGCCGAACTGCGACCGGCACACAGAACACTGTTTACATTGCTGGGTCGCTAATGTCGAGCTAAGAAAATTACGGCGCCAAAACGGCCCCTTTCTCCGGCGATAATCATTTCGTAAAAGCTCGGGCCGACAATAGGCCAATTGATTTCGCTCTCCGCCACTCTACTCCCTTCTGCGAAGACAATAATTCCTGCCTACTTTTCCCATCTTTCGCCATTACCCAGTCCCAGCGCGCCTCCGGCCCGACGGCGGCAGCAGCGGTACGGGGCGAAATCTGAAACATCATCGCCGTAACTACGTCGCTAGGGGTCGCCGTCCACGTTTACGCCGGTCGGAGGCAGACGACTCATACGCTGGACGCCGTTATCATAAATCTGGCCAGCCATTGCCCTCGTTATGGCCCGTCATCGTCGAATCTTTCCGCTCGTCGGCCGGTTAATTCCTCGAGGGAAATCGACGATGGCGCTTTACCTGGTCGTCTGCTTAATTCCAGACGCCGGAGCCCGTCGTCTATTTCGCTCGGCGTTTTCCGGATGGCGCCGAAGTTGGACTTTAACGCAGCTTCGAACTACGCCTGGTTGCATTATCTTTTATGATATCATAAGCGGTCATTAGTCGTCACCGCATACATGCCGCTTCGTCGTACCTAACAAGGATCAGCCGAAGAGAAATAATGGCAGGCGAAATATTAAAAAAATGTATTTCTCCGGTATCTCTAATATCGCCATTTCCGAAATGGACATACAAGTGCGCATGCGCTATCTCCATCGTCGATTTACACGGCGTAATGGCCGCCTCAGAGTCGTTCGTGTAAGAAGGGTATATTACTCTCGGAGAAGCTTGGAAAGACGGCTTACCTTCGTCGACTATGACGACCGCGTCGTACACTACGTAACAGTAGCGGAAGAGAAGTCGGAAAGACCCCGGTCCGAATCCATCGACCTACCAGTGCGCTATTTGTGGCGTTTCGTGGTTGACTCGGACATTAATTTATATCTGTTGATATAGTTGATGATGCTGGAATATTGTATTGGTCGGAACAACCAGTGATGCCTTAAATGTTAACCAATAAAAGTGTACAAACGATATAGAATAATTTACTCTCCGAACGGATATCGCTCTAATCCATATGCCGAGACCATTCACGAAACTAAATTCACCACAAATCAGGATATATTTCTTTGTTGATCAATGTTTATACGCTGACGGGATGCCATTCGATTCCGGTTTGAGGTGTATTGTTTGCATGCAAATTACGAGGGGAACGTTCGCATATGACACAATCTTCGAAAATCGCCTAAGTGATAATGATGTTTGGTGTTTTTCGGCCACTTTTGTTACACGGTAGGCTAAATGGGCCGAGCGACCTCCAAAGGTAATGAAGCGAAGTCAAAGATTAAACGCCCTTCCGATATGCCGAGATTCGAACTCAGGTGGTAGTGATCCGTGGTCCAATGCGCTACCAATTAGACCACTGCGCGCCCCAAAATCGCGTAAGTGAAAAGATGAACGTGAAGTAGTTTTATGATAAAGTACCGAGGAAACTAATGTACAGATGAGAGCACTGTAAAGACAATTAGAGACACGGGCTTTCCCATAGCCGACGTTATGTATATTTAAGGAGGCTCATGAATATGCAAATCTTTCAAAATAAAAATAGTGATCGACAGAAAGCCGAATTGATTTTTAGTTGGTCGTTCGGTGGGTGAAAGTGTGGTTTCTTGTTATTATATGGCATATAATCTGAAAATAATAAATTCATACGATTCGTTATGTGCCTCGAAACACGCCAACTCAGTTGATGGTCGTCCATTTTAAGCTAAATGTGAACACGTTACCTAAACAAAACTAGTATAGAGAATTTGTATATGTGATTATTAACGACACTGAAACAGAATAGACATTCCTTTATGACGTACGATCAGGTATGTCTCAGATATTACCGGCACAGATGATTATATTAAAATGATTATATTAAAAAGGTATACGCTATTAAGATTATACCAATACAACAGTTATGCGCATATGTGTACATAATATAGGATATAATGTGTGTCTGTATATAGGACATGTAAAGGTGTCAGTGTATGAACATTCAAGCCCATATAGGTATATGCGTGTGTATACATGTTCAAATAACGCTGTACGTGCACAGGACAGGCGCCACACGAAAATATGGAATTGAACGCAACAGAAAAAAACACCTTATAATATGTGTTTCTGAAGGATAACCCCAATTAGCATCTACCTGTCCCTTCCAGCATTCTACCCACAGTTCATTAAACGAAAGATAAGCACCAATGAGCTGATCAGCGAGTGACACACCCAGGCTAAAGTGGGATTCGACCCCACGACCTGGAGATGGACAACGCTGACGAATGGAGCTTAAATAGAATTTTGACCCTCCCCCTCCTACCCGACATTAAACAGCGCCGTATTGCAATCGAGAAGGACGATATATTATTATCAATAAAAATATGATGGACAAGAGTCACTTTGCTGTAGGACGCACGTCGCACAAAACACGGCCAAGGATGATGATGATGATAATGATGCCGATGATGGCAGCTCTAATCCAGGTGTATCGCCAGGTGACATCTCGGCCGGCGGACGACCACTTAATATCGTTCACCGTCTGACGTCGACGCGAGGCGAGGCCGACGTTCAGGTCGGAGGTCACGTCGGCTGAGCGTCAGCTAAAGGTGACGACGTGCTCGGGTAGAGCTAATGTGATGATATTTATGAAAAATACATCGCGCCTAATGGCTCGCTGACAGCGACCCAATGGAAATAGATAGTGGCTGAGGTCTGCATGCCGCCGAAACAACTCCCCCCCCACCCCCCACATTATCAACGATAATCGGCGGGCAATTTTCTCCAATCTGCCGACATCCTTTCGAGTCGGCTGATCCTGAACGAATCCGGACAATAGCTCCATCTAACTCGACGTCGGTCTGGACACATATATAACGACGTCTGGTCGTTTGGGTATTAAATTCTGGATTGAAGGAAGGTCTGGCGGGGAGGGGTACCAGTCGCCGGAAGGGGGGTATTTCCAGTGGTGCACTTAGTAGCACGCTGCACGCCAGACATCCATGTCGGGGAATTGAATCTCGGTGTTACCTGTTGAATCTCGGTGTTTCATTATTCAAGAAAAATGCTTCCAGCTGAGCATCTCCTTTCCCTTAGCTACATGTCCCATGTGTGAGTGAGTGGTTTATTTAGCTTCGTGGGCTGGTCAGACCTGAGACATGTGAACGAGGGACGACCCCCCCCTCTCTCTCTACACACATATATATATATATATATAGTTCCGCGGATATGGCCGAAGACTATCTTAGACTGGTCCGTGAGAGATAAATGTGGAGAGGCCCATTCATTCACTGGATACGAGATCGGTACACACAATCAGACCGAAAGAGAGAGGTAGGTACGGAAGAGAGCCGTGATCTCTCCCTCTCTCTCTCTCGAGTACAGGCCACTGTCGACCATGAAAGGCTACTGTGACAGTACGGAGAGCAAAGACTAACAAAGATAAAACGCGATAAATGGAAGAACCCGAGATTTGGTTGTTTTCCGACGTCACCGTAAAGTTTCATTAAGTCTTGTGATAGTAAGAGTCAGCAGGAGTACCACAGGAATGGTGGGGGTGGTGGTTGGGTAGACAAAATGAAACCACCAGAAGAGTGACGACATAGAGCCCGATCAGTCATCCTTCATGTCGCAAAATCAGCAATTTTCCGCTTACTGGAGGCATCTTTTGGGGAGGGGTGTGTGTGTTTACGTTTGGGTATCACAATCTCACCAAGTCTTATTTTATGTTCTCCAACATGGCACGCCGCTTCACGTATCAAATAATCTTCCTCGGTTATCGCCATCCCAAAACCTCGATTACGTATCTTTATATCAATGAAGCCTCGAGACCCCCGACAGATTTATCATGGGTACCGCCTCCCACCTTTAACACTCCCCGCCACCCCGCCCCGACAGAACTATTTACGGACAACGAAGCCGGCGACGCATGCGCACGTGATCCTCGAGCGATTCCCGGGAAAACAATCACCGGACGTGGGACGAGCAAAGGCGGGAGTGTTTATGGTCCGTTTGGGACTGATGAAGAGCCGAGACGATGGCGCCATCCCACGCGACCAAATGGAATGTTATCACGACCCGGACCGCCATTACTGGACACGGCCTATGGGGCGGCGCTCTCCCGGGTTCCGGTGGCCGCACGCAGCGCAAACACGTCACCAGCACGCGGGCGGGCGGACGGACGGAGCCGCGGACGCCCGCTAAACGACGGTATTATGTCGAGGACCGACGGTTTGCTTAATTGATTTAGTTGCCGAGCTCAAACATCACCACTCGGTCGCATTATTAAATTGGATATGACGGCAAAAATGCCGTCGGTTTAATTGAATTTATGGCCCGCGAACGGGGAGAGATTCTCGACGGCGTTCGTCCCGCGACCGAACCGACGTCACGTCGCGAAACATACCAACGACCAGCGCTCACACGGGGATGAGCACTAAAATATAAATGATAATCACACACACACACACACAGTTGATTTGCTCCGTATGACGGTAGATACGGTCACCAATTATCGGAGTGAGTGCCTAATCCGTGCTTCCGGAATGCGACGTAGCCACCTCCTGGCACCCATAAAAACAAGCTACCGACGGATTATTACTGCATGTTAGATGACGTATTTCTAAAGTGTTTTCGGCTGTTCTTCGACCATGTGATACGAGACGAAGATTGACAGGTGTGTGTGTGTGTGAGCGCGCGCGCGCGCGATTACCCACGATCGACTTTATAACGCTATTCGCAATCCGACGAGAAGATTTATTTATTTCTCGTTCGTGATTCCGGAGACCGAATATGATTACATAATGAGATGGAACGCAATTAATTTAAAGACTTTTATAAATAGACGGAGGGAAGAACTAACTAAAAAAGGGCCATAAACGAAGCCATTCATAACTTAATCTCAGTAAAAGGAGGGCACTTTGTTAAATACAATTAATCAGCATTAGTGGAGAATTCTGAAAACGAAGTGTGCCCCACACGATGTTTTCTCAAAAGTACGTCTCCCGTGCTCACAAAATGAATACGATACGACAGACAAACAAAAAACAAACGAACGCATTTTAAATAAATAATCACCTTTATTACACAGACAACTGGCTATTTGGCATACAGTACCGGATTACCAACGGGTTAGTTTCTGCCCATTTAAAAAAAAAACAAGACGAAGGCCAAAAAGCTGTTGTATTATAACGTTAAGACAAGGCTACTGTCTACAATGGACGAGGTTTTGCCGACAGTGGCTAGTATTTCCCATCATTACAATTAGGGTATCATTTGTGTCGAGGAGAAAGGACGGGGACTCGCGCACACACGCACGCATAGACAATACCAGGAATGCCATCCGAGATTGTGCTAGACAAATGGCGCATACATACGGCACACTACAACTATGTACATAGCAACTGGATAATTAGAACGGAAGAAAACATTACAGGATTTAATTGTATCACAACGACACCGCGCAATCTCAGGTACGCGCAACACAGAAACACGCACGCGCGTATACCAAAAAAGAGAGGCGCCAATAAAACAATTATGCTCATCCCATTTTTTTTGTCAGTTAACCGTAATCCAAACCTTTTGATATTCAATTTATGATTGGTACAGGCAGCCCTGTAAAAATCTCGTCGCCAAATGCGACGAATACCGGACGAACGCCGTACATCACATTAGTCGGAAGATGCTGTTTTCTGGTATGGAATTACTGCGCTCAACTTTCTGCCGTTTGTTCTGCGGCCGAGCCGGGGTGCTGCTGGATCGTTTCACCTGCAAGAAAAGAAGTATGTGCCAGTATGTACCGAGCTAGGGCTCTCCGCGACTCGTATGTCGGACAGTCAATCTATGCAGGCTCGCTGTTGGATCGATACACTTCATAACGAGTCCACCGAAACAACATCGCAGCCAGAGAGAGAGAGAGAGCAATAACTTGATAGTGTCGTTTTAGCCTGTAACCCGATACAGGAAGAGTTTATTAGTTCAACGATTTGACCACTGAATGAAGAATCTCTTCCCATACCAAAATCCACACCTTCCAGGGCAGTTGTTGAAATTTTACCTGTTAATTGTCAGTTTGAAAGAGAGCGCGAGTACTAGTGGAGGTCTCTTTGTGGTGAGGCAATAACGCGTTTATCTTTTACGTTATTGATAATGAATGCTCTGTTTGGTCTTCTATCAAGCGTATATCACCATTACATCGGGGAGTACAGTACTGGTGATTCTTACCTGTGGAGGCTTCTTCGCTTCCTGTTTTTTGCCAGGATCCAATGCTGTAAACACGAAGTTACCTGTGTGGCTGGCACCGCCAACACCCGATGACGCTGGTTTTGACAGTTTCGCTATTCTAGCCAAGTCACCTTTGCTGCGCCTCAGGAAAGAGCCATGACTAGGCAACTATAATAATGAAATATGTTATTGCACATAGTCTGTGATGAAATGGATGTCAGATTGTACAGCCCCCCCCAAAAAAAAATTAACGGCTAATAAATCTCTGTAGATAGAGATGAACATCTGTTGCACCGATCTCTTTAATTATGAGTGATTATCATAATGAGTTTTTTTTCCTACGAATTGAACTAATGTGTACTTGTACATATAAATGATGCAGCATGCTCGCACACACCTGCACAAATATACTTTTGGACTAGTTAAAAGTGTATTTAGTACATTAACAACACAAACAACTATCTCGATTGTAAACAGCATACAGTGATGATCATGTGCTATAATCAAGAAGTTCTTAGTCAATAAAGAATGTTTTTCATGGTTTACCTACCCTAGGTTTGATAAAGTTCTCTTTCAAGGTCGGCTGGTCTGTAACAGACTTTGAAAGTTTTGCTTCTTGGACTTTGTCTTTCTCAGATGTGGCGACCTTGACATCTGCAAAACACACAACAATCATTAACTCGTCACCCTCAAACGTCCCCAGAACAACTTACAGAAAAAGCCCAGTTTTAACAAAGCAAAATACTACACGTTAATCCTGCGTTGTTTTTCATAGCAAATGATCTGGTAAATAAACCAAATTAACTTTGTTGCTGGAATCGTATGCCTCATATAGGGAGTCTTTTTTCTCTATTCATGTAGTCTCACAAACAAAAAAACAACGTTAAAGAAGAAACGATCTTGACAAAAATGCCCTCTAATTTAATTAGCAAATGCACAGCATTAAGATTCAGGACACACAAAAAATAATAGTGGTATTGTGTTATGGCTAGATACTGACTCGCTTCACCCTCCCCCCAAATATTCCTATCATATTTATTTTTCGTTATTAGACGAAACGCCACATTTATGAAATATTGTAACATATTTATAATCATCATTATTACACTATCACATAGGATAATTATTTATGAGCGAGTAAGTCTATTCTGAAAAGAAGTTAATGGGTGCTTCCATTGCCCAACTGGTAGCGCGGTCAGCAAAGATATCGACCACCCAAGTTTAAATCTTGGCGTGGCTATGCCTGAAGCATGTTTCATCTTTCACTTCGCCTCATTACGTTTGGAGGTTGCTTGCCCCATTTAGCCTACCATGTGCACAAAAGTGGCTATAAAACAACAACCACCATCCATGTTAATGATAACACACACACACACACACACACACACACACACACAATCACTCTCCTTAGCTGATGGTAAAATTCATATAATAACTCAGCTAGGATGCCAGTATGCAGTTTCTAGCATAGGAATATTTCTTAAATTAATTTTTGCTAACAATTAATTGTCTGTAGCTGAATGGACTGTGTACGTGCGTGTGTATGTATGCTAGAATTCATATGTTTCTGTATACAGGCACATGTGTGTTTGGATATATCTGACACGGGAATGAAACTGAAATGTTCTAAATGAGGTCAATGCCAGTGTGATATGTCCGGACAATAACATCAATATGTAACTATAATACTTACTTGAGTGTGATGTGACTATTTAACATGATAAAGCATTCATCGGTGTGCATGCATCCAGACATGTGTATGCACATGCATGTATGCGTTTGCTTGCTTTATTTAGCCTCAACAGTAGTCACATCTAGAGCATATGACCCAAAAGGCAACTCTTCAAGGAAAAGAAAAGATCAGATGCCACTTCTCAAAGACACATTTAATGATGTGCTATGAACCCCAATCTGAAGCTTCCCCAACACATGAAGATGACAACAATCTCCATTTCTGGTAGTTTAAAAATTATAGCAAACAATACGACAGATCATTTTGTCAACAACGCTATACTTTGGGACTCCCAACACATACATCTGACACCAGATCTGACTTAACTCACAGGTGACACCACTAACCACTCTCATTGCTGGAATTAAATTTACCTTTCTTAGGCTTGAAGATTACTTTTGCTAATTTGATTAGATCACTGTTCTCCTCAGCATCTTCTTTGTTCTGTTTGATGAAAGACAAATTATACTGATGATAACAAAAAGACTGTATAAGCAACAAGAAAGTAATATTAAATTTCTCTCCCTCTCTCTCTGTCTGTGCTTGTGCATGCTTGAGTATGCATGATCCGTTTAAAAATTAACAAACCTTCAGTTCCTCCAGAAACTTTTCCCGTTCAAATCGTTTTATTCTCCATTCCTTTTCTTCTTGTATGTCTTCACCTTCCTCACCCTCATCATCCGACCTGAAAAGGTCTTGTTGGGAGTCTTCATCATCTGCCATGACAACAACATGTATAGTTTAACATCGAAGTAATACACCACTGCTAACTAACGTATTACACACACACACACACACACACAGAGGAAAATATGACCTATCAAACTGAACCCTCAACTGACCTATATTTCTCCATCTGAACCTCCTATTTCTGCCACCACCATCTGTATGCAGGTCTCCATCTGGCAAGTACATCTCCTGAAATAGCTTCAGTTGTTTCTTGTCATCATCAATAACTGTTTTGCTGTAATAAGAATAAAATACTCCGTTGTGGAATTAAAGTGAAGAAGAATTTCTCCACAATGACGTTTCGTTTCTGCAGAAGCTTTTTGTCTTATTCTTTTTTATTGTGAATTGCCATTGTTACATGATCCACTCACAGATGAACTCTGCCCACTTGATTACGGAGCTCCTCTTCTGTACCGACATCGTCCAGATCACCCTCCTCCAATTGTAGGTGATCGTCCTCAGCCGGAAAATCCAGGTTCTCGTCGCTGTCATACTCACTGCCTGTGAAAACAAAAGCAATTTATCTCTGTGTAACAATAGACCACACAAACTGTACTCCTTGGACAGCAAACGTAACACGGGATATTAGCTAATGAAATATAATTAAACACGATTAAAATACTACAACACAGACTTAGCGTGTTGTTTTGTGTTAGTTTGATAAACTTTCAGATAAGAATGGTAAATGAGGAACGAGTCCAGTTAAACTCCAAAATATGGCTACCATTCAAAGCAATATTTTATACAGATATCATTGAAAGTACAGCACAATAAGATGCGGATTAAATACTATTTTATATATGATTCAATGTTTTAGCTAAATAAAGAAGCAAACATTTAACCAACCTGACAGTTCTGCTTCATCCTCAACAAACTCAGGATTGATTTTCCTAGAAAAAAAAAAATTATTATTATGACAGAGTATATGGTAATATTGAATGAGTTAAACTAAAGCAGAGTGAAAAAAAGTAAATACAGTACATATATCTAGGCACCAGGTTGCATTAATATAGACCTGGTTCAGGATGACTGACATGCTTTGTTAAAGTTTATACAAATGAGGGCATTACTGTATTATAGATATGAACCACACACACACACACACACACACACACACAGACACACACAGACGCACACACACACACACAAACCAGACCAGACCAGTCTATCAAGCCAGACACCTGCCTACATAGACCACACTCGGCAATGATTACCCATCCATATCTCAGTACACCTACCCATGTTGATTGGCCACGGTGAAACCTTTGAACATTCTTGCTTGCTGCATCTCCTCATCATCGCTGTCAACATTCTCGGGCTCCTCATCTTCAGATTCCTCATTTTCAGAATCCTTATCTCCACCATCAGTAGATAACAGCTAAACCAAGATGAATCAGAAATGATGACTGCTTATTTAGCCTTCTAACACGAACATAGTAAAACCTAAGTTAATAACTACCTGTGTAAACCAAGCTAATTGACTACTCTCATCACCCAATGTCAGTCTGTGGCATTTGTCAGTGATCCAGAACAGGTACATAAGAAATTGTCTAACCAGGAAACTCGACTGACCTGTTGTGACAACAATATTTAATTATGTTGTCTCGGAGTGCTTCACATACTCCTATTTTCTACTTATTTTTTATTTATGGTTCTGATTAGCAGTAAGTTACTAAATATGTTTATATCCCCCCCCCATCATATGTGCCCTCCCATATTGCATTGTGCGTAGAGAGACAACTGGATTGTAAACCTTTAGTTCTGGCTTAGCATCTCAATACGTCCTGCATTTATGAGATGTTTTCATTCATAGAGAGGTGGCTCCAGTGGCTAAATGTCATAAACAAACTGCACAGTTTTGTTCTGACGAGTAAAAAAAATGTGGTTTTAATAGCTAGTAAACATCTGTTGGGCTAGTAAGAAATTTGGTTGGGCTAGTGGACTGAAATTTTACTATCCCAAGGGGCGAGTGAGATGTAAAAATATTTTTCTGGCCCTGCTCCAAATTTAAATCTGTTAAATCTAGCAGCAATGATCCCTCGGGATCAGTTTCTAACCAACAATTACAGATCCAGTTATCCACACAATAATCCATGATGCACCTAAAACCAGTTACTGATTCATGGTTGAGCCAATCAGTGACCTGTGGAAGACCGGACTTGAAGTGAGTGGTCATTGGTTTCTAGACCGGCACATTATTGCTAAGCTACCACTGCCCCATAATTACAGAAAGTGTAGAGCTGTACATTTAAGATTAACATAATCCTGATTTATGAACATTTCCATTTATAACCATAACAAAAATATTCTGATAAATCGCACGTTATGGTCAGTTTGATATCTCAAGTTACTCAATTAAATAATCTATTTAATAACAACACAAAATGACCATGAGTAGGAAGCATCTACATAGTATACATAAAGGATAACTTCTTAATAATATGTTAATAATTTAATTGACTTCTCATGAATACCTCATCAGAGTGATTTAATGCCAAAAATACTTAACTTGTTAATTAAAAAAGCTATAATAAATTCTTTAAAGCATAACTTATAATTGATAATCATTAATTTGGTATCTGGTCAAAGATATAAAACATCACCAATTATATAAAACAAATTTAGTTTTCAAAAATTAAATTATTTATCCCCCTACCCTAATAGACCAGGTTATTTGGCACATAACTAAATATTACACTTTTACTGTGCCATGGACTGTTAAACAAACCAGCTGATTTGACTGAAAGTCCTGCTGAATATATTATTTAATGTTAAATCATTTTAGGTAACTATTTTTGCAGCGGCAGATGAAATTTTTAACTATTAGCATCAGATCAGCATCAGATCATCCAGATGTACATACAGGAGGAACAGTGGCATCCTCTAGTGAATACGAACAAAGCCATCTGTTGGACACAGTTCACCAGTAAGAGCAAACCTGTTGGTCAAAGTGTTATCATAAGACAACCCACCAAGCGTCATAGCGTTTGCCAGATAGTAATACTGGGCTATAGTTAACATAGATATTACATACACCTTCGTGTTTTAAATTGGAGTTTTCTTCAAAAGTATTACATTATTTGATAATGATATGGTCAATTCACTAACTGATGAAGCTGGAACATTATTGATACTGATTTGAGTGTTTAAATTCATTATAAAAGGCATAGCAAAAGATCAGCATGCTGCAATAGCGTAAATTCCAAAATATTCTAGGTCATAATAAATATATATTTTTAGGACCTTGAGAAACATGGGATCATAAAAAATCATAACTTTAAACTGTAGATAACATTAATTCTAGTTATTTTATATATTAAGTTTATCAAACTTGTGATTTTATTAAGCACCAAAGATATTACAATTTGTGGATATTTTAATTGTGCATACGTGGAAATTCAGATCCCAAGTAGCAATTGCATGTCATATAAGCCATCTAAATGAATATTCGGTTCCGTCCGTTTTCACTCGGCAAGTTTTGCAGACAAAGTTGTGTACTGAAGTCATCAACATGCTTGTATATTCTGATATAGTTTTGCTTGGTTATGTGTGGAACATCACTGTTCTCTGCAAACCAATGCTGAGAATACGTGAATATTCTGCTGCATAATTAATTAGCCACATGGTGACCTGCTCAAAGTGATATGTGTAAACATAAACATATAACCAATTTTCTATACAAAAAACACGTATTTTGTGTATAACTTGCAAGATATAAGTACTACAGTGACTAATAATGCCAATAAAAGTCAATAAAATATTAGAATCATTCAAAAAAGGTACTGGCCATCAAAGAATCACCGTCAGGCATTAACTTAGTAATTATTTTGGTATCCTGATGCTCCATTTTGAATCTTTTCAGCTCAACCACTGGTTTCTTATTAGAAAAACCACAAAATTTCCATGGGGAATGAATGGGTGAGTATACTTTAACCACACATCAGCAAAAGAGGTCAATTGGTGTTTCCTCATTTCAGACACTTTTTATAAGACATTGGAGAATACAGCGGACCAGTTAAAAACCCAAACTTGCTGATAGTAACTGATACGAGGAGATGAATGTTAACAAACAGCAAACTGTGCACAATTCAACAGGCAGCAGTGTAGTATCACTTAGTTGGTTATGTCAAAGGTAACCCACACTATATCGAGAAGCCTCTGATAAAACTACAAGTGGGCACATTTTTAATGGATACAAGAGCCCAATTTTATTATGACAAAAATGTTCAGCCTCCACATTACCTCATCTTTGTCTTGTGTCTCCTCCTCCTCTCCACCAGAAGCTAACACGAATGAGTCATTGGATTCATCATCTTTTATCACATTGTGTTTCTTAACATTAATTTTTACTGGACTGAAACACAAAAGACTAGCAATTATTAAAAACATTCTTGATGATTTCGATCGAGAAATGTTTCAGGTTATAGGTTCATGGTCATTAGCAGGTGAGCCAATAAAATAACCGCATACACGATTAGAGATGAATGCATGCGCAGATAAACAAAAGTTGTAAACAAACACACATGGTCGATTAAAAAAAGAGCACAAATTATTGGTGATATTTGTTTTCGCACCCGGCCGAATATTTTTAAGGCAGGCCCAGTAAAACCATATCATGATAACAGAATCCACCACAAAGGTTCTACCTGTTATTGCTGTCTCCTGTTGTAGTCAAAAGCAGATCATCAATGTCACCTTGACTCTCTCCCACATACTGCGTACCATTCCGAATTTGGCTTCTTATCTCACTTCCATTGTGATTCTTTCCGGTGAATCTCCCCGAGCACAAACTTAGTAACTCATCCATGTTACCTTGGGAACCTAATGCAGAATCGGCTTCAAATAGCTTTTTACTGCCTTCGGAATCTGATAACAAAAAAGTTGCCAAAATTTAAAGGGAAAAAAATGGACAAAGAGAAACAAAATGGGATGAAATAAACTTAATTTAGTGTCAACATTTAACTTAAACACAAGAAAATAAAACGAAAATTTCTAATAAGGATTTATGTCCCCATAGTAAGGTAACACAAATGGGATGGCTTACAGAATAGCACATATACAAGATTGTTATTTGGTGACAATTCTGCAAAAATTTTAAATTCCCCATTTCAACCATAATTACAAACATTCGATTTTTTTTAAAATTCTCCATACTCCATTATATTTGCATATCTTTATTAAAGCCTTCCTAATACCATTACCCACTATCACGGTGAGTGGAATGGGGGATATCTGTTTAGAAGATGACATTTTACTAATTATACTCACCTTCTGTGAATACCCCAGAACACAACCCCAAGAGCTCATCTTCAGTATTTTGTATGATGCTCCCCCCAGTGGACTCCAACACCAACTGTCTTCGGGCTGGTTTCACGTCTGACTTTATCTTGAATAATCTGTAAGCAACATGGCTTAAATTGTTTATTATGTAAAATTGTCCGCAGCAATCCTTTCTTAACACAGAACAACTCTATATCAAGGAAAGTGGCAAGTACCCAACTGGTGTGAGCTCCGGTGGCCTAGCGGTTAAGCGCCTGGCACTTGGTGCCAACGGTCACAGGTTCGAACCCCGCAAGAGGTCGAAACTTTTCCAGAGATTAATTTCTCGGCTCACAACATCGTGGGTGACTGACCAGGTTAAATGGCGCTGGTGTCTCCACTGAATCATTTAAAATAAAGGGGGACATTAAAAACCTGAGGACGTAAAACACTCTGGCAGTGACCACTCTCAGGGTATTTCGGCTCCATCTATCTGTACTGCTCCCCTGTGAGTGGTGGGGGAGGAGATTTCTCAACCACTCCAACATAGAGGCTGTGCCGAATAAGCGACAGCCTGGGGATTCTCCCCGAACAACAAAACAAACAAACAAACCCAACTGGTTTGGATAAATTCATGAAGTAGTACACAGAGTTTAACACAACAGCTCAAATTAGACAATTAAACGTGTGAGAATGTTGAGTCAGATCTGGAAGTAAATACTATAAAAAAGAAACCAAAAATAGAAAAGCTACAGTTTGGTGTATCAATACAGTCTACACAAGTTAGACATCTACTTGTTTATTTTACTAAATACATCGGGGTACTCCAACACAACAGTATTTGGAAAGCTTTGCACTACAAAGATCAAGGTCAGGCTTCAAATCTGACTGATGCCTGTATTTGTGGGATGTTTTCTAGCGAGTTTTCTTTTAGTCACACACGACCAATTCTGAGGTTAATCTTATACATCAACTAGAGCACATTTAAGAACATGAATGAATATTTGCTCTGTTTAGCCATAACTGAGATTCTCCCTTGGTAATGATTGATGTTTTATGGCCACTTTTGTGCACATGGTAGGCTAAATGGGCCAAAGGGATTCTCCCTTGAAACATACCTATACATGCTATAGCCCAATAGGTATTTTAACACACAATCTGGACAAAACACTTTTTATCCAAATAATTGGCAAATAATTGGCAATCAGTAACTCCCTCAAATCCTACAAGACTTAGGAGTCTGAAATTTGAGTTTGAGACCATTCCCTCACATTGTCATTCGATTATGGCAGAGTTTAATTTATTGCTCAGGGAACTGAAGTGTGTAAGTTGTTAGCTGAACATCTAGAAATAGGAATGATGTTTGAAGTTGGTAATTTCAGAGATGTGTCCACTGACTCTACTAGCTGAGCTACACCATAAATTGACGGAATTTTTTAAAACTCAAACTCTATGCTCTTCCTTACCCATCTTCATCTAACAACTGTGACTGCGTTGTGTCCTCGATCTGAAAGTGAAAGTCTAATGGTGCTGACTGAGACAATGGGAACGTGTCTCTTGACAGACCCTGCATCAGTAAGTCTTGTGAATCCTCTATTGGTAGTGCTATGTCCGAGACATGAGTGACACTCTGAAATAACAACGGCTGCCATTGTACTCCAAATATTAAGCAGTAGCACACAGTGACATATCATACTCAGTTCTATAACAGATTATCAATGCTGCAGACCATTGCATTAATCAAAACTTTATATATATATATATATATATATATATATATATAACACACACACACACACACACACCCATATATACATACACACAGCCCATGCCACTTATTATGTCCTGAATTAAACAACATAGTTGTACAAACCTTGTTAGCAGTTGCCACTGAAGAAGATTTACTTGATGACATAAAGAGATCTGGTGTCTCCCGATCATTGTGCTGCCTCTTTTTGTGTGTTCTTTGTCCAGCTTGTATTAAACTACCCTCAAAACTAGAGTCGGCACTCAACAAACTCACATCTCGTGTTAAACTAGTTGTTTCTGCAATTAGTAAATCATCTATAAATAAACTTCACAAATATATCATAATGTCAAGTCTTACTATGAACAGGTTATTGTTGCTGTTATTATTACATCTATAATTGAACTGATATAATTTTCTTTTCTAATTTAAACCAGTTCAGAAACTCCCCCAAAAATTCCCGACAAACTCATTATTCACTCATTTGCCCAGTGGTGAATACTGAACGGTGAATTATTAAATCAAGTTATCATTGTAATGTAATAAAACGGCACCAAAATCTGTTGTACATTGTTATTTCAAGATCATGCCACTCAAGAAAGCTTACAATTAAATATGAAAATTACATCCCAATGTAATCATGACAGATTACAATAATTATTCAGGTAATCATAATCACTAAATTGTCAAGGAACTGTAATCAATTATTTTGGTCTTGTAATTGCCCCAATTGTGGTGCACACACATGTGCGCATGTCCACCCACACGTGCAAGTTTCATATGTATTGTATAGAAAAGAAACCTGCCATGGATCCCTCTCTCCACACAAGCTAATATGGCGAATAGAAACTGTGAGCATTTGTTTGCAAAACTTTAACAATGAACAATATAAAATTATTTAACTTAAGATATATTATAATATATTTATATACCAAATAATGACAACAAGTAATATTTACATCATTTAGCATTAAATTAACTTCCACACAAATGTATACAAGAAAAGTTTATAACAATAATAATAAAATGAGATGCCAGAATCCTAGCTAATTAATAAACAATATGTTTTGGGTAATTTTACTTGATTCACACAGTACAATTATTCCCTCACTGAACTCCTTACTGAGATCATTTTTCCTTTTTGATACATATCTTCCCTGCTGGATGAGACATTTGCTGTGTTTATGTTAATTAGGCAATTGCATTTAAAATGTGATCTATGAAAACCACCCCTACTTGAGTCAAGTAGAAAAAATGGTTGTTTAATGGCTGTCAATTAACAGTCTACCGAACTGACAGTTATGAGACAGTCATTTGTCTGACGAAAAGGTAAAATTTTAAATATTAATTCTGGATAACGCACAATGGTTTGTGGTGCATAATTACTATTTTTAGATGTACTGAATTAAGCATTTTTGTTATTTTTAAGAATCCATTATTATTATTATTATTATTAATTGATTAGTAAAGTTATAATAAATATCTTAAGCTTAAAAGGCTCTTAAAAAGCTTGGCTAATTAATTAGATTTTGATCTTTATACCAAGTGCTTACTGGAAGATCAGAAGAAAAAGACTTGATTTATTTAATTTGTTACAGCATAACCTACCCGACTTAACAGACTGTGTCTCTAGCAACAGGATATCATCATCTACATTCATGACATCATCAACTAATGTCTTAGTTGAGCTACCAGACAATTCTTGGAATGGCCTCGAACTGATTTCTGGAGCTGAAAATGTACCAATCATTTTGATCTATGAATACCAACAAATCAAATAACAATGTGTATCTGTGTGTGCGTGACTAGGAAGATGGAAAGTTATCAAAAAATATTTACTGGTTTGAAAATATGTAAGATGTAACATACATAATAAATAACAAATCAGATTAGTATCGACATATGGTAATTAGTACAAAATGTTATAAATGTTAGTGTGTAAACAAAACAACAGACATAAGCCACACTAGCACAATAACAATGTCTATCCATCAACCGACCTATCACAATAATTTTTATAAATATATCTTGGTATATACATGTACTTCACTAACATTATCGAGAGTCAGTGATATTATAAAAACAGTTTAAAACACAAACATCAGTCATATCCCATTTATTTAATAACCTGAACTAACCTGGATTTTTGGAGTGCTGTGACATTTCAGGACTCTCGGTATTGGCATCTTCATCAAACAATTCTAGTGTTTTAGACTTGTGTAAAACAGTTTTATGAGCCACTGACTGTATCAAAGGCGTGTCTGTAGAGAAAAAAGTCACTGTTTATATTCTATCTATACAAATCCCTAGCCATACGGATTCAACAAAAATCCTCAAATAACTGAAAGTCTACATTTAAAAAGACATGAACGTTTCCATTTCATAGTATCCATTTTGAATATTTATGATGATTCAACATGTACATAGTAACGTATGCTACTGAATCATTTCTTATAAGCAAATTTGATATGAAGTACAATTTACACCTAATAAATTTACAAGTATAGTTTTTTTGGCACATTGCTTCTTCAAGATAATTACCTAATTAACACCAACCAGTTCAAACGATGGTCTTAACATGACAGTCTAACTGTATACACGCAAGAGATCCTGAAACATGTTAATGGAAAAACACTAACTTGATTGCTCTGTAAGTTCCTCATCTTCCATATCTAGTTTTAGATGTAACCCATCTTCGTCATCCTCTACATCTTCACTTTCGGATTCCATATCGTCATCTTCAGCTTCCATATCCACAAATGGATTCTTTAGAAAATATTCCATACATGAAAAAGCAATCTACTAAAGAAGGCGAGTAACTGACAAAAAAGATCGCATCTAAATACACAGAAATATTAAATCTTTCTAAATAATATATTATTTTGGTCGGTACAGTTTACTATAAACCACATTACAAAATACGTATAATCAAGATAGTTATCTTGCCATTCAAGATTTAAGTGACTTAATATTAAAAAAGGGGCAGGATTTATGTTGAAAACAACAGTAAAAAGTATACAGAAATATTGCCTATTCACTAAGAACAAGTTGTACGTAAACATTTAATATTTTGCTTTATTTGTGGCAAAGATTACTGAAATTTGCTTTTAGGTTAGGTGTATTCAACTTTGTTTTAATGTCCAGTGTCTGGTTCCATAATTACACAAAGAATATGACAATGTTAATAATTTACAAAATGCTGAATCAAAATGTATTCTAAAGTGTTACTTTAATCAAAAGGTCAGAAACAAAATCTTAAAATGTAAGAAAAACATTTACTACATGAATTGTTCTCATGTTCAAGGTTATAAATAAAATACTAACATACAAAAATTAATATACTGAGATAAAAGTTGTATATTGGTTTTGAAAATATTGAACCTAATAAGCCAAAATTGGCATTTCTAGGATGGATATAGCCATTGTTAATGCCCGTAACCAACCAATTATTTTTAAAAAAAATCAATAAGGAAATAACTAAGCTAAATCCAATAATGATTAAATGAAAGAACATCAATTTTAGTAGACAGGAAATTGTTAAATAAAACCAATCTTGTTAAATAGATCTGGCAAACTATCACAGCACCATCTTCAGGTGAATTCACTGGATTACATTTGTGATTTGATGCACCATAATCCATGTCAGTGCATTATATCACACGTATATAAATGCTGTAACTCAAAATACCCTAACATTGGCTTCGATTTTCCACAGTTAATCCCGAGATGGGTGCATACGAGTACATATGGAAAAATCATCAAAACTGTCACCATTCATAACATAAATGTCCATTTTAAGGGCAACAGTGCCAATTAAAGAAGACATACTTTGACTGTTTTAATGACAGTGGGAACAAAGTTGACCCCAGATGTGCCTAGTCATATATGGGAAAAGTAAAATTACACTTTTGGAAAACATACTTCCTTCTCTGCTACTTTATCATCCTCTTCGGCTGAAAGTTCTTCTTCGTCTAGCTCTTCATCGAAATCTTCTTCATCTTCAGTATCAGTACGGTCACTCATTTCCTCTTCATCGTCTAGTATCTTCTCTTCACCATCATCTTCGTATCCTTCTTCATTGTCCAATGAGAAAGCCTGTAGACGTTTTTGACGAGCTTCCTCCCTCTTTACTTTCATCTTCGCTTGTAGCTTCTGTTTGAGGTAATTCAGTTTGGCACCTAAAGGAGACAGAACTGTGCTACTCACTTGTCTAATTGTTGTCTGTAATAATTACTCATGGGATAGCTGCGCTCATAATTATATTTTCCCTAACACTGTGTCCACATTTCCGGAATTAAAAGGACAACTATATTCTTTCAAAAATAAAAAGGTACTTGGGTCACTTATTCTGGTAATATTCCTGTATTGGGCATAACTTCATACAAGTTGGAAGCATTATCATTGTGATACGGCTAGCAAAAATCAATGCTATGAAATGCAAACCATATTGATTTTGGCCTGTGATATCTAGGTTCAAATTTGTAGTCATTCTCTTTGTAAGTCTCAAGTATAATCAGAAAATAAATCGTATGCAAATCCCATATGAATTAACACCGTGAACCAAAATTTGATCACAGCAGTATTTAATTTGATACATTACTTGTGATTTAGATAATCAAGTTCATTAGGAGGACTGCACAATTTTAGTATTTTTGGGTTTCAACATCCCAGAATGTTAAAAAATTAATCCGACCTTTTGTTAAGTCACTATGATACAAGTTAAAACAAAATTCTGTGCTTGAAAAACTAAATATTATTAAACCACTGGCAGTGCTACTGTTCCTTAGTGACCTAGAAAAGACCTGACATAATCAGTATTATCATAGTCGGCATTTTTAATTTGGGCAGAATAAATAAACTATCAACATGATCAATGGATCAATGACTATGCTGCTTCTCCGAATGAAGGTCATAATCCAAACTAATTTATTATAACCATTTTAGGGTCTAACTGCCGTATGTCACTAATTCGTGCTTTTAAATTCAGGAGTTATGAACACATAACTGTTCGCAAACTCAAATAATGCTAATCTTATAAACCAGTTAAGATGTGATTAAATGCAAATGATCCCAAATGGAAACTATTTCACCAAGTTGACTCCACGTCATAGTTACCAGCCCGACAATGTGTTTACTAACCACCCCGAGGTAAATAGCTATACATATTAAATAAACAAGATAGGAAATGACTCAAGCAAACACTATCAAACTATGTATAGTATTTACAAACAGGAAATATATCATTGTTAGATAAATAATAAATAATGGGTCCAGAAGAAACTATAACTAATTATCAAAGAAAATTATTGTAAATATGAAGTTTCAGGTTGACTAACCAAAAGCTAACATGTACATCAATATTGAAATATATAAGACAACAATCTCTCACCTGGTTTCTTTGTTGGTGAAATCTCTTCATTATCAACATGGTAAGTCAACTTGTTTATCTTCAATTCTGTTCTCTCGTTAACGTCTTCCTTTGTAATTAGCCTAAAATATTTGAGCTCAACATTGATTGGATATTCACAATAGTTATCCACGTTCCAAACTAATCCAGGATGTGTAAGTTATTAAAGACTAGATTTCAAGAACAAAAGAGCTAAAAATCAATGAATAACTTACGTTATTTCAACATCCTCTGACTTTTTAGGTATTCTTTTAGCTGAATGTTTTATGACACGCTCCATGAATTTTTCTATTCCTGCTGGAATCCCTGGTGCAGATTTTTCTTTCTCAGGATCCTCCTCATCAAAATCTATCAGCATGTCTGGTCCACCACTCAACGTTGGTGTCACGTTCTCCATGAGAAGATTAGCCAACTTTGGTGTCAGAAACGTTCGGCGTTTATTCACGACATCACTGTTCGGAGTGTTTCCTAAATCAGTAACAGACTGTTTTGGTTTATCTTCCGACAAAATAACAGAATGTTCTGTTACGTCATTTTGAACTGAAACCAAATCAATTTGATCCTCGGTATGTTTTTTAATCCGATCACCACTGTTTTCTTCCTCAGAGGTTGGCAAACTGATGTAACCCGATTCACCCTCCTTTGCTTCATCAGGCGTGGCTGTGTTTCTATTCTCCCCTGTTCTATCCTCTGCGTCTGTGAGAAGACAGGACTCGTCACGAGTAATCACTTCGTACTGCACTTCCGTTGCCACCTCCTCCATGATGAGATCGGGTAGGCTGTCCAAGTCTTCAATCTTGGTGTCTTTGAACTGTTTTGAAATGTTTCGCTTGACGTCTTCCACTGCACCGGCGGCAGTTACGCTGTCCTTGGCATCGACATTAGCATCTTCGTTCACTACATCTCCATTAATGACAGCAGCTTCCTTGGACTTAACGCTGGAGCTACTCTTTGGCATCGACTCTTTTTTAATGTCCGGTGTCTGCTTCCACGCAAGGCTTCACAAGAATACGGCAATGTCAATAACTTACAACAGATATTTAACCAGAATGTGAAAACATCAACACTCGTATATTAATATGTCACGATTGACCAAATGTATACTAATCAAAGAACAATTTAACATCAAATACATAGGCAAGATGTTCTTTACCCGAGTTTTGCTGCTTGTAGCTGCTGCTGTTTTTCTCTAGTTCTTGCTAGGAATACGGAGAGATCAACCTTCTGTGGTTTGTGATAAGGTAAACGTGCACTGGATTCTAAAAAGTAGGAGAAAGTTGCTCCATATTTAGATACAGTTTTTGTTCAAGTTTGTTGGTAATGCATAAAACTAATTAAAGTACAATTATGTAAGCTACCAAATATCTCAAATAATAACAAATGCATCATTTTAATCGAATAATTTCATCCATGTTTCACAAAATAATACTCGACACCATCAAAAATAACCACACCATAACCATTTGTGTTTACGACTTAGTTCTCTGTACAGAAAATATCTCCATTTATACATTAAAAAAATTACCATCTAGACAACATAAGTGTAACAAGATGTGGAATGACGCATAACCTACTATATCCTTATTAATTTTTATAATAAGGGTAAATAAAGTGTTACATCCATAACGTTGAACACTTGTAATCACCTCGTATAAGTCTCTGTGTCTCACTATGTATGTCTTTGATGTCACATTTTGGTCTCTCTCTTCTTTCTGATGTTGATGATTTGGATTTCTTTGCAGCACCCTGTAAGATAAACAATATTATGTAAACATACACCAGCCACAGTGACCTAAATTGGCTATCTGGGCTTCCATACAGATGATCGAAAATAAATTTGGATGGTGAAAAATTATGACAATCCGTATAGTGTCAATCCAAGAACAGTCCTACCATTAATAGATTTATATCCTGTACAAAACACTTCAGAATGGAACCAATTTGTTTTACCAATCTTTAACCTAGATTACTGAAATTTTATTTCTAACTAAAGGTCTGCTGATTAGATTATCACATTTAATGCAGACAATAAAAATCTAAAATAATGAAACTTTGGGTTAATCATAAGCTGGTAATATTTTCATAAACAGCACAAACACGTGCACTTTCGACTGCAGTCTGCACAGGTTAGTTTCATCAAATAAGTTTTCTCAGGTATGTATCACCTCAACCATCACACAGATGAGCCATCTCAACAATTATTTATTAGTAAAACATTAAAGACATCTGTAAATTAAACATTCAAGATAATCAATGGCCTCTTATTATTCATCACAACGTCCCTTTATCCGAGAGCCTATTTCAAACACTGTTCGGATGTTGAAAACAATTAACATAACCTTGAAGAAAAATAATAATATATTTTTCATACCGAAGAGATTCTGACAAATAAATACTTTTTGTCTTCCATGTTATAATACACCAGCTTTTATTATTATTTGTTACCAACAAATAACCTCTCTCTTCTACCTGTTTTAACCTCTTCTTCAAAGCAGCAGACATCTCAACCACATCCTCATCACTTCCATCATTGTCGGCCATTATATTATTTGACACATTTTCTGTAATGTAGCAATTTATAGCATCAATAAAACAATTATATACAGTAACTATTGTCAATACATTGCAAAGATATTCATAGACCAGATGGCTACAGAGTTTGAACAACGACTATCAGCAAATATTTATAGATTTTCCAACTCGATGCCGTAGATAACATACATCTCGCCAGCAAAAATGTGAAATATGTCAAACTGGTCAACATCAGACATTATTTGTGCATCTTTTGTAGAAATATGATCACAAAAACATTTTTTTACAAGCTTATCGCAAGTTTAGTTGACATGGATCATGGTGTTCCTTCTGTATTTTCCCTCCTAACAAAAGCTTTTTATGCATCGACATCATCATTTAATATTCATTTAACAACATCATGTTAACTAGCATATAATTTCCAACAGAAACAGAGCACCTAATTCCTATTAGCACCACATGTGTTTCTTTAACAACACATGCATGCAAAAACACAGAAATATGGGCACCCCTTAAACAAAATGTCTACGATATCCAGTAATATTTCTGATGATACAGCCACTTGTTTTCAAAAAAATAAATAGCCAACAGAGCTATATTCCATTGGAAACAGACAAAACCATATATGTTTAGTGCTCTTATCAGAAATTGGTTTAAATAATTAAAATTTAAATCAACCCGAGCACGCTAAAATCAATTATTATTTTCAAAATCATTCTTACATTTGCACGTCATGTATCTATTTACTGTCTACAGTCCAAACAACTTTCCTACTGCCACCATACATTAAACAAATCAACTGCTGCTGATGTAGGTGACACAAATATTTATTATACATAACAATTATATTTACTAGACAAATTAGTTTTGCTTTATAACTGGATTTCTATGTTGTGACTGGGATCCTTTGTACAAATTAAGACACAAACAAGTTACTTATGCAGTGTATGCTTTGCCGGCATATGATGAGTGACAGCAGATGCTGTTCAGAGCAGTACTGTGCCACCGATATATTGGATGACTAGTATTTGCAGAAAGCACCAACAATTGCCCTGTAGACATCATTCTTACAAATAGCCTAAGTAAAGCACATTGGTGAGCATTCCACCTTAAAGGGACAGTCCACCCTCAGAAAATATTTTTAAAATATCTGAGCCATTTTGAATCATCTTCCTCTTATCAGGTTCCTTTTGGCTCAAACTGATATAGTTGTATGTCATTCATGACGTAATTTTAACAAGATAATGGCGTTTAGTTCTGGAATAATTCTTTGCTTACACTTGTTTACATGCTTTTGTATGGGCTCTACAGCCCTCAGGTCAACCGGATACGCTGAAGTGACGTCAGTATTCAGGAGCTTCCAGTCTCTGTCTAGCTTCAAAATGGCAGCAACCACAGGCCATTAAAAGTCAATTAATCAGCACTTTGAACTGGATTATTTAATACGTGGCTGATCGGTTACACATTTTGACATTATTTACGAGTACAGCTGTATTATTCCTCAAAATATTAAACGAACTCTTTAAGTTCAAGTTTTAAAGCTGTAATTATTATTTTAAAGTGTGTGTATTTTTAATAATATCTATTCTTAACATCTGAAATTTTTTTAGGCACCTCATATTGTGCACACCCTTTAAACAATCCTTGCAAGTAATGACACTATTAAATTTAGATTATCATTTTTTTATAATTATTACTACACTTACCTAGATAAACTATAATGAGGTTATGGCTGAGAAAGTCAGTAGAATTTCAATGTTCATATTAATGATGTATAGCACAAATAAAGATAAAAACATGGCTGTTGTTTTTCTCAGAATACCATAAAAGAATCATACAAGGGATCAAAATGTATTACACAACACTTTATTTCAAAATTTTCTGGGTACCTGCCAGTAGACCAGCCCTGTATCTCCAATCATTGCAAATAAAGCTTAGTATATGAAAATTCTGGATTCTATTTCTTTTTAATTCTGCAGACAAAGCTGCTGCTAGGAATTACATAATATATAAGCCAACTTCACTAATCAAAGATACAGACAAATAAAGGCATAAGTAATTAAGTATCATAATACTGAAATTGTAAATAAATACTTCAGACAGCACAACTTTATATGAGCTTGTACTTCTGTTATAATTGCAACTCATCACCATTATTATTATATTTTAATGTACCCATAGAAACATAAAACTATAAACAATTATTCCGTAAAATTTTAAGTACATTTATTTGGGAATTGCAAAAGCAAACTATATCTTTCATAGGTCTCAGTAATGGTTAGTTACCAGACATAGGGTCAATTCCATTTTGTCAATTCCAAATCAAATTTAGCAATTCGAAATATAGCAATTCCATACAAAGACAGGGTTCATACACATTTTGACATCTCAGATTCCAGGACTTTCCAGGACCTTTCAGTATCAAATTCAAGGACCTTTTCAATGAATTCACGAACTCTTAACGTGCAAAAATACATCCATCTTAACGTGCAAAAATATATCCATATTCAAGAACCTCTACAAAAATTCCAGGATTTCCAGGCCTGGAATCCAAATTTTAAAATTCCAGGACTTTCCAAGGACCTGTGCAAACTCTGTGTTCATAATGTTATGGTGCGTGTTCATTTATACTTCTAGTACCTACTTGGAATATACCTACTCTGAGTAGTTTATATATCAAGTATGATTGTCATGGAAGAAATATTTCTGAATAAAAAAATTAAATTAATTTGTAGATTTTATCAATTCCATTAAAAAAAAGCAATTCCATTTCCGGAATTGAATCAACAAGAACAAATTAAATATTAGGCTGATTTTTTTTCTGCTTACCTTTCTCACTGTCAGAATTACTGGTATCATCAACATCAGAATTTCTCTGTTCATCATCACTGTCATCCATTTCAGCATCAAAAATATCATTTTTCAAAACCTGGAACTGAAGTCAACTAAAATATTTCACAACAGAAATATGTAACATAATATTTATTTGGTCCGAGCCACAAATGAATGAACTATTTATTTAATTATAGGTCATTTTTAAGAGAATGAAAATGATTGGTAACCACAGACATTATCACATCCAAGATCATTTTATTCTGATGTGTGTGCTTCATCTTACAGGAATCTTTTGATGATATATATAAAAACAATTAGAAGATACTCCCAGTTTAGGCATTAATTGTCTTAAACATTAAAATTTACAATAGCATTAACAATATCGTCTATAACTATATTTTAAACATGACCATTTACAAATTTATGCGATGCAGTCATCCACATTTGTCTTTATTACCATTTTTCTTCATGATGATTTTTCATTTAAACTATAGACATACAATTATACAATAGCCAACATATATGCTACTAACTACTTGCCAGGTAAGCTACATTAACTTGGTTTCGAGCATTTTTCTTTCAAACTGGAAACAAGTTGTTTCTGGTGTTATTATGATCACAGTTCAGTTTATTTTACATAGACGACACCTGTATCTAGAAACCCTTCTCCCGTTTTATGAGTCTATATAAATTTAAATTGTTTAACATGGTCCAGTCTTAAATATATAGTCTGATATCATAAATCGCCCTCAAATGTGGCATATACCAACTTGAGGGATGCAATATCATGCATGAGACAAATGCACGACCAGGTGCATCGACGGAGAGAAAATGGGCTGGGTTACACCATTCTAAGAGAAACAACCAAACATGGCACCACTGACAAGAACTTTATATTCTGGCCTATAGTGTATTCTCATTGTGATGGGAAACCTAGTAGCAAGTCTGCACAAAACAGCTGTGCAGATGTCAGCGTTATAATTAAGTTTGTTCTTTATATAAGAAACTTTCTTCATGACACATGTGCAATGCACGTTTTTACTTTGGATTAATATTTTGTATACGAGACAATCGTATATGCTTTACTGAGACTTTTGATTAACAATACCTGTTGTGATGAAACTGTATTGACTGGCATTGTTTCAAATGATGGCTCCTTATCTTCTCCTGGAAATAATAATGACACAACTTGAAGTATATAACAAACAATTAACTTAATTTAAAGTATATAGCAAATACTTAACTTACATAATTTGACTAGACCTGCAAGGTTTTACAAATAACTGATCAATATTGTGACTATTTTATAATTAACGGTAACAAATAATATTTAAAAAGTCGGACAAAAGAACAGAAACTATTGATAAAAAGGCACAAACCCTCACAACTGCCAGGATTTTCAGATTGATCACCAACATCAGTTTCAGCGTGACCACAATATTCTCCAACAGACTGCTGTTGTTTTGTTTCAGAATGTGGATCAGTATTGGATGATTCAGAGCCGTTTTCCTGAGGCTCTTCTCTCTCTGCCTCATTAACTGACAACTCAGCTGGTAAACTATCATCTTCATCATCATCATCATCATCATCTTCAATTATTGCATTACGTTTCTGTCAATTTGAAACAAATTATAGAAAAAACTACTTATAACACACTTACTGATATCAATATTTATACTGGTGGTGCTAATTATTGAACCTCTGACAACTTCATGACTGAACAACATAAATTTGAAACCGCTTATTCCAATACAATACATGCATGTATATTATGATTGTAAAAACTGAAGATAAGTGTCACCTTCTTTCTGCCAATGAATATTGCATCGTCCTCATCGTCATCACTCTGGATATTTGTGTCTGTAACAATGTATTATAAACACTTTTTGAAAATTGTATAACTACAACTGATTCTACATTTATCACTCATTTAACCTGGTTTATATAGCATTTACATGGATAAATATTCTTCAAATATGCAATATTCATTTAATCTAGTTTACCTACCATTTGCCAGAGGAACAAAATGATCTTCCATTATAGAGTTTTCAACTTCCATCATGAGGCTATATCATACAGATCTATCTGTAACATAATGTGATTACTATTATTATATTCATGTGAATATTTAATGTGCATAGTGTGAATAATTAAAGGATTTTATATTGCTCTAACATTCCAGCCTAATTTATTAACATTTTTACATTATATAGTGTTCTTAAAGTTATACATAAAGACAAATAAAATACCAAAATCAACATATATTTATGATACACATGTCGATCTCGGCCTATTGACATTTTGGTATAAGCAACTATTTTAAAGTTAATCGCTTGGAATACCTGGACCGAGATTGACATGGGCCGAAGTTGACGAGATCGACAGACCCCATGGTGGTCGCCATCTCAACAGCCACAAGTGACAACAGAGAAGTCAGATAATTCTTGGCTAGATTTATTGATTGTCAACATCACCAAGAATTTATTACCCATTTACTGGATTAACTATGAACTAATGAAGTGTTGAATATGTTGTATGGAGATTATTTAATTTATTCTGATTGCTGGATCAAATTATGTGTTTGTTATTTTATTCAATAAAATAACTAACACACAATTTTTGTCTTTAATACACAAATGAAATTTCGACAATCTCATCTGGTATTCTGATTGAGTGATTCTCTGTCTAATCCGATGGATTTTTGCTTGTAGTAAAAATACTTAGCTTTGGGCTACTATGTAACTATCTCGTAGACGTAGTAAGAAATTTATTGGGTTACCAGATGTTAAATTTTATTAGTCCTGGACTACTAAAGTGAATGAATATTTATTCAACTCTTCAGGATCACGGACAAAGTTACCCGCTTTCCTGTTCAGGCTTTGTAAGTTTGTTAATGTTAGTTTAGAGAATTGGTTTATTTTTATTACAACAATAGTCGGAATTAGTTCAATTACTGAAGCTTATATCAAGCCAATGAGTTAAATCAAAGATACATGAATTAATTAGTGTTTTTTACCTGCACATTATCCCGATCACTGATAAATAGCATAATATACAAATCATAAATCCAGTTCGGTAACTAATAATGTCTTGTACGAAGAACTAAACCATTTTTATTTCGCGGGTTTTTGACGTCATTTCCGTAGATTTTGCATCGAAATGGAACGTCAACAAAGACAATGATTATGCAGAGTGCAGTATCCAATGACGCGCCTCGAGCTACGCTGCATATCTTTTGAATTATTATAAGCAATGAATTTCTGTATATAGAATATTGTATTATGTACGAATGCATGTATTTTAACGGTGTATGGCTATAAGCATGTATTTTAGTTGGACAAGGTTGAAGGTAGGTATCTGCTACTGTAGGATTTCAGTTGGTCAGTCATTGGCTATAGACTACACTGTCTACAGTCTCCTCATCAGCTCATACATATTAATGACCCTGAAGTGCATACTCATCTATTATAATGACTATTAGCAGGGTTAGAAGCCAAGACTTTCCAGTAATTAGCCCACAGGGCTAATTAACTGCGAAATCTATTAGCCCTTGATAGCGCAGTTAGTTAGAGCGTAGGTCTCGTTGCCGAACGGTCGCGGGTTCGACGCTCCGTGAGCTGCAATGCTGTCCTGTGGCGACTGGTTCATTCATCCATAAAAAAATGAGTACCCGACAGGACGCGATGGCTATGTGTGAGTACTGCTTGTAAAGCGCCTTAGAGCAACTTCTAGATGAATAGGGCGCTATATAAATATCACATATTATTGTTATTATTATTGTAGTAGACAGTCCCACATTAAATACATCCAAGTCCCGATTAGACAAACATAGGATAAGGGTGCGTTACAATCTGCATAGAAAACAAGACTTGACCAGAGTTTTTAACAGGCTGTGCCATCACTACTCCGTAGATCTGGTATCAAGGTATTGTGAAGTTTCACTAGGTCGAAAGTTAGTGAGTGATTGCAGCTAGGGTATGGTACTGGGGTCCGGAAATTGGTAAGCTTATGTCAATTATGGAGCAATGTGGAAGCCATTGGGAAAATATTATAACATATACTATTTTGAATGCCAATACTAGATTTTAGCAGTAGTTCTAATCAGAGTTATTTGATTTAAATCATTTGATTAAGCCATAATTTAAATCAATATAAAAAAAATCTTTATGAATATTGCATTCATTTTTATTAATTATTTTGTAAACATGTTATTTATCAATTAACTCGCAGTACAAAACAGTTATTGTTTTTTTAGTTCAATTGTTAGTTATGCTGGATAATTATTTCTACATATATTTATAATCGAATTGCATTTATATTTCCACACCATGTAATGTAGTCTTAACAAGTCATACAGTTGAGTGATAATACCCCCAACTCTACAGTTGGGATGATGTTGGGAGGTTAACGCAATAGAAGCCACTCTGCTTCAATGTCGTGAATTGGTTGAATTTGGGATGATCTGACACGTGACGTCACATTTTTGTTCTATATATTTAGGCGATTACGGAGTCAATGTTTAAGTACTTGATGTTTAACATGGATAGCTATATAAGGTGAACATTCACGTAGGTTCACTATATATATATTATATTGAGCTCCGGGGGCCTAGCGGTTAAGCACCCGGCACTTGGTGCCAACGGTCACAGGTTCGAACCCGTAAGAGGTCGAAACTTTTCCAGGGATTAATTTCTCGGCTCACTACATCGTGGGTGGCTGACCACGTTAAATGGCGCTGCCGTCTCCACTGAATTATTTAAAATAAAGGGGGACGTTAAAAACCCACTGAGAACCTAAAACACTCTGGCAGTGACCACCCTCAGGGTATTTCGGCTCCATCTTTCCGTACTTCTCCCCTGTGAGTGGTGGGGGAGGAGGTTTCTCAACCACTCCAACTTAGAGGCTGTGCTGATTAAGCGACAGCCTGGGGATTCTCCCCGAACAACAAAACCAAGGTTCACTATTGATAGTTATCTCATGCTGTTTGACTATTTTTTAAATTAAAAATCGATTTTAATTTTTTAAATCTGATTTAAATAAAAATGTGATTTAAATAAAAAATATGATTTAAATAAAAACAATCATACATGTCTTAGCTGTAGATTGTTAATTCAAATCCGTATAGTCATTAGTTGTTTATCATAGTAACTATATAAAAAATAAATAATCATTATATATATATATATATATATATATATATATATATATATATATATATATATATATATATATATATAAGAGAGAGAGAGAGAGAGAGAGGGGAGAGCTGTAGGATTCTGTAACTCGTCACGTTACTGAATGCCACAATTATTGGAGATGTTGTAGACGGTTAATAGCGAGGTTCTCTTTTTCCTGATTTAATAATTTTTTTAATATTTTATAATTCTTTTTAAATGAACAAATTCGCTTGTTATTATTCTTATTTATTAGTAATATGCTTGTATATAAATAGGACGGTTTTTGTACTGGGAATGTATCACATCGGAGAACTTTTGGAGTAGGTCAAATTTGAAGTACACTGTATGTTATTATAGCACTTAATTAAAGCTATTAATTATTAGACTCAATCAGATGTTATGTAGACAAGAAATGCTCACGGTTGATGTTTTTTTAGGATTAGAGTTGAGTTAGGGTTAGTTTTTATGGTTAGTTTCGAATTAAGATAGATTCATAGACGTAGAAAATAGAACTTCTGATAAATTTAATCGTAACAAAGATACCTGATGATATAATGTTCTTTCCTGTAAGTTATACTGTCAATGTTTTTAACGATTATAGTAACTTTTTCGTATTGATATAAAGGCGACTCGCTGATCTATAAATGCAACTATATACGGTTAATGTGGCGCCTATTGACGTCACCTGAATAAAAAATTGGCCATTTTTTATACCTGTTTACGCGAGCGCTCCTATACATCATCGTGTATTTTAAGTAGATGTGTGTATAAAATAACAGATAATGATATTTTATTACGCTTTTTGTTGTTCACATCGAGCATCTGCAAAATTACGTACAGTGCATTAGGTATTTTTTTCATACGTTCGTATTTTCTGTCTTGCAGTTTTCTTATATTTCACAATTTAAACAAAATATTTAGTATTTGGTGGCTGATGATGCGTTGACTGGGCTTTTAAAACCATGATCGCTTCACCTCGATGCCTTTGTCATAACTATGATCTTGCTAAATTAGATAATTCAGTGCTTTAAAATAATCATTAGACATAATTCCTGCACGTTTATTTTTTTGGGGGGCGGTTTTAAATACTGCCTCTTGATTACCTCAAAGTCACATATTAGAGTCTAGAGTTAAGAAGCGAGAAATGTTTTTGGGTTTGACAAAATCTGAAAATCTGACCGAAAAAATACTGCCTTTGGAAAACCCCACACTAAGAATAAAAATGTGAATAAATAGTATATACCTGTAGAAAATATTATTTCCTTGGCTGCGGAAACCATAAAATAATGCATTTCTTGCTTGGCCCATCAATTAGCATTATTCCGATGCTCGGATAACAACAGCCTTTTTTATATCCAGAATTCTACCAAACCTGGAAAATTCCCATGAAATAAGTTAATGAACGCCACGAAAGGGACTTCTTTCGGAACTTTAAAAGCTACTCCCTAGTAAATTATTTATTGTGTGGCTGGAGTAATTTAAGTATAATGGCTCCCTTACCAGATCGAGTGTTTCACCAATTGGTGAACAGGTGGCAGCACGGTTTTAGCGATATCCGGGGTGTATAAACAAGCAGCCGCTAAATGGCCCATAAGCTGGCACTGCGATGAAATCAGAGTTCGACAAAACTTTCTTCTTTCTCATTCAAATCAATTCGACATCATTCATGTAAGGACACAAGTTAATCAATAAAATGTGCTGAACAAATTAATTATGTCTAGTATGTCATTACACCAAGAAAAAATTATTTTATATTCCCGGGAACACGATCATGACAGCAAAGGCCATGCCATGTCTTGCCGTTTTCTCGTTTTGTTTACATTTTTCTGTGGATGTTTGAGCCATCGGAAGGTTGGATTTGGATAATGAAATACACATTTTCTGAATAAACTAGGTCAGCCCTAGCCATTTCAGACATAGATAAAATGTTTCTTGCTGTTTATTTAATCATAATTCTTGTTTGAAGTTTGGTCTTTTTTCGCAAAAAAGTTGACCGGCCGCTTGAACACGTGGGATTAGGTCACGTAGCTCAGAGTACATATTTCACCCGGGAACATCTCGTCATTAGAATGTTAAATCTACCAAATGATATCTTACATAGCGCAGTTTTTGGATAAAAAAACCCTGGTACAAGTAGATGTGAATTGTTTTCACGTGTGGTTTGATTACATAATTGGATCATTTCTAGTGCTCTATCCCTGTGTATAGTTGTACTCATACTAGAGTATTTTGAAATGTACTCGTATGTGTACTTGAGTGCATTGATAAAATAGGTTCTCGTACTTGTACTTATAAAAACTATGTACTCGAGTACTTTCAGATGTAATTGGCCCCAACCCTGGTATCATGTATAATATCATCAATGGTAGTGTCCTTTTATGTGTTTGTATATATGTAATTTGTCATGCATATATGATGTATACCTTTTCACCAAATAAAATGAAATGAAATCAACATATGTACTTTGTAATGTCCAATTGTACCTGCAGTAGATATGTAGATACAACGTGCATTATACTAGAGTCCATAGATCCATGCACATGCCCAGAGGATGTACATTTAAAATTTAAATAACTTTTCTCATTTGAAGATGTTGTGGAATGCCTGACCCCCGGTTTTGTTTGCAACGATAGCTATGTCGTCATGACGACGAAGCCAATCACTCACTCAGTCTGCATGAGGAATGACGGTAAATGTAATCTTTTCAAACTACTTTTTCTGCCGTTATTCAAACAAAGACGAACCAATAAATGACACTGCATATTTCTACAAGATTTGGTGTTACAAACAACACAAATTATTATATTTGTCACTGTATATTTGGCAAGGTCCAGGATATTAAACTCGGTTCATGGGCGGGCGCCATGCTCTGGCTAGAGCCGTGAATCATGAAAAGCAGATGGCGATACACCAATTTGTTTATGCTTCTTATCCATTTAAAATCATGAAAAATATATTTAATATTTAGATTTAAGCAGTGTGTATGCAATTCTGTGAACTTCTTCCTCGTTCATAAACAAAACAAAGCAAAATTAAGATGTACAAGTCACTTTTCAGTTGGAACTCCGCAATCGATTTGGCTGTAATTTGTGATCCTGATAGCATTGTGAGGTGGGTGTACCCCCCGGAAATCGAATCAGCGCCATCTGGCGAGTTAAATTGGGTATTTGGCAAGGAGCCTATTCACTTAAATATAAAAACCTGTAATTATGAGCTATTCGTCACATAATAGCGCCACATGGCAGATTATTTACAGTCATTCGCCAGGTGTCACTAGAAGACAATACTATAACTTTTGAGTCATTCGATAGGTGACAGGACTGTTCGAGATATATTCAATAGATGTCAGCACGAGTGCATGAATCATGCGCCAGTCGTCAGCAGTATATTACATTCACTAGATGGCGGGCCTGTAGGTAAATTTAGCTATACACTGCATCGGCCCTAATTTTATCTGGGATCACTCGAAAATTAGAGCTGCTTTCTAGGTTTATATATTGTAAAATACATCGTAGACCTTAGAAACAGCTTACTTGGATTAATTCTATATCCCGCATTATAGTGGTCTAGAGAGGCTCTATAAGATCGAGTTTGGATAAGGATATTACTATTATTAAGCCAGACACGCGTCACATGATCAACACAGGTCTTTGATTGGTCGACAGCCTTTGTTTACCAAACAATGCCATGTGCTCAATGTTGTTGGCTGGTCATTTAGTGCAGAATATACTTCTTGAATTTCCCACCCCATCTAACTTCGAGAACCGTAAATTTTGTTTGGGATGAGGATATTAATAAATATATTATTTAATTCACCGATGTGAAGACTATTTCAGTTATCTGTCAAGTGTCATCCAGTTATGCTTAGATCATTTTCATATACATGTACGTCATTTTGATGGAGGTTTAGTTAATTAACTGTGAACCTAATAAAATTAAATTATTGATTTAGCATGCGAGGAGGTTGTTTAAATTAAGTTCAGTTTTGGGTTTTTAAAATTTTATTCGCACTTTCCCTCTTGGAATTTTCCACCCCTATTTTGTGGGGAAAAGGGGAAACTTATACACAATTCTATAAGAGAAAAAGACAATAGTTATCAATTAGTCACTTAATCGATTTTATAATTATTTCAGCTACAATTCAATTTTCATTCCATGGATTATTTGTGTGTGTTTTAATGAAGGTGACATGGACACTTCTAGATAACATACGATATGACAATGGGGATAGTTTGATGATTAGAGCACTGCGCTACGAAGCTCCAGGTTGTGGGTTCAAATATAGTTCACGTGTTGTGTTTGTGGGAGAAGTTTCATTCGTCACCTGTCCCTTGGCCAGATGTTCCAGCACCATGGCTAAATTACTCGATAGTGAGGAAATGTATTTTAATGGTATTGTTAAATAAGAAAAAATTTACAGGTAATTAACTGGTGTTATTAACTATTACAATATTAGATCAATTATGACATTTTATTAATATTCCAAAATCCAAAAAAGTATTTTAATATTTGTTTTTTGAAGGAATATACAATGGACCAAAATAAAGAGGGGACGGACATTGAGTAAATATCGTAGTCTTTATACGGTGGTATGCTCATAAGGGAAATCCAGAGTATTGGATATGGAACTCAAATTTCATGTTATAATATGTTTGGATCTCTTTTCAAAACAAATATTAAGCCACAGGGCATGATGAGTCAGCCTTCCAATAAATATATATGAGTCTACATATAATTGTGTGTATTTTGTGCTACACTTCAAAATCAGGGGTGATGATAACAACAACAACAACAACAACAACAACAATAATAATAAGAAATAACAATGTGACCTGATTTATTTTGTTTTATCTGTAACTAGCAGAAATGGGATGCATGGAAGCTTAGTGTCTTAATTAAGTGGTGTGGTCCCCATGTTTTAATTTAATTATGGGATGGATGTCTACGAATAAATCTCTCAAGGGCATTCATCATTTAAGGTGACAGAGACAATAGAGATGACAATACAGACAGATAAAATTATACGACACAAACTGGACAATTTCTGTGTATAAATATTTTATACATAATAATTAATGTGTTTGTTAATGCTAATTACATACATAATGATGGCAGGAATTATGTATTACACAACTGATTAAAACTAAAATTTGTTATATGTCTATTAATTTAATAGATGTAGAACCTGTATTGTTTATCCTTATAATAATGCAACAGTAAATATCGAACTGATTAAGTCAAATATGTGTGGCTATGATATTGCGGTAAAATTATTTTTGGTTTATGTCAATCATAGATATGAGATGCTCATAACTTAAAATGATGACATAAAACAATTGAGACAGATATAGATGATGGTGATTAGTTACAGTTCTGAAGTAGACATTGTAACTTATCATGTTACTTAACCTGAACCAGGTTAACTGACTTATATATATCACGACCTATACCTGCTTGTGGCAAGTGATTATTTTGGAGAGTGATTTGTCTAGGAGGTAGTGTATAATATTAAACATTTAATATAATATAATTTTTATGGTTTATATATATATATATATATATATATATATATATATTTATACACATACATACATAATACATACATACATACATATATAATACATACACACATACATAATACATACACACACACACACACACACACACACACACACACACACACACACACACACACACACACACACACCATATTTATTGATTCACGAGTTTTTTATTACTCATGGCGACATACTAAACTTCTCGTTAATATTTTGTGACAATATACAAAGGATCATTTATCACAAAAGTTACTAATATTGATTACTGACATCTGTGGCTAACAACATCTCATGTTAAAAACAGTTATCTATTAAACATATTTAATGAACAGATATCGTATAAAACCATTATTAGTCTAATTTATAACTTTATTGAACAAGATGGATGAAATATATCATCAAAATTACTTCAATAATTGCCATACATTGCATCAAATAAAACAGCTAATATTAATATGATTAATATTTTAGGGACGAATGTGACATACCTAAGTGAAAACAACGAAAGGTTAGTTAAATTATAACACTAACAGCTTGTAATATCATTAGTCAGTTAATGATTAAATAATGCAATTAGTGCCTATTTATCTATACAATAGCACCTTCATCTTACAGACAACACAATTATATTGGATATTAATGTGATATCAGTTTAGATGTGAAAGGAAACCAGATGTGACGTTGAAAAGGAATTACTGAAGTCCAGACAACAGACACGTAACGATGTTAGATGAAGCTTACTAATAAGAAAACGTGAAGAGAAGAAAGACTTATAGAGTAAAACCCTCATACGGTCCCTGAGTGACCATTACCCAATTAAGACTAGTAGATCGTTACCCCATTAAGACTAGTAGTCTGGCTATTTCTTCAGTGCTATTATTAGCGAAATATTTCCCTATTCCTGTCGTTTCCCTATTCCGATTTTCGATCGGAGATTTTGTCACAAAATAGATAAATAAATATTGTATTTGTTTTTGTTGAAGATATAGCTAATGTCTTCAACAATGAAAAGCTAAACTGTATCTGAACCATTATTGACTAGAATGTATTTAGAGAGTATTTATCACAAATCTATTCTGTTTATATGGATTCTAGAGATGACTATCAAAGATGATATTATTTGGATGCGTCTTCAGATTTTGTTGTTTTTTCTTCATGAAATAATATGACAGATCTAGTCACTAAAAAGTTCATGATATTTATAGCAAATTAATTGTTTCTGAATATTATGTTTCATTTATTATAGTGAGTAATTGTCATGGCTTGAAAATGTAAACAATAATAAAATATATTCACATTTGTGCTTAAAGAAACACTCCATTTGACCTGAATGGCAATAGTTCTTGTCAATTGTCACTTGTTGAAAATTGGGGTTTAGACCCCCCGCCCTGGTTGTCGCCCATTGGGCACAGCCATCTAGTGTCTTTATTGTTGATGATGGTGTTTATAGAGTTCTTTCAGAAGAGGTGGGGTGATGATGTCTGCTCGGAATGTTGATTTTCTTATAGTAAATGTTGCAAGGTTTGTCTGTGAGTTTGTAGTCTTCTTCGGTACATCAGGTGGGCTGTGCAGTTAGCAGATACTGTACCAGTTTGTATGCTTATTGATAGTGAAGGTAGAGTTATTGTATTTCAACTGATATATTCTGTCTATTAAGTACAACTAACAAACTCCATGGTCTAAAGGATGTTTCATCTTCCCCTTCGCTCCGTTACCTTTGGAGGTCGCTCGGCCCATTTGGTCTACCATGGACACAAAAGTGTCCATAAAACATGAAAGATGATTAACAGACATATTATGTATATTAGGTACAATTAACCAACTGATTTCTCAGTTAGATTGATTGTTAAATAAACTGTTATTATATTATTGTTCTATTTAAATAATTTGTAATAATTCCCCGCCCCCTCACCGCGTCCTCAAGTTGATAAATCCAATTGTTAGTGTTATATCACGATATTGGAAGTTATTTATCAACAATAACCTCCATGCAGTGTATAATGTTATTTAATCATATATAGCATGTCTATTTTATTTCATTTATTGTTGTCTTCAGGATGTGGGTTTCATTCTAGCCAATATTTATCTATGTGAGTTTTGTTTCGTTAGTCAGATGCCCCTCTGCCACGTGTCCCGGATTTGACCTAGTTCCGAGGTTAAACAGCTCAACACAAAATGTTGTCCTAATCATGACTTACTTCATTAAGGTTTAAAGAGATACATAAGGAGAATATATGTAACAATGGAATGAGAGAAATTGGTCATTTGTATTTTGTCGACAATTTGATGTTTTTATCAAGTTATGTGATGATATTGACAAGATGAATGGCGCTTCTTGGTGGCTTTGTCTTTTTAATATGTTGTCATGACGACGTGATAACAGCGTTCATTTATCTCGTCGGCAAAAGGATAATACACGTTGTTTTGTTTAGTTGATTGTTATGTATTTTGTATGCCACATCATCACAATAATAATATGTGGTTATCATACGAAGTGCGTTATGTGTGATGATGAATTAACACCGGAGAGAATGCTTACCATATATAATGTATAAGGAATACTGCCACTATATGAGTGCATCAGTGTCATAGCTGTTTAGACAGTCCCACACACGCGCACACGCACACATACACACGCACGCACGCACACACGCACGAACACCCCCCCACACACACACGTCCATTCAACATCATTGTTATTATGTTATGATATAGTGGAGCAGGTTTAGTGTAGCAGCGGTTAATGTTTGGCGATCGTTAGTTATTGTTGTCATTTACTTTAGCCCAGTCACATCCGGGAGATAGTGATAGCAGTTCTCGTTTACGTCACGCGGGACTTGCGATGTGACCGTTTGTATGCAAACGCAGAATTGCATAGTTCAGTAAATAGAAGGTCCGACCGTTTTGTCCAACCAAGTTTCCGAAAGTTTATAATTTTACTGGTACACGGTACGCGTTAATCAACAAGGCCATTGCAACGCGTTTAATGAATAATTCGTATACCACGCTGCTTCCCTATTGCTGCTGTATTGGGAATGGTGGACGAATTTGTATTTCTCCAATTAGGGATGCCTTATGTAAGATGCGATTGGTTTAATAAAGAAAACATGTTTTAGGAGGGAGTGGGAGTGGGGTTGTGTATATTATTATTTTCTGGGTGTTGTTGCAGTGAATTTAAAATCAGGATGTATCGTATCAATGATTTTTGATGGGCATCCATGTTGATATTTTGATTATCCAGAAATGACATTACATTATTAAATACGACTGCCGGTTGTTGTCTAACTGCACGACAGTTCCTTATTTGATGTGGAGTAAATGATTGAATAACTTTGGCAATTGTACATTTGTTAAACCGATTCCTGGAGTTATTTTTTTATTGTATGGACAAATGGTCGTACGGTATTTGAAGTTTGGTATTCGTGGCTTCTCGGTAGAAATCTGTAAGGTCTTAGCTCTTTCCAGATTAATTATGATTTATGGGTACAAACTGTTATAGCTTTATGAGGTCAATGAAAGTCTACGGTATCATGTTTATTGATACAATTATCAGTGTAGTCTATGTCAGAATTACTGACAGAAATAATCCATCGACAATTAAAACAATTGATCAAAGTTGTTGTCTTATGAGATACAATGGATCAGACTTAGTGTTGAAGTTATTGATGTACTGTGATAGTCATATATTGTTGTTGTTACTTAGACACGCCAGACTGCTCTACAGTTAATAGTATTGTGGTGAATACGAGACAATACATTACAGTCAGATAGACCCAAATATCATAATGTATGCGGGCTTTTACTGACGTACAACTATAACAAACAGTTTATTTAAAGGTAGGTCAACCAACAAACAGCTTAGATAAAGATAGGTCAAAGAGATACCGCGATAGGAGTGTCTTATGTTGTACTAATGTTGTGTTACTTCTAAAAATAGATACGAGTCTTTCCAGCATATTGAGCTAGATGTTCCAGGTGATGAATAGGGAGGGACATAATATAATTTAGCTAATTGTCAGTGAAGAAATTGTATGACTAGTGTAACGTGGTTATATTTTAGAACTTCCGTGAATAGCCTCGAAGCGTGATTCTGAATACGTGGAAGGCTTTGAGTGGGATGTATATTCTGGTGGAGCGCAAGGTAACGGTGACGACGGTCGTAAAAGCCTCTGAGGTAAAATATATCATCTGGTACGTTAATGCTGTGTAGATGGAGACGCTGCCCAACACGCACGCATGCACGCACACACGCACGCACGCACGCACGCACACACACACGGATGCACACACACGGATGCACACACACACACACGCACACACGCACACACACACACATATTATATGGCTCTCCATTGTCATACGTCCGTCAAATATAACTATATTTTTAACCATTTAGCTACAACCGACACCAACCTCATCGACTTTCATCCTCATGTCAGCGGTTAGTCCAACTTAATGATGGCCAACTAAAAAAACATTGTATGAGTCAGTTCATCTTTATCCATAAATAGTTAAAACATTACAATAAAAGGTGGTTATAACGAAATTCAAAGGGAATGGGAACTCGTTTCGTTATAATGATATTTCGATTAACCCAATTTTCCCACTCTTGGTGCCATGTATGTATCAAATATTAGTTACCGATGTATGAGCGATAATTGGTGGTGATAACCCTGTTTTATTACGCGTATTGTCTGGTGTTTTACCGTGAATGGAAGACACGGAGCAAATGTGTTCCTAGTCTCTGATTGACAAACAACAATCCATTTCATCTTTTATTTCCACATTCTCCGTAACGATTTTACACGAAGAAAATCTGTTACAAGACACTGTTTTTTGGAATTAAACTGTTGCTGACTTGCTAAGTTTTGAATGGCATTCGTATACTGGTTTACGTTTGCTAGCCATTGCAATATTTCATTACCGAAACGAAGTTCGCAGTTTATCATACGTCACGAGTTTCTGTCCTCAAAACAATGCAATTAAATTTGATTGCCATTTTCTTATTGGTTGTTGTATTTATGATTGCAATCATCACAACGGTCGTTTGACTGTGCTTCGTTATAACCAGCACGATATATATATTGGATTATCCATATTCAGGATTATATACATATGTTTGTTATCCGTGTACACGTGTACACGGATATCATGATGCTGCAGTGGTCAGAAACTTCAGAACTTCAGGCTGTGTAATCGATTCCGGATCATCGAGCAAATTATTGCGATTTGAACTATCTTTCTCGTGGATTTGGTTTAATACTTGACAATGTCCAACCGCACGAACAAAATATATTTATTGGAGAGAATTAATGATAAACAATTTCTCTTACTATTAGTTTAAAGCTAATTTTCAACGTAGTTTATGATGTTTCCTGCAGCAAATACTTTATTGTGGTCACGAGCTGTCTTTGATTTGGCTAAGTTTATCGATATTATCGACATCATAAGGGCGAGTATATTATTTAATCATCATCATCATAATATGGGTTATATTTAGTAATGTTATATTTAGTAATGTTATATTTAGTAATATTATATTTAGTAATATTATATATACGGATTATTTATTTTTATCGTCACAGTTAATGTCCCATTAAAGTAATTGTCACTTTGACTAAACATACAAGCCATACAAATGTTATCCCAAACCTACTGTCAATAGAGTGTACGGTAGAGTGTATCGTAAAGAAAAAATACTCAAAATAATATATATCCATATACTGTAAGAAAACGGTGTTAAAATATTACTGATTTCGTTGCCATTGCAATGTTTGAGGAGGACGTATCTGAAATAGTTGAAGATAAGATGGTGGGTGGTCTGAAAGAGGCGAGTACCTCGGACTCAGCAACGAGAAGTTTATTTACATATCACTGGCATAGAGCGTATTAATAATATTGCCAGTTCCATGTCTATCCAGGCTCTTCCGTGACTCCAAATAAAATGTTCATCTGAAGTCATGTACGCCACGAGCTAACTGAATCTTTGTGAGGAATCTTCTCATATAACCTAATGCTGTATACAAGACCTACATCTTAAGGTTGTTGTAATTAAGTTGGACTGAGTATCAAAATTGCTCTCTATGATCTTTAGTAGTGACATAGAATGGAGGTCGCTTGCTTGGAATATGCAACACTTGTTACATAATATATCGGAATGGAATTGTCTATTGATTGTAAGTGCAGTATCAGTTTGTTTGTGATATTCATAGTATAGATGAATTAGTGATAAGTTGGCCATATTATGTGCTAGATTTATTTGTTTGTGCAAAATATATAGTTACACCACGAATACGATTATATGTATTATTCTCCGTTTGATGAGCCAGTTTTCTTTAGTATGTTGACATTCTGTGCCTCTGCCTCTGTTTGTTCTGTTGATGTGGTAGTGCATCTTTCATGTTCTTTTGCGTATTTGAAGATTGGCCATATAAAGTTTTGGACCGAATCACCCTAAATATTAAGTGGCTATAGCAGGGAAGCTAGATCCCTTAAGTCAATGTAAGTACGTTTGAGTGATGAATGGAAAATATATTTCCACTCTCAAACGGTGACATAGGATTAAGTTAGTTGATTGGTGTGTTTTTAAATTACGTCATTGGTTGTGTACTTGGTGTGTTTTTAAATTACGTCATTGGTGGTGTACTTGGTGTGTTTTTAAATTACTTCATTGGTTGTGTACTTGGTGTGTTTTTAAATTACGTCATTGGTTGTGTACTTGGTGTGTTGTTAAATTACGTCATTGGTTGTGTACATGGTGTGTTGTTAAATTACGTCATTGGTTGTGTACTTGGTGTGTTGTTAAATTACGTCATTGGTTGTGTACTTGGTGTGTTGTTAAATTACGTCATTGGTTGTGTACATGGTATATTTTAAAATTACGTCATTGATATTATATTATTGTTGGCTGCTCATTGGCTGACGACATTTCTGAATAGCAATAAAAGGTTGATTTTAATATAATATTCCCATGTATAGCCGAAAACACAGTTTGTATAACAATTTATAGATTGATCATCTGTTAGTTTGTTTAATAGTTTTTATTCAAATTCTACCAACAATTAATAACTTAATAGAAATTAACAATGGAGCACGTGAAGAAGCAAGGTAAATTATCTTCTGATGAATTAATAAGAATTCAGTTTTCCATCACAGGAAGGGTAAATTATTTTGCTATTGTATGGAGATACCTCCATTACTATTTAGATTATTGTTGTAATAGATAGATAGACAATTTCTGCATTACCAGTCCCAGAAGATACCAATGCCTTGATACAGTTCCATTCATCATTCTGTTATAGTATATCACCATACATATTTAGGTTAGAAATGTCAAATATCGTCCGCGTTAGTAACAAAAGTTAATAAATAGGTACAAATCGGCCGAGTTGATATATTTATGAAATAATACACATGATTTTGTGTTCTAGCAGCTAATGAAGAGACACAGGCACAGAGACTGACAAACTGTGAATTAGTTTCTGGACTATTCATCAGACCGTAATCACTCACCAATCCTCAAATCGCTGTGTAGTAAAGCTTTAAAAAGTGAACGCTCCATTACAGCAACACGACCAGGTTAGAACAAGATACTTGTGAAAATGTCTAACTTAACTAATTATATATATATATATATATATATATATATATATATATATATATATATATATATACATAGGTATCTATTGGGCCGTTCTTCAAAGCAGCAATTTTAATTAATAGGTTAAGAGCAAATTGGGTCCGCTACAATCAATCCACGCACCTAAAGTATCATCAGCCGAAGAAGACACATACGAGGCGTGGCTTATACAACTTGAGATGAAGAGTTTTATTAGAACTTCCGGAACTGCAGGTATATATTCCTCAAAGTTATAAAACTTAATTTCTCCAAAGCGTTATGATATTTAATAAACATATCAATACTGTAAATCTTCTCATAGACGATCCATTATAATATTGATGAAACGTAAAAGTTCCATTTAGTATTAAACTTTTCAACTTTACGGGAGAGATTGAGGTATCACATACTTGTCACGTACCCAAAGCTCAGACCCGATATTAATACTTACGATATATGACCGGCTCTCGATGTAATGGCACCGGAATATTTCTCGGATAGTTCAGCTATTAGATAAGTTACACCAGTGAAACTGGTGTATTTTGCATATTATGTAATATAGATTTAATTTATATTAATATAAATTGATTATATTTAGTTATTTTGTATTTCTTGTATTTTCTTTTTAACTGCTCATTTGACGCCCTATATTATCGCCCGCTCCAGTGTTTCCCATAAGAACTCGGTTTTTGTTTGTGTATGTTTTGTTTTATTTTATTTTTTTATTTTAATTTTTCACTTATTTTATTTCTATAATTATAATGAATTATAGTAGAGATCAGTTGCTTGCATTACGACCCTATGGTGATAATACCATTTGTTTAGCGATGCGCCCACGTAGTGGAAAACATCCAAAGCAGATTGGGTCTGATGCCAGTAATTTGATCACTGTGCCAATAACACCATATAATAGCACAGCTGTACAAAATGTAAGTATTGGTCTTATTAACTGTCAGTCGATCTGTAATAAATCTGATGAAATATCTGATGTTGTTAAGGATATGGATCTTGATGCTCTTGTCATAACAGAGACTTGGCTGACTGGTAATGTTTCAGACCAGAAAATTGTTGGTGATGTGAATCCAGCTGGATATTCATTCCACCATGCAGCTCGGATTCACAAAAAGGTGGGGGAGTCGGCATTCTTCTCCGTGATTCTTTGAAGTGTGAAACCCATTTGCGTTTTCAGGCTAAGTCTTTTGAAAATTACCAACTGACTTTTATATCTGGGGGGATAAGTGTTCGTGTAGCTATTATCTACCGATTACACCCCACTAAGAAAAATGGCCTGAAAGCAGCAGATTTCTTCAAGGAATTTTTCGGAATTTGTTGACTCTCTTGCTACCAACAGTGGTCATCTGTTGATCTTAGGTGATTTCAATATACATTGGGATTGCCAGAGGAATGCAGATACCAAACAACTGGCTGACATTTTTAGATCTGCCAATCTCAGGCAGCATGTCCAAGAAAGAACACACAGACATGGTCACATCTTAGATCTTGTCATCTCCCGTGATGATGACAATTTGATTAAAGGTGTGTCTGTGTCTTCCATGCTGTCTGATCATTTCCTTGTTGACATTAATGTATCTTTACAGAAACAATCTGTTTCAGCTAAAGATATTTCATATAGAAGATACAAGTCAATTGACAAGGAGGCTTTTCTTGCTGATCTGCGAGTCTCTTCTCTGGTATTGGATCCACCAGATGATGTGGATCATCTGGTGGATCTCTATGATAATACATTGAGAGACATTGTAGATCAACATGCACCTTTAAGGACAAAGGAAATGCCAAGCAGACCAATGCTTCCATGGTATAATAAGAACATACAGGCTGCAAAGAGACACAGAAGGTATTGTGAGCGTCTGTGGATCAGGACCAGTTTGTGTGTTCATTTTGAAATGTTCAAGGTCAGTAAAATTCTTGTTAAAAATACCCTTGCCTCTGCTAAATCTGAATACTATAATAGAAAGATCAAAGCATCCAAGGGAAATCAAAGGACTGTTTTCAGTGTTGTGAATAAAGTATTACATAAAAGTCAAACTGTCCTCCCAAATAATATCAACTCAGATAAAGATATGGCCCATTGTTTTAATAACTTTCTGTCAAAAAATATTAAATATACATAGTGGGTTCCAGTCCAGCACCTTATCACAGGGTACACCATTGGTAGAAGAGTCCTGCATATCCATGATGGATACATTTGAGCCTTTACAGAGACTGATATCAGACAGTTGCTGAAAAAGTCATCTAATGCTTTCTGTGCAGTTGACCCTATGCCTACATGGCTTGTGAAAGATTGTCTGGATGTTCTGATAAACCCAATTACAAATATAGTTAATAAATCATTATCTCTGCGTATTTTCCCAAGATCCATGAAAGCTGCCCTTGTAAAACCATTAATAAAAAACCACACTCTGGACTGTAATATTCTAAACAATTACAGACCTGTTTCAAATCTTACATATTTATATAATGTTATATAAAGGGGCAGTTGCTTTCCATCTAAACAAATATTTAATCAATAATAACCTTAATGAATCACTACAGTCTGCCTATAAAAGTGGTCACAGCACTGAAACAGCCTTGGTTCGAGTGAAAAATGATATTATGATGTCAATTGATCAAGGTAAGCCAGTAATACTTGTTCTTCTGGACCTGTCTGCTGCATTTGATACAGTTGACCATAATGTACTTTTCTCTAGGTTAAAAGACATGTTTGGTCTGTCAGGTAGAGTACTTGAATGGTTTAGATCCTATCTGGAACAACGCTCCCAGAGAGTGTCTGTTCATGGTATTTTATCTGACATTCAGTTTTTGTTATCTGATGTACCACAGGGTTCAGTTCTTGGTCCTCTGGTTTTCACAATGTATACCCGTCCTCTTGGGATCATTGCGCAGCGATATGGGATTAAATATCACTTGTATGCTGATGACACACAGCTGTATATATCACTGGATCCTGACAATGAGTTAAATTTCTCCTCTTCCTTGAAGAATTTAGAATATTGTATTGCCGATATCCGGCTATGGATGACTCAAAATCTTCTAAAACTAAATGATAATAAAACAAATATTTTATATTTGGCATCACCACATTGTGTTAAATCCCTAAAGACACCAGCATTACAGATGGGTGTACCTTCGATTACCCCTAATGGGTCAGTAAAAAATCTAGGGGTTATTTTTGACCAATGTATTAACATGCATGAACATGTCACATCAGTATGCCGAGCTGCCTACTACCATCTTAAGAACATCCACTGTTTAAAAGCATTCTTGACAAGAATCGCTTATAACTGTAGTTCATACCTTTGTTACATCTCGCATAGACTATAGCAACTCGCTGTTATATGGCATATCTGATTATAACATTAATCGCCTTCAGCTAAATTCAGAATAGTGCAGCCCGCATTGTAACAAATACTAGAAAATATGATCATATTTACCCCATTCTTCAAAAAACTACATTGGCTACCTGTTAGACAGCGTATCCATTTTAAGATTCTGTTAATAACTTATAAATCTATTAATGATATGGCACCAGAATACCTGTGTGAACTGGTTTCCATTAGAAAGTCATCCCGAAAACTCAGGTCATCCAGTCAGATACTATTGCAGGTGCCAGTGTCTCGGCTCAAGTCATATGGTGATTGTGCATTTAGTGTTGCAGCCACCAATTTGTGGAATAAGTTGCCGGCAAATATTAGAAATTCGTCGTCTCTTGGAAATTTTAAGTCTCTTCTAAAAACACACCTATTTAAGGTCGCTTTCACAGATAAATAATTATTATCTTTTAAATCATTACAGGGTTTTTACAGACATTATTTGGGGTATTATTATATTACATATTATTTGTACAGCGCCTTTGAATGGCTCCTGCTAGTAAGGGCGCTTTATTAAATATACATTATTATTATTATTATAAAGAGAGAGAGAGAGAGAGAGAGAGAGAGTGAGAGAGAGTGAGAGAGACGTTCATTTGAATAACCAGATGGATCTCTTTTTGAACGGGATTTTGGTTGATCAACTCACCGAAATTCTAGATGTTGATACGTTGGATGGAACGTAATTGACAATGGGAATCGGCTACACCGTTGTTCATCAATCAATTTCAATCAATCCATTTTATTTCCGAAATGTATACAATCACATATGAACTGAAGTATTTATGTAAAACTTACATCATAATTAGTAGTGTACAAATCCAAGCCATGGAATAGAGTCGTGTAGTCTGGAACCTCAAAATACTAATTTATTGTTTAATTTATTTAATAGTATCACATGAGTATTACGTTTAAAGGCATTCCATAGCTTAGCAAATAACAAATAAAGATAATAATGGACATATGATTAGAGAGGATGAAACACCTTGGACGTTTGGTCATATGTGGCTACCCTGAAACACCCACCCACCTACATGCCTCGGCCATCCCCGTCCATGAGAGAACAGAGCTGGAAATATAACATTGTAAGCAGTCGCTGTGCTCCCGAATCACGACCCATCGGAATCTAGAAGAGAAACCAGATACACGTATCAGCGTCTGATGAGCAACATTTGTAGATCTGTAGATAAACAGTTCCATATCTGTGGTCCCATTTTGGTAATCTACTGTATTATTACAACAGTCCGGGTTGGAGGTGTTTTTAGTTTCATTGCTGTGCTGTGACTGATACTATAATCATGCACAGTTCTAGATGCAGTAAATAAGTTGCTTAGTGGAAAGGGTTTTAACTTGTTTAGGAAATGTAGGACACATTTTGACACCTGCATTATATATATATATATATATATATATATATATATCAGTCAGTTGAAAATTCTAAACCCGTTTTGCTTTTTATAAAGTATTTAATTAATTTTGTGATAGAATGATGTGCAGATGGAAGAAGTGATAGCCACCTGTAAACTGAGAAGTCATCCTTAGCCTTCGTTTAGTGTATTGGTATAAGTTTTGCAATTTTTAGTATATCTGGGATGGTTTCTGTATGCAGTAATTTATTGATGAATTATTGGATTGGCAATGGATAAGCTAATTCACTTTAAGAATCTTGTACTAAGATGATCATGCCCTTAGCTGTTTTGGGGTTTTATTGTCTTGACAATATATATTATTTCATTCGGATCCGTCGGCGTTAGAAATATGGAATTAGAGTTTCTTTAAAAAAAAGAAGATTAAGATAGTTGTGCGCAATTTTGACGGATGGAGGTATATTATTGGCATATTTCACGTCGATGTTGGTAAAGAAATGACAGAAGTAATCCGTTGTCATATTAGGATCAGGTATATTTGTGCTGTCTATCTTTAGTATTATCATTTATGTCTCCTTTTCGAATGTTTCCGATTTTTCCGATCGGAAGGCTTATTGTAGGAAGTGAAACAAGATACAGAAAGATGATCAGACATGTTAGCCATTAAGATACCAGAGTTTACTTTAGTATGGAGATAATTAAATTTCATATATATATGTTATTAATTAATGTAGTAGCAGTAGCAGTGGAGTAGAATAGAACGGAATAGAATAGAATGGAATAGAATAGATTTATTCAGTTTACATAAAATAATGACACTAGAAATTATAATATAGAAACGTTTTTGATACGAAGCACGCCGAGGGATTAGGATAATTATTATATGAAATAGATTAGTATGCATTAGACTATCCTATTTAGAGGATAATTATTGGATATTTAAATGAAGTACTTTAGTTTGAAACGTATCCGTTGATTGTTTACTTGTAGATTATTTATTAAACAATTTATATCATAATATGCACTATTTATCATTAGGTGGGACAATGGATTGTCCAAAATGTCATTTTCCTTAAGACACTTATTCAGACGTTTTGTCATAATTTTCGTTTTTGTTAGATTTCTTTCGGTAATTGTTAGTTGATGTAGATGGGTGTATCTCGGTTTTTTAATTTGTATGCCGACTTCAGAAGACGATGTTCAGGAGAAATAATTTCAAATCGAGCAATTATCTCCCTGGCTGTTTTATTATTCCCGAACGATGACGTTCTGTGACAACGGACAACACCAATATTACCTGAGTATAACCCCAGCTCATTAAAGAGCCCATCAGGTGATTGTCGAATGTGTTCTTCAGTTTGCTCATCTTTTTCGTTGATATCGGCTAATATAAGGTTCCCCTTATATTATAGGACCAAATCTTCAGCATCCTGTCGTGGGTTTTTCTCGCGTTTAATCCGGAGTATGACTATATCCTATTGTTGACCTGTTATCTTCTGTGTAATATCAGCCGTTAGTTGTTCTGCCGCTCCGGTTACTGACTCTTTTAGGTTAGTATTTATTCTGTCAGACATCTTCTTTGATGTTGCAATTAACATGTTATTTAAAGCTGCCCTCAGAGTTTTGATGATGCCATCTCTTGGCATTTCTTCATCATCTCATTTTGTAGATTTAGATTAAATCTTCTCATTTTTAGTTTATCATTAGTTCAGTTCATCCATGTAATCCAATAAATATATTACGAGGAGACAATCAAATCGCCGTTCACGCATCATTTGGTTTATTGATCGTAAATCTGTCAGGCGTGACTAGTCAAAAAAAGACCGGCCTGGTTCACCTGAGCTTTGAAATCCAATTTGAACGTTCAAAGGTAATTGAGTCCAAAACGTTCCAAGATGTAGTCCGAATATCCGTTAAGTTTTCATATCGTATTATTCCGTGCACATTCATAGATGTCTAAATGTGACAAACATTTGAGAGGTCAGGGAGGAGCTCAATCAAACTGTCGTCACCATGACGACTTTCCAAATCTTCCGATCATCCCAGAAATATTAGAGTCTAAGTTGAAATATATTTTTATAGTTGATCGGACACGTTCCACAGAAAGATGTCATTATGGCATACAGTCTTTTCCTTACTTTAGTTGTTCTCGTACACGGAGTTAGGAAAAGTTAATGTTTCACTACTGTATAGGGAGAATTATAATGATAATATATAGTGAGACTCTTAATTTGATCGTTTATATGTTTATTGATAAACTTAGAATAAAGTTGGACATAGGTAACGCGTTATAATTATTATTACAATGTCTGATCGGAAGCGATTAAGACCCGTATTTAGTTCTTATTGTGTTCACATACTAAAAGGGAGTATAATATTTTTTATAATAAATTATGTGGGTGATTAATCTTTATTTGCATTGAATTATAGTAGTAGTAGTAGTTGTAATAGTAGTAGTAGTAGTAATAGTAGTGATGATGGTGGTGGTTGTGATTTTGGTGATGTTGTGTAAGTAAGTAATAGTTCATAAAACAAGTCTTACGCCAACTCCAGATGTAGAAGACGTAATATTTGTGTAGATAAATGAAACTTGTGTCCCAAATTAAAGTTTATATAATGTTTGTATGCGATCATCTATTACGAAGTTTTCTTATTCTCTTATTTCGGTGGATGATACCTAAGACTATACACAAGAGGCCATACAGAGGCTTCTATATAGTATTAATTGCATAATTATGTCTAGTTCCATGCTTTAATTTACTGGAATACATTAATTATTGATTGTAACAAAAATTACCTTTAATCCTTGTTCTGTTGCTAGAAACCTATAGTCTGTTTGTAATTTAATTACATCATTTACATATTGATAACCATTTCGTGTTTTCTGATGTTCGTGACATTCATTTTAGCATAACGGCAATATATGGTTCTCAGTCAATTAGACAGAACACGCAACATTAGAATAATACTGTAGTATGTGGTTACCATACAGAATATATATATATATATATATATATATATATATATATATGTGTGTGTGTGTGTGTGTGTCTTAGCAATGAAGTATTTGTTATACATTTGGAGAAATTAGTTGTTTATACCTGCGAACGCTTGCGCGCGCGCGCGCTCACACACTTTCACGCACGCAAACGCACGCTGAGTAACCCAGACACGTACATATGTATCAATATATATTTATGCATGTCTAGTTTATTTAGATTTAGATTTATGGAGGTACAGGTATCAAAGGAGGTTTATACCTCTCAATATGTCTCCTAAAACACACACACGATGCTGCTGACTGTAAACTGTGATATAAAGTAGTTATTTTGTATATGTATTAGCTTTTTTAATATATATATATATATATATATATATATATATATATATATATATATATATATATAAAGAATTAATGCTTAGTTACATCATGTCTTTATGTTACTAATGTAAGCTATTGTGGGTAATTCCTGGCCCAATTCAAGAGTTGGTACCTAAGTGGCTATATGAATAGAAGCTTCCTTATGCATTTTCTCATAGCAAAGTATCCCACTTGAATCAGTTTCACGGATATTTACTACGCTGGAACAGAAGTCAATCTTAACCACTCAGTACTCAAGAGTACTCTTCCAATACATGTTTAACGGGGAGATACATAGAACCAGACAATGGAAAAGAGACGTCCTAAGGGATATCACCACAGTGAGAAATCGGTATAATTAAGAATTACTCCAGTTTTCAGGTTATTTCTGGCTTGAACTAGTTACTGAATAGTGTTAGGTTAGTTTGTGTACCGCGTACGGACTACCAGATCCGAGTTCAAACCTTAGTTTTATCTGCATCTGGAATGTTTAATTAGATCATCTCATTGACAGGGAATGAGGTTAAATAAACTACTCGGTGACTTCACTCGTTGACTGACTTACTCAATGACTGACTCATTCATTCACTGACTCATTCACTGACTGACTCACTCAATGACCCACTCACTGACCCACTCACTGACTCATACACTGACCCGCTGGCTGACTTGCTAACTGACTGACTGACTTGTTCACTCGTTCACTCATATATTTTATAAGCTTGTGGCTTTTAAGCAGTTATAAATTAGTTCCTCAGTAATGTAACACTATATTAATATTCTGGATTGTTGTGTACAGATAAATATTGAGCATTATCAGGAGACCATAGATATACACGATTGAGCTATATCTATAAAAATGGCTCCATAAAACCTTGTTATTAATATGTACCTAATATAATTAAGTATGTACATATCCATAAGTAAACAAAATAATGTGTGAGTACAGGAAGCTTTGATATTTGTGTAGATATTGATTGAAGATAAACCTGAATTTGATATATGTACAAAAGATGATATCATTAACACATATAACATCACTACTAAACTATTAATATGTAATAATACAGTATACTGTGTATCAGCGTTTGAGACAGGGTTTTAACATTTGTGCCATAGTTTCATCAATGGAGGAAATTAAATGTCCGTAACTTCTCATTACAACGGATACTGATACATGACATCAGCTAATTCCAACATGATTTGTGTGTAAAGTAATATATACCCAGAGAAGGAACATCATTAAAACAACATCTTTCAAAAGTGTCAAGGTCTTAATAAGATCATCGATGGCACACATGGGACTCCTTGTCTTGCTTCAATTTCGCTGTTATTAAAGGAACATTTATTATAGGAAAGATGTACCATTAAAGTATTGGGAAATTGGCTAAATCCAATGTCCATGGAATACCGATACCTTGTGTTTAAATGCTCATCATGATTAAAGTCATCGTACGTTTCTAGTGGCTGACGTCATAAAATATATGTCGATGTAGTTTTGACAATAGTATCCTGAATGTTCAGCTTTTATTGTCAGTTAGGTCAATAACTCAGTTTTTATATGTTATTGGTGTAAGAAATGAATATAATCGATCCTAACTGTCAGTATAACAATGAAACTGCAAAATGCATTGTAAGAAACGACTGGAATCATTTCTAATTAAATAATAATAATAATAATAATAGTAATAATAATAATAATAATAATGATGATGAGGATGATGGTAAGAATATTATTTTATATATTGTTTTGATTGGTTCAGTAACTTGATCGGCTTAATGTCGTCTTCTTAATCTGACGACGTAAATGAGTTTTGAAACATAAAGAAAAAAATAGAGTTTGACATAACATCATGAGATAATTACGTAAATATAACGTATAAAGGGCAGTGAACATATACCAAGTACATAACAGACAAATTAAGTGGAAACTGAGATTTCGTTGTCACGGCAACATAACAAAAAACCTATCCATTATGACAATATTGTAAAAACACTTTTATTATCTACGCCATCACAAAAAATGACACAAACCTAAAATTGTTGACAAGATGTAAATGATGTATTTTTTTCTCATTATAACTGTGATAGAATCCAAGACATATTAACTGCTCTTGGGGGGGGGGGGGGTTAGGCCAATCCTATTGAAATATTTATTTGCAAAACTCGTTGTTTAATAACATCAACTAAAGAAAGAATAGAAGCAGCAGAAGAAACATGAATCTAATGATTGACAACAAATAACAAATCTTGTTCGTTCTCTGAAAATAACAATAGAAAATAGTATTAAATTGAGATTTTTAGTTGTTATTTAATTTCATTTTCTATTTGATTTGACGGATTATTAACAATATAAATATAAAACATGTTTATGTATGAATAATAGTCGGACATAAATAACAATATTGGATTGATTTTGAAACTAAATAATTAAACAGAAGTACGAAGAAGCTACTTAATATAGTACTATTATATGTTACATGATATCTAACATGTATAACCATATAGACAGTAATTATCAATACTCTATGGTGTATTAGTTTTATATTTGCATGCCAAAGGCTACTGTAAAATATTATGGAAACGTAACACCGGGATTAAAATAATGGGACAACACCCTATTCCCTTGGATAATTACTTGGGACTGTTACAACATGTATGTCTGGAAGGAACTTGAAAACGTGAAATTACCTATTATATATAAACACCAACATTCTTAACTTTTAATATGTCATTAATGTCCGAGCAGAACTTCAGTTTCTGGTTAAAGAGTATTTTTGGAATAAATTAATGACGTAGTGTGTTATAGGATTGTTAGCTAAACAATGAGTTTGACTAGTTAACAACAAAAACTAGGTTATTGCTAATATCTAGTTAATGTTAATATCTAAATGCACAATAATAATATAATTTAATCCGAGGCATGGGTACCGGAAGGAATATTTGCCTTGATGACCTTAGTCTTCGGGATTACTTTCTAATGGAAACGAGTTCACATAGGTATCCAGTTCTCCTGCAGTTGATAAATTTACAACTTGTTAGTAAAATCATGAACAGGATACGCTGTTTAGCAAGTAGACAAAGTAAGTTTTGAAAAATGTTGATTGATATGATCGCGTTATGGAGTATTTGTCAGTGTGCTTCAATTTTAACTGAAATATTTTGATTTATGGAAGATTCTCGAAAGTGTATATCGCCGGATCCTGACAATGAGATAGATTTCTAATCTTCCATGGTCAACATTGAGAATCACATAAGGAGGGTAGGTTCGGGTACACGAGTGAGGAGTGGAGATGGTGAAGACAATTAGGAAAGGATGATGTTTCCTATTGACACAAACATTCCTAAAGACTTTGAAGATGGAAGGGCAAGGATGTGGCAAAAAGATGAAGATATCGTGTTGTGTAAGATACAATTTATTTCGATAACGGTGTGGGTATTTATTTTCTATAGACTACCGAGAACACCTTCGTGGCTGACCAAGGATCTTACATCAACGTGGAGATAACGTCCCTAGTCAAACAGAAGGAGATGGAATAGCAAGAGATACGGACCATTCATTGGCTTAACTAATTTTCCATATCTGGATAGGATCGGAAATCTCTAACATGACATAAAAGTGGAAGTGATGAAAGATAAATTGATAAGGTTAACCATTCAATACTGGAGAGCAGCTATCACTTCTAAAAACGTCTTCATATTTCATCAGTCCATACATGAGAGTGAGAGTGCTATGATATAGGTACACGGTTCTTTATAAAAAAACATAGAACGTTTTCCTATAAAAATCTCTTTACCTAAATCCTAATATCTTTTATATTTTATTATCATAATAAAATTAATACCATCTAACCGTGATATTTATATTAGTTACGCCACTGTGACATAATTGTAGTGTTGCACCAAACAATCGTCACGTGTTTGTGTTTGTGTGTGCCCGTGAAGGGGGTGGGGGTGGAATGTTCAAAGCATTATTGAAAATATGATCGTTGTATAAGAAAGAGGAATCTGATTAGACGTAATCTATTGTTATCGATTATACAACTAATCGATAATTGCTTAAAGAAAACGTTATCTTTGATGTTATATTTGTCAGATCCATAAAATAGATAATGGTCTATACAATTATGGCAGAATCGGTGTCCTTGATAAGTTAGTCGTCTGTATCACAAAGAATAATACGTTTATAAATGTTTTATTACCTGATAAAGGTCATAGCTGTCACATCAGTACATGATGTGATTCTTAGTAGAATATCTGTTAAACACTGTTTAGTCAAATGCAATAAGTGAAATAAATGTATAATTTGTGTACATATTGTTAATTGTTGTACGGTTAATAGAAAGCCATTATAAAACTGAACACACCTGAGATGAGTAGTTCCATAAATAGATATACTGTTTACTTCTTTTCCTTATATAGATAGATATAAATCACAGATGTAATTATGATATCACCTGCTAATTAAATAGATGACTTGAAGAAGCAGGTAAAATCTGAAGTATGACTCTGGAACGTGAGAGAAAATGTTTATGTGAAAGAGAATATTTGCGTGTAAGAGCACTGAACGTGATTATTACATAAAGAGAGCTCTTACGTCAATATTAACATCGATAAAATTACATCTTCTAGTATGTGACACTGAATAGTAACGAACGATGAAGTTGTAATATCTCCAAGGACAAACCCTTACATAAATGTGAATCTACGTATGACATATTGTTTGATAATGAAGAGAGAGAGAGAGAGAGAGAGAGAGAGAGAGAGAGAGAGAGAGAGAGACATAGTGAGTGAATGAATAAGTGAGGGAGTGAGAGAGATAGAGTGAGACAGATAGATAGAAAGTGAGAGTGAGTCACTCATATATATATATATAAAACAGATAGATAGAGAGAGAAAAAAGATAGAGAGAGATAGTGAGAGAGAGAGAGAGAGAAAGAGAGAGAGAGAGAGAGAGAGAGAGAGTATGAGTGTGTGTGTGTGTGTGTGTGTGTGTGTGTGTGCGAAAGAGAAAAAGAAGGTGTGTTAAATTCTTTAATATCATTAACATTGTTTCATCGCACGTCCGTACGTCCGTCCGTTATCTAGTTTGCCATATACATTTTAAAAGATGATAAAAACAATAAATAAATATCCCAAAATTAATCTTGATGATAAATAACATCTGTCATAATATGCATTATTCACATGTTATTATATTTTTTGGCTGAATTACTAAAAATATTACTTCAAAAACATCAGCAAGTTGCTAAAATTACCTAAAAATATCCGCTCTATAATGATGCTGAAATAATTTATAAATAACTGGTGTGTGTTTTTTCTTCTTCAGTTTTTTGTCTTCCTTGTTCATGAATAACAATATTAAATACACTAACAAATCCAGCTTGCTACAGAGAAGGATCTTTATTGAATTATGTAATTGACATTAGACGATCATATTCAGTGTATGTGCTTGTTTTGTGATCCGTTAGCCAAGTATATTTGATGCAGCTTTGTAGAAAGTATCACGAAACAACATTAGACGACTGCTTGATCTTTGGTTTATATGTGCTCCAATGTTTATTTGATATTTGGAATAATTAGTAGGGAGTCAACTTTTGATGAAATGGTTTCAGTTTTAACATTTCTCTAGTGATCCATCAAAGAAAATAGAAATTATTAATAGCATCAAGGATATTTAAGTATTAAAAACATGCTACTGTGTGACGCATTATTGCAGGACGCTGATGGAGCATTGGACATCAGAATCATGTTTAATACCAAGATGAAAGTTCAAGTTATCGACGATGAGAATATCCTTCCGGGTCGTAGCATATCTGGTTATGAAAGTGATCCATTTATCATCTAGGAACGCACTACTCCCGAGCCACGACCAGACGTACGGCTAATCCATCAAAATCCACATCATAAAGTTCAACCCCGTCCTTACCCAGTTCAAACCCGTTATTGGCCAGTTCCATCTCGTTCTCAACACGTCCAACGCCATTCTAACTCGTTCTTATACAGTTCCTAACTCGACCACCCTGATCGAACTAGGTATTACTCCGTTCAGCCCGTTATCGCTGCGTCCTCATCGCGTTCAAACCGGGTATGTCTATCACATCCACACCGAACGGCTATAAATACCGCCGCGTTCATTCCCGGTAACTGCTTCAAGCTGTACACATCGTCTCAATTGTTATAAATTTATAAATTTTGACGCAATGATCATGCAGAGAGGGAAGCAGAAACGCCGAGGGAAAGGAGCCTTTCAAGGGAAAGGCGCCTCCCGATCTCCGAACAATTCCAGGCATTCTGAGGCCCCTGCTGATAACGTCCCTGTTGTGACTGTTGGTGGTCAGAAGAAAGAGGAGGAGGAGCTGTAGCTACGAGGCGGATATGTCACCACCTCGCTCTGAAATGGAGGTTGACGAAGAGGAAAAAGAAGTACCACATTCGCAAAAGCCAAAGAACAAAAGGCCAAAGACTTACACACATCTCAACCGGGAGCGAGAGGAGGAGGGTGTCATAGGAATCTCATGTTTCAAGATGGCGGAGTGGGACGGCAAGATTAATCTCTGGTTCAATAGCATTTCTGTGGTAGATAACTTCTTTTGTTCTGAAAGGTGCTATACGTCGATGGAGTTAATCAAAGAGTGCTGGGGTAATTCTGAGGAAGTTGTAGAAGGAATGATGATCATGTAGGCGCAGCTACTCCATCAGCTGATGATAATGTCCCACAGGTAGTCTCTTCTCAGAATATATATATATATATATATATATATATATATATATATATATATATATATATATATATATAAAGAGAGGGAGAGGGGGTAGAAACTAAATTCATTAAATTGAGAATATTATATATTTACAACTATCTTTTTATTTCACCTAATTCAGTTCACATAGTTCATACCTGGCCTTACAAATTACATAGAGTGCTCTAACAACAGACAAAGAACAAGTTCAATTATCTTCGCTTCTTACTCTAATACATGTAGATTACCATTATGGCTACTATTCTTTTTACTATTATTATTCGGTGAATTCGTTTGTCATCACCAAAGTAAGAATAATCAAATTTTTATAGAT
>JAODUP010001189.1:77500-93525 GCA_025642065.1 Paralvinella palmiformis | reverse complement strand
TTATTTATGCATTTTATTATTTCGAATCGTTCTGTTTACATATGTAATTGGTTTTAAAATGCTGCTAAGAACATCATAAAGGTAAATAATTATTTTGCTTTGTACATACATAATAATCTCTTAAACGATTGTCACTCATCCTTTCCTATAGATTTATGGGTATAATTCTTTATACTACGGGAATTATTAATACATCCTATGACATTGTATTGATACTAATTTGTCATAATGATATTATGTGTATTAAGTTTACAAATTGTAAAGAATTATATATATATATATATATATATATATATATATATATATATATATATATATAAGACTAAATTTTATTACCTAAAAATAGCTGATGTAACCACCTGCCTTATAAGATCATTTAATTTTTCTGGTAGAAGGGGTGGTCTGATAAGGCAGCGACTGCTGTAAAAGTAGCAGGTTTTCAGCACAGAAAACATATAAAATATCCTGTAGCACATCCAACAACACACATGATTGTGTTGCCTTAGGTTGGATTGTGGACGTTGTGTCTAGACACTGGCCACATCTTCCAACAACTGGGAATCGTTGAATGTCGATGCAGAATCCATCAACCGTTAAAGATTAGTCTGAGTTGAGGTGGCGGCAGTTGTTCATCAGCAACATCATTTTCCTCCACATCGTCTTCATCATGTCGATCACGAGTTTTGAGCAATAGATCCTCCTGGCTGGTATCACGTGGTGCAGCGATGTCTGTATTACTGACACGATCAGCATAATCGGACCATTGAATGTCATGCGGCAGCTTGTCGGTGTTTTGATCTGGGGGAGGAATGTCAATACCTTGTTCATCACAAGTTTTACGTCAGTGATTAACCCATTGACCTAAAAGAAAACTAGACCGAACACGCCCGCCGATTTGATGGCACACAAGTCCCAACTTTCGGTCGAGGAAATAAGAACGCAGCCTGGAAAAATTCAGGTTTATAAACGTGGTGAATTATTGTTCTATTGATGGTTGCATAAGCCGTGTGCATGGAAGTAATACAAACTGGATGTCTTTTCATCGGTAAGTATAAAGAACACATTTAAAATAGCTGCTAAAAACTTTTTTTGCTGGAAATTAAGCTTAACTGTTATTCTATTTAGCCTGTACGACAACTCACGGCCTGTCTCTGGCGTTTGATCCCAATTAAATTAGGTCTACGGACTTGCATAAAACGACATTTACATATTTCATGGCATATAATATGAGAGGAATAATACAGATTGTCTGCACACAGAATTATAATGCACACATCACAGTAAATGTCCGTATTCGTAGGTTCAACGCTGCTTTTTCACCTACCGGAAGTCAGAGCTGTTTGGACATGGCGGCCCATTCAAACACCACTGATTGCTCGGTCTGGTTATCTTAAACGTTACTGTAGACATACTTAATCGGCTACTGTATACTTTATTTGAAATTCAACTGAAATAATACTGAAATAGCACTGTCTCAATTAAGTTCACAATTACAACTAATCGTGTTATGTATAATATTTCTTTCGGCAGGTGGACTTGTTGCCTTTGTGGTAATATGCCACTGTTATTACTGTTAATGGACACACCCCTGCTTTGTACGACATTCCATGTACTGGACGTGTCCCATCCGCAAACTGGCTGTCGCAAGAATATGTAAGTCAGAAGTTTGGAATAAACGAAGTGAAGCAGTTAAACATTGTTTTATGTAGTACCAAATACTACAACATGGTGGCAGGGGTAACTATATCATACTAATGAACATTTAGAGAACGTCTACGGGTACCACTACGACAGAAAAACGAGCTACATGCGTGAATTTAGCATCGAATACTGAGTATCCTTTAATATCGCCCAAACTGCGTGGGTCTGACGCAACAGTTGACAGCCATGAATCCGGGACTTTTAGCCAACGGACATTTAGCCAACGGACATTTAGCCAATATTTGCAGGGGGGACATTTAGCCAACATTCAAAATTTTTGGTTATGTTTATGTGAGTTTTCATAAATATAGTTGTTTCAATAAACACAAAACATTGTATGTAATTGTATTTTTGTAATTCATTGTACAAATGTAACAAACACAAAGTGATGTCTCATATTCTAAAACTTCAAACACGGGTGTTACATATAGTCTACAGCTGTTATATTCAATCGTCATAGTGTATGTAATTGAATTTTATTCAATTCATTGTACGAATGTAATGATTACAAACAAATGTCTTATACTCTAAAATCTGAAAACACAAACATTGCATATAATACATTCTTTATTTCTGACATGTTGTCTATAGGTGTACATTGTCAGTATTCCTATTATTAAGTCTACATCGTATACTTTTAATATATTTGTTTGTGTTATCTATATTCTTTCCATATTTTATATTTCTTAACTGGGCACTAATTATAAATATACTTGAATAAAATATTGAGTCATTTAAGAACAGAAAAAAACCATAGCCAGCCATGATAATCTCATTTAAATTTATCACTCAAATAATGACACGAGTATTTCTTTATAGTGTCTGTAATTAACAAACATCAAAATGCTCAATGGCTTCAATGCCATTCCATGTCTTGCGTACAGTTATTGAATTTTGGTTTTAATACGGACGTATATCTGTATGATTTTAAAATGTGTGACACAGACTACCGGTATCTCACGAACTCGATAATCATATTCTCGTTTATCCCACATATTATCATGCAACAAACCTTGTCGGATCAACAAATTCTGACTGTACATAAAACAGAATCACTGTAAAGGAAGCCAGATCTAATTGCCCTGGGGCCCTTTTATCCTACTAGCTATAGAAGCCACTGGTTCCAGGTGAAAGAAGTTAAGTGTCATTGGGGATGGTCTGGTCAACTTAAAGGTACACCAAACAGAAGCACTGTAAACAAAGCCAGATCTATTTGCACTAGGTGACCCATTTATTTGATAATGTCTTTCACATACATGCATTTTTATTAGCACACTACTCAATATTTGGAGTACGGACAGTTGCTCTGAACTTTAATTCCCTAATAATTGGTAATATTCATCCCAATAATTATATAGATAATATGATACTAAGAAATATATTTATAAATTAAAAATCATTTAATGTTTTTAATTTTTTTCTCATTAACAATTCACTGGTGAGTAAGTGTCCACTTTTTCATTTTGTTTGGTGAGCAACTGTCCGGGTAAGTAACTGTCCTACACCCTAATATTTGACACATGAATGTCTACATGAATAGTAGGAATATAACAAAATAATGACATTTATTGTTCTTCTGCACACAAAGTGAATATTGTCATCTGAACAGTTAAATAGTCTAATTCAACACTGCCTCTGAGAATCCTGTAGCAGAATACCATCTTAAAAGTTTTACTGTTGCATAGAAGATTGTGAACTTTAGTGTGAATATTTACAAAGTTTGAAAATATTCGCTCACTTGATGCTGATGAAACTGAATCCATTGAACATTTTGTGTAGTGGACTATTATTAGCTTGCTGATGATCACACTTTTTGCACTTTGCACATTTCTTATTTCCAACGGCAACATGTAAAAAAATTCCCAAGTGGAATTCTCTGGCCTTCCACCTTTATACAGTACTAAAGGCTGGATATCAAATAATAATCACAGTATCAATTCAATAATTTAAGCCAACATGTAGGTATGTATCAATGTGATATAACACTATGATCATGAAAAAGTGTAACACTGCTTCAAAATAAATTCTATACTAAGGCAAAATGAAGTCACATTTTAAAACTATGATATATCACCTGTGTTATGCAGTCATATCTTAACAACATTACAATACATGTATGTGTCAACATTGGATAGAGGATTATTCTGAGACTAGTAGATTATCTGCCATATATACAAGTAGTAATTACCCACATGCCAGATATAGTTAAGTAGTTAACGGTGTTAATAAAGTCTGTGAAAAAAAACCTTCCCAAACCCTGACATATTGCATATCATTATTTATATTTATGTATAATACCGGGGAAAACAGTACACATTAATATAAAAATTGTACAAAAAGCAGCAATAATTATTATGTGGCTAACATCTTATCTAAAGATAGGCCTATATTTGCAACATCCATAAACAGAACATAATATTAACAGAGCATACACAAACTCAAAATATAACAATATACATGTTGGCTAAATGTCCCCCCTGCAAATATTGGCTAAATGTCAGTTGGCTAGATGTCCGTTGGCTGAATGTCCGTTGGCTAACTGTCCGTTGGCTAAATGTCCGTTGGCTAAATGTCCGGATACCGACAACCATAGATAACACGTGTATACTCTGTCCGAGGATAGAAACACAGGATGTCACATCATATACCTATAATGGATTGGTCTTCACAGGATATAGGAGAGGTTTTATGTTTATACAAACAGAAGATGGAACTATATCTGGAAGATGGAAACATCGTTGACGCGGCTGCGAAAGCTCGCAAGATTATGAGAGGTATCGGGGATGAAGGACTCAAGAGGCTCAATGCTAGTGGATTGACTGACGACCAGAAGAAGATTCCGACAGAGTTATGGACGTTTTTTGAAAATACGTTGAAGGTAAACGTTAACTTTCGGATACACCGTCTTCATCTCATGAAGTATCGACAACAAACAAACGAATCGTTAGACGCATTTGTGATAAGAGCACGTACACTGGCTCTGAAATGTGACTTCAACGAAGAATAGATGAGCGAACATATATTAGAGCTAATTATCGCAAGTACGCCACATGAAGAGTTTAGGCGAGACTTGATCGGTAAAGAAAAGGGCTATGCAGTAGCTGAGATTCTCAAAGAAGGCCGCAAGTTCGAAGCTATGATGGCTGATCGTGATCAGCTACAACAGATGGAGAAAGGCTTAGAAGATATACATTTTATTCGGAAGGAGATAAAGTGCCAGAAACCACAAGCCACCGAAGTGCCCTGCGTATAATGATGACTGTCGATTGTGCGGAAAAAGAGGGCATTGGGCAAAATGTTGTCAAAAAGCTCCTTCCACCTACAAAGAGAAGTCCATCTGAAAAACAGTATCAAAGGAAGCTATATCAGAAGAAAAGATCACACTATCAAGGTCAAGGGTCACACAACTAAGATTACAAGACTGTTGACGCTGTAGAATATGAAACGGCTGGTGAAACATACGAACCGACATTCTACTTGATAACTATGAGCAATAAGTGTTTAGACAGTGTCATGACACATCGAGACTCTGCATACACCACACTTGATGTACAACCACCAGGACTCACAGGCAGTGGCTATAAACTGCGACTAAAGATAGACACTGGTGCATCAGGTAACACATTGCCCACTCAAACATACAGACAAATTGTATGGTAATGACAACAAGTGGCTGAAACCTGTTGGGGACATCATATTAACAGCATACAATGGTGAAACCATACCATGCTTGGACTATATTGAGATGTCTGCACGATATCTAGAAGCTTGGCAGCCAGCCAAGTTATATGTTGTTGATGCCCCAGGACCAGCTGTTGTCGGGCTACTAACAAGTGAACAACTTAATCTAGTCACGATCAATGTCGACAGCCTCGGATCGAAGCAGCTCAAATGAGTGTTTGTCCAGTTAAAATAAAAGATGTAAATTATCTTGTACAAGCGTACCCTGAACAATTTGACAAAATTGGCAATTTTCAAGGCAAAGCCAAGTTATTACTAATAGTAAAATACTACATAAAAGACAAACTAAAAAAGAGCTAGAAAAGATGACGGAGCAAGGTGTCATACGCAAAGCGGAAGAGCACACTGACTGATGTTCTAGTCTAGCTTTCAGCACAAAAAAAGATGGTTCGATTCGCATCTGTCTAGACCCACAGAAACTGAATAGCAGCCTCAGTCGTTGTGCACACAAGATTTCGACAGTCGAAGAGCTGAACCCAGTGGTTTCAAGACTTCAGTAAGCTAGACGCCAAAGCTGGATATTGCCAGACCCAACAAAGATAGAAGATGTAAAAAAGATGCCAGCACCCCAAAGCAAAGATGATCTACAACGGTTCTTGGGAATGTTAACATACCTATCTCAATACATACCTCACTTTGCTGAAAAAGCACACCCTCTCCGCGGGTTACTGAAAGCAGGCGTTCCTTGGACCTGGGACGTCAACTACCAGGCATGTTTTGAGACACTTAAGGATGAAATCACTACAGTGTCTAGCCTGAGTACTATGACCCAACTATCCCAGTATCGTTAGAAGTGGATGCATCACAAAAGGGGCTTGGAGCAGCATTGATACAACAAGGCAAGCCTGTAGCATACGGCTCTAAGACGCTTACTGAATGCCAGTCGAGGTACAGCAACATTGAAAGGGAAATGCTTACCATTGTACATGGTGTTCAACGATTCCATACTTACCTTTACGGACATGAGTTTAAACTTATTACTGACCACAAACCACTTGTGACGATCTGCTCAAAGCCACTACATGCAGTACCACCACGTCTGCAGTGTATGTTGTTAAAGATACAAGGCTATGACTACAACATCCAGCACCGACCGGGCAAAGAATTATATTAGCAAGCACTCAGCCACTCCCAAAAAAAGAATAATCAGCAGTTGAGCTAGACATAAGAGTTGACGAATTCACCCCCCTGCTATTATTATTTTTCGGAAAAAAAAGGATGAACCCCGTAAAAAACTACAGAAGACAGTGTAATGAATGGTTGAAAGAAATCATTCATGAAGGATGGCCAAATAACAAAAGGGACCCCACAGTACTAAGGCAGTACTGGTCATTTCGCGATGAGCTAGTAGTAGAGTCTGGAGTTATATTCAAAGGAAGACAAATATTGATTCCCAAATCACTACAAGCAGATATACTCCAACAGCTCCACAAGGGACATCAAGGCATTGATAAAACGAGAGCACTAGCACGTGAAACTGTTTATTGGATTGGCATCAACAAGGACATAGAATAGACTTGCAAGTTGTGTTCTATATGCCAAGAGTTCCAGGAACTCAATAAAAGAGAACCATTGATGCCACATGATATACCTTCAAGGCCATGGCAGTTTATAGCAACAGACCTTTTCACATTGGGAATCGAAGTTTGTGCTGACAGTGGACCGTACAGCAGATCCCCTTGGTTGAAAAGTTTTAGCAACAGCCAGCAGTAAGACCATTACAGGCATAATAAAGACATACTGTGTAATGTTTGGTAGACCAGGTGAAATAATGTCTGATAACGGTCCACAATATAGTGGAGAGTCTTTTAAGAGATTCACCAATGACTGGAAAATTGAGCACGTGACAAGTTCACCAAATTACCCTCGCAGCAATGGGTTCATCGAACGGCACGTGGAACACATAAAGAGTGCATTTAAGAAAACCATCAGAAGTGGCGAGGACTGACAGATGACACTACTGAACCTCCGGGCAACACCAATCGACAACAAGCTACCATCATCAGCAGAGTTACTACTGGGAAAACCAATTTCAACGTTGTTACCCAACCATGGAGATCTTGGGCAGGAAGAACAATGTAAATATCTACAGCAGAAAAGGGAGAGAATAAAATAGGAATACGACAAAATGTGTCAACAAGAACTCCCACCTCTATACAAAGGTCAAGCAGTTAGAATACTAGACAAGAACAGTAAGACATGGTGTCCAGGAACAATAACCAAGAAATGTGACGAGCCAAGAAGTTACATTGTGCAAACATCCAACGGTACCGATCTGAGAAGGAACCGGAGCCATCTACGCGAACTGATGACAGGTCCCATCACACATGTAACATCAAACAATGAAGAACTATCCGATACCAAGAAGGAACCAGACAAGACAGCCAGCACATTTAATGATCCAGTACTGAGACGTAGTAGCAGAGCTCATAAACCAAATCCAAAATACCTAGATTGATAAACAACAGTTAATGATGTTTAAGGAACACCAACTACAACAGTAATTAATATGATGTCAGTATTAGTTATTATGTCAGTGCAACAAAAGGGCAGAATAATCTCTTGTACTAGTCTCAAGTGTCATACTTGGTAATCCATCCTAGTATGACAACCATCTACATATTTAGATATCATGTATAATTTACTCACTTAAAAACAATGATCCTAGTTAGTTATGATCAATCTTGAATCGGGTTAAAAATAGTTGTTCCTCATTTGTTTTTGTTTTCTTTGTCTGTTACAACGAGGGAGATGTAGTAATACGCTACTGTTGTTACTGTTAATGGACACGCCCCCCTGATTTGTACGACATTCCATGTACTGGACGTGTCCCATCCAGAAAATGGTTCTCGCAAGAATATGTAAGTCTGAAGTTTGGAATAAACGAAGTGAAGCAGTTAAACATGGTTTTAGGTAGTACCAAATACTGCAACAGCCTTTACGGTGTTACCTTGGTTAATACATCTCCGATGGTGATGTCCAATAGTGCTTGTATTATATTCTGCTACAGTACATTACATAGTGTTACATTACGTTCGGTTATATTACATTACATTACGTTACTCTACCGTACAATATATTGTATTGTGTGGCGCCGCATCGCATCGCATCGCTAATTAATAATTACTATTTAACAAATGACTATAAATAGCATGGGATTAAATTTGCAAAAAACAATTTAAAATATATCAAAATTACAAATTCTTATTTTGTATTAAATCACGGCCAAATAAAAAAATCATGAATAAAATCCAGAATTTCACAAATATTTTTAAATCATTTTTTTAGAGTGATTTAAATAAATGATATAAATGACTTGATATATATATATATATATATATATATATATATATATATATATATATATATATATATATATATATATATAATTACACACCCACAAACATTTTGTTGTTAACTCGTAAAAGGCTATTTCATTTATTATGCCAGAGACTACACACTATTAATAAACATGAAGAGTCTTTACGGTATAATTATAATCGATAAACAATACGATGTAGAGTATTACATGAATCCAGTATTACAAGTGTCAGGTTATCAAATTGGGCCATTTCAGTCGCCGTCCGATGAAATACCTTTACTTATAAGTGATCTGATAAATAGATCAAAATAGTGGAATAATATAATGTTCATCACCAATTACAACAGTTATTATAATTTCGAGATGGGTAGATTTCACAGATATTATAATAGGAAACTCCGGTATTTAAAAACAAAATGGCAAGAAGGATTTTATGGCATTTGAACGGTGTAGAATTTGTATTATTGTAATATATCAACTTTTACTAAAACTGTTTATTCAAATAAACATGATAAAATTGAATTGTTTTCCTGGACAGGAGGTGGATAGTTATTTGATTGGTATTTGATAACAGCAATATTACCTCGTCGTGTGGATCAATAAGCGCCGGGATTCCGGAATGAATTTATTTGTTTCTTTCATAAAATAAACCACTTCGGCGAGGTACTAATAAATTAATGAAATATTTTAGGTTGGACATGTATAGGTGTAAATGCTACCAGCTAATATGGGGCGCTGGCGAGGTGTTTCAGGCCTAAAGTATACCAGAGCATTTCGTAGCATCCGTCCCCTTCTCCGCCGTGATATCTCCAAACGAGAAACGAGACGAACTGCCACGAGCTAAACATGGCGTAGTATAGCAGCGCCATAAACAGTGGCACGAGGAAAAGTGGCCAATAAATTAAGCTTCTCTCGGTTGGAATTTGGAGCAGCTCCAGACCGAACAGGCCGTCGTCGGACTCGAACCCGGAGTCATCCGTTTCGCCAGCCTCGCTAAGCGATTCCCTTCCCGCGTCGACGACGCTTCCCCTGTGGTCGTTGAACCGATCCCGCTGATCGTTCGACGGGAGACACTGCGATCGGTGATTGCTCAGCGGGGCCAATCCGGCACAGCGCAGCTGCAATCGATCGTCTTTCCGGATCAGATCGGAAGGCGTGTCCTCCAGGCGTAACCTCATGTTGCCCATCAGTTCCACTCCGAGCTTGGCGGTGCCCAGTTCCCAGGATAGCGTCGTTAGGTCGTCGATGATGCCCGTCACGGCGTCGAAGTTGACCTGAACGAAACGCGGCGAGTTCCTTGCATCGTTGTCGTTCAGCAGTCTGTAGGCGAACTCGTCGATGTATTCGTTGACGTAGGCCAGACTCCGGGCCAGGCGCCGTTCCCTCACCAGCGCCTGTTCCGTTAACACGGCGTCCACGGTGTCGACGTATTTCTGCATCTCCTCTGCGGCGGCGGCCTTGTCTTCTGCCCGGGATAGTTCCCGTTGCAGGTTGGACAGGCGGCAGAACGCGGCGATCACCACGTCGGCGCATTCGTCGCGGGCCTCTGGAAAGATAATTGTCGTGCTGGAGTACGCGGTTGACGATACTGTCGTTGACGTTTCCAGTTCCTCGCAGGTTGTCGGTGCGGTGGATGCCCTCTCCATGGTGACTGTGCAGCGGTTCTTTGCAGCTCGTGCTGTGCGTGAAGCGCGCAGCGTACATTGGGACAACTTACTGAAATAACGAAAATAGCAATTGTTTACTTCAATTCGTGGGCTGTATTCACCAAAACATGTAGCTATACGTCAGACGTATGCGTCTAAAGGAATGTAAGCACGTACGTGCGCGGGCGGGCGCATACACATACACACACATACATATAATGATGAACATTTCAGAGGGGTGACTATGACTCCAGATAATACAATAATCTTGAATTCTATATCCAGTGGTATACTCCTTCTACGTACAACATAGGCCAACTGGATAGGTATATTGCGGGAAAGGATTACAACCTTTATAGCACTAGAAGGTCGCCCCTCAGCACTCGAAAAACATGTATCACACTCGGAAAAACCTGCTCTGAGCTCAGGATCACAGGATATTGACAACAATATCATGATAACAAACCTACCCGATACATCTTATGAGAACGTAGAGCAAAAGGTAAATGAATTACTGAAGGATACTCTTAAACTAGAGGATGATAAATGTGTGTCGACAGAACGAAAACGATTTTTCAGTAATAACACGCCTGGGGTAGCTGTGGCTAAGATGTTGTCCTTTGAGCACAAATCACAGTTGATAAAACCAAAAAATCACTGAAGGACCTTGCTAGTCACAAGAACGTTATGATACATCTAAATAAATCCAACCAACAACGCCAGATGGAAACCTGTCTAAGGACAATAGTCAATGCGATTGGTGATGGCAAACTGGTAATGACATGCTCCAAGATCCGAAAGCCGTGGGATCTGCGGGACAACGATCATCATAATGGTCGTAACCAGCAGCAGGGAAGACATTAGCTCCCGGTAGGATGCTGTAATGTACGCGGATGGTGCCACAAAGTCGGATCAGAAACGTCTACGGTTAGAGCCGCGTGTATATCCCATTTTAACCTGGATGTTTTAGCCGTGACTGAAACGCATGTTATGCATAACGATTTCCTGAATCTGGATGGATATCTTTGGCGGAGTAATAATAGGATCGATGCCAATCCACGTGTCAAGTCGGGATCTGGAGATGTAGGAGTATTTGTGAACGAATCGGTGTTAGTGAAATACAGTTCCGGATAGCAGCGTTGAGGGAATACTTTGGATACATTTCTGCAGTATAGCTTGTGACAGTCAGTTTGAGATGGTAGCCCGTGTGGTAGCATGCAGGCTTATATCGAACTTGTGGATGATATGCCGCAACAGAATATAATAGATTATACTGTAAAGTCTCATGGTCACATCATCATGCATTTCTTATTATCTACCAATTGTTGTATAGTGAATGGACCTGGTACATCAGATGATTTCACGTCGGTCTCTATTAAGGGTCTAGCAGTTGTTGATTATTTTGAATTCACAGCGATACGACCTAGAGATGCTTACACAATATCTATATGGCTGTATGTCAAAACGTTAAAGACAAATGATGTATTCCAGCATATCACAATAGCTACAATTTAACAGCATAATGATTACATCCTACAGTATGCTGCAGGAGATGCTAGGATCATCTTCCAGCACCGGCTTTAAAAATATAAAATAAACAGATAGCATGTTAATGTAGGAGCCGGTTTAGTTGGTACAGAGATCGGAGTTATTCCCGAGTAAAATAACTTAAATGATGAATTCAATAACTTGGATCATTCTTGATAGAGAGAAGCAGAATACACGACAGAGTCTACACCCTCAGCCATTTAATACAAAGTAATAAGAACTGTTAATGTATTGGTACTTTAGGGAATCAGCGCCGACATCTAATGTTGCAACTATTAACGTTTATATCACATTGAATCAGAAGATGGAATCGGAATTCTTTCTTTATTATATTAACGGATTTATTTGCTCGATAACTTTTATTCATTTGATTCCATTTTTTTTTAATTTATCCAACGGTAAATATTATAAAAAGTGTGTTCTCGAGAATCCTCACAGAGCTAGGTTAGCATTCTTCTTTCGAACAAGGCGAGCCAAGCGTACAAAATAGCTGAGTTTTCTGGAGGAAGTTGGAAACTTATTAATTTTAGGTGTATGCATGAAAACAATGCAATTAGCACGATAAAGATCATCTAGTTTGAGAATCAGGTTTGGTTTATACGGTGTCTCAGTGTGCGCCAGGTAACATTTCCTGTGTAAAAGCCGGAGGGGTTTCTTTTGTAGCTTAGTGATCCTGCCCATATGGGTAGCGGATCCCCAGAGATTGAATGTCATAATTAATGTGACATTGCATTAATGTGTGATGCAGTGTTAGCATAAGCGATTTAGGGAGGATATTAGTTACCTTTCTCAGCCAATAATTCGCTCTGGAAATGTACTTGTATATGTGAACACCATTAAACTTCCATGAGATAAATTCATCCAGATGTACTACCAGGAATTTAAAAAAAAATTACTTTAACTGTTATTACTGATACTTTCGATGATCTGTACATTAATTATAATGTGTCTATTTGCTGGTACTTGTCTATTCGAGGGTGACCGAGATATAAAGTATTTTGGCAGAGAAGGTAATTCCAGATCATTCATTACTTACTTGGACACTAAATAGTAGTGACAGTAGGGCCACTCGTGATCCTAATGGGGAACCGGAGAAGACAATACTTGGTGTGGTAACCAAATATAAGCGGGAATTAATCGTAGTCGATTCACAGTTTCTAACCGATCCCGGGACCATCGTGGACATAAAGCAGTTAATTAGTAACCTCAGTAATGAACATGTACCACAATCTGAGGTTGATACAGTCTACGAACAATATTTTAGAGTACTAGATACTGTGATGGACAGAAACTCGCCAAAACAAGTGATTAAGCTTTGGTCTGGGACAAACAATAAACACCGTCGACGAGGCAAGCCATGGTGGGTGGACTGATCAGTTGTAGAAATTATGGAATATATTGTGCGAAGCCGAAAGGTTATGGATAAAATGTGATAATTGTAATAAAAGAAATCAATACTAAGTATCAAGCAAAAGAACGTTGATAGGGTTGTGCAAAAGGAACACGGCGTTATTGGCACAAACAACAAAACGAACTATTGGCCATTGCCGTCCAGAGACCCGACGGATTTCTGGAAACAGATTTGTTCGATTGGCACAGCTCGGGAGGGAGAGAACTAAGCAAATCCCAATGGAAATTGTGCAAAACGATGGATCTGTTTTGACAGACGCAAACACTGCGTTGAGCGGATGGCAAACTGACTTTCGTACTCGACTCGATCCAAATGCAAACTATGATCAGTCATCTGATGGCCTACTTCGACGGCCGGCACCAGGCGCCGCTCAGAAATACTGACTCGCTAAATTACTCGATCACAAGCTATGACATTATGGCAGCACTCCGAAAGGCCAAAGCACGTAAAGCTCTAGGGCTGGATAACATCCCAGTGAAAATGCTCACCAGTGAACAATCTATTCGTGTTATATGTGTATTGTTCAATAGATGCTTTGACAATAGTGTTATGTCCAAATTGTAGCGACGAGGTATAATAACCCCAATACCAAAGTCTTCAAAAGCTGATCCTAGGATGCCTCTGAACTATATGGATATGGCTTTGTCCCCACACATATATAACTTGTATTGCTCTATTTTGAATAACAGAATTACAACCTATGTGGAAAATAACAGTCTATTACATGATGAACAAAATGGTTTCCGTAGTAACAGAAGCTGTATGGATCATCTTTCCTCGCTGACAAGTATCATTGATACCAGAAAAAAAGGTGTCGTCTTTCCAACGTGGCATGTTTCGTTGATTTCAGCAAGGCGTTTGATAGAATAGCAACGTCTTTAGTGTATGCCAAATTACAATATATTGGTATTGGCGGCAAATTATTCCGGGCAATTCAAACTATATACCAAGATTATAAATGTTGTGCGAAGGTCAATGGTCTAATGACAAACTGGTTTGATGTTAATTGTGGTCTAAAACAAGGCTGTTTATTGTCGCTAATGTTTTTTAACTTTTATATCAATGACTTGGTAGATAAACTGAAGAAGGCGAGCTTCGGTATAATAATAATAAGTGACATTTATATAGCGCCCTATTCGGCTAGATAGCTGCTCTATAGCGCTTTACAATATTAGTATCCCTGATTCAGACCCGTTTCCACCCAGCACACATTTCAACTCCCAAGTGAGCATACAACGCATGCTGCCATTATAGGGGCAAAGGATTACTCAAACACGTGGCCATCGCGTCCTGTCAGGTACTCATTTTTGTGGATGAGTGAACCAGTCGGCACGTGACGGCATTGCAGCTCACGAAGCCTCGAACCCGCGACCGTTCGGCTACGAGTCCCACGCTCTAACTAACTGCGCTATCACGGCTCGATCAATTTATTAATAATGATACAATTCCTGTAATGTTGTACGCTGAAGATATTGTGATGTTCACTGAGGCAGAGACAAAACTACAAATGTTGGTGAATAGCTTAAATGTACAGAATGGCAAATGTCAGCCAACCAGAGTTTTAAAAAACTGTTTACTTTAGTAATCCAAGTGAACTGAATATCTATTTAATTTTGGAGAAGGTGAACTAGATAGACTAGACAAATATAAATATATTGGTTGGAACACTTAGATAAATAGAATCACATATCACATGTCATGTTTGTTACCTCACCTGAACTAGTTAACGATTTCGATAAACATCATGATGCAACAACACAACAACAATATAATGGATCTTTGTCCACACCGTCTCCTCGTTCAGTCACATTGGTACTAGTAATTGTTCACAATATCGCCGTCATGTCTACTAGATATATATATATATTAAAAGATAGTGATAAATAACTAGGTTATAACGAAATAGTAGCTTAACTCGATCTTATAAGGTGGTCTGTCCAAACATCCATTCACTTCCATAGTAAAAATACTGCGACATAACGAAACATATACAACGAAAACATGCTTCATTCAAGGCTAGTTTTCGGTCCCAGCAGCAATAAATCAATATAAATCGCGCTGGTTATAAATTTCAATTGTCAGTCAGTCCAACGACCGTTGTGATCATTGCAATCGTAAATGCACCAATCAATACGAAAATGATAGTCAGGTTTAATTGCATTGTTTTGACGGATGAAACATGCACTTTTAATGTTACATTAGGGTTCAAGTAGGTGGTGAGTAGACATTGACACCTGCTACTTCAAAGGGTATTGTGGCGTATGATAAAACTGTAAACTTTGGATTGGCTTACCAACCTATTTAAAAAAGACAATTTTCTATCAGTAATCAAATATCGCAATGGCTAGCAAACGTAAACCAGTATATATTGATACAAAGTTGCAAGCTCTTGACGAAGTTGACAAAAACGTGAAATCTAGAACCGAAATTGCAGCTTAATTCCAAGAAACAATGTCTTGTAACAGATTTGTTCATATAAAATCATTAAGGAGAGTGTGGTCAGAAAAGAAATAAAAGACTTGTTTTTTATCATCCAATCAGAGACTAGGAACACATTTGCTTCGTGTCTTCCATTCATGGCAAAACGCCAGGATTGTTATCACCAATTACTGCTCATGCGTCGGTAACTAATATCTGATAGATATATGGTACCTAG